>JAKCVP010000387.1:0-156953 GCA_023512835.1 Taxillus chinensis | reverse complement strand
ACTTCTACCTGTAGGTACCTTGTCACGCGCTTGTCTACCTACCTCCCGTCTGCCCAATGGATATCTAAGTATGAATATGGATATACCCTCTAGATCCAAAAACATGAAATAATACGCATCTGTTTCCCTAGAAAGACATACACATGTCGAGCATCAAATGTGCTTCTTGCAAAAAAAAAATTCACTATACAAGGTACCTATCCTACAGCTAGATCCACAATAGGGGGAGTTTGAATTTTCGAAATATATGTATATGTAAAAACAAAAACTTTGCCTAGGTTCACAACATTGTGGGATTTGAAACACACCTTCCATGATACAAGACAAAATTCATAAGGCTAGAGCTTCATATCGTCGTAGAGCAGTATATCAAAGATTCTCAGGTCGGGCACCGTAAATGATGAGAAGCGGCAAGTCAGGCGACTACCTACACTGCAACAAGGATGACATTTCCCAGGATGGGTTGTGATAGAGTATGTATGTATCTACTTAGATTTCATTCATCTACAGGTAGGTAGGTAGGTATCTCGGGAAAGTAGATAGACACCTCCTCTTCCCCTCTTAATTCCATTCCAAACCTTTTGAACGCCATCGCTAATGCCCAAGGTCACGTGTAACAGACCTCTTGAGTCCCGGGTATATGCCCACATCGAAAAAAGGTAGAGAAAAACGCTCATGCAAGCAAGTGCAGCCAAGCCAGGACAAGACAAGACAAGCATGCTCTCAAGACGAGTGCAAGCCCCTAAGCATCCAAGTTCTGCGCCTTGACCATTCCGCCATAAAGTCCATCCTTCCTCACCAACTCCCGATGCTTCCCCTTCTCCACCAACCGCCCCTGATCAAAGACAAAGATACAGTCGGCATTCTGAATAGTGGAAAGGCGATGCGCGACCACAATCGTCGTTCGGTGTCCAGCCGCTTTCGTAATGGCCTTTTGGACTTCTTGTTCGCTCCGCGAGTCCAGCGACGCCGTTGCTTCGTCCAGAAGGAGGACTTTGGGGTTACGGATCAGCGCGCGGGCTATGGCTATGCGCTGCTTCTGGCCGCCGCTGAGTTTTGAGCCGTTGGTGCCGCATTCGGTGTTGTAGCCCTCGGGCAAACTGGAGATGAAATCGTGCATGCCCGTCATCCTACACACTTCTTCTACGTCTTGAGGAGTGACTTCCTTCTCATGGCCGGGTGCAGCACCAAGACTAATGTTGTAGAAGATGGATCCGGGGAAAAGGTCGGGCTCTTGAGCTACGAGTGCCAGCCGGGCGCGATGATCGTGGACGGGCATGTCACGAATGTCTTCGTGATCAACAAAGATTTGACCCTCGGTCGGCTCGTAGAAGCGCTCGAGTAGGGATATGATGGTTGATTTACCGGCGCCTGATGGGCCGACAATGCCAATGAACTGACCAGGTCGAATGGAGAAGTCTGCCTCCTGAAGGGCAGGCTTCTCAGGTCGACTGGGGTATCTCAGAGTCACATTGCTAATGTCAATAGATGCCCCTTCAGAAGGTTCTTGAGGTGGCGCAAGCTGCCCTGTGCCGTCGTCTTTTGGCTCGTTGTATGCCTTTTCATTGTCGTGTACTGGTGCTGCTGCTGCGACGGCACGCTTCTCGTCCTCCTCGACCATAATGGTAGGCTTTTGATCGTGGAGTTCGAAGATGTTTCGAGCTGCCGAGGCGGCACGAGTCACTTCGGGAGCCAAGCTGAACATTGAGCCTGCAATCTGTGCCGAGAACAGAAGAGCACGCAGGACGATGAAGAAGACCTTTTCGCTGTAGCTTCCATTGCGGACCTGTTGTGCGCCCCACCAAAAAGCAAGCGCATACACAAAGTATGTGATGGCGTATGAGAAGGCTAGGATAAGATTGCCACCAATGTTGAACTTGAAGCTCTTCTTGTATGGCTCTTTGATCGCGTACCGGTATTTTTCAAGTGTGTCCTTTTCGCGACCAAAGGCAGCGATCGTGCGGATTGCTGCAATTGCCTCCGTACCAATAGCCGCCGCTTCGTTGTAGGCGTTTTCGTGACGTTCCTCAAACTTGCCTAGGATATGTAGACGTAGAAAGCCAGCAACAATGACAACAGGCACAGTCGCAAGTAGCACGACCGCAATCTTCCAGGCAATGATCAAAGAGAGAATAAGCGCACCAACAATACTGGTTACGACGGAGAAGATGGTGCCAATAATGACACCAGATAGACCAGAAATGTGGCTGGCATCCATGTTCATCGATGCCATGAGTCGGTGTGTGGAATTGCGACCCTTTGCGAACCAAGACAGGTCTTGTCGGAGGATAGTGCGGAGCGAGATGTCGCGGACGCGAGTAATGAGGTTCTCGTTGACGAGCCCGAAAGCAGTGCCACTGATACCATATCCAAACAGTGCGACGATGCCCAGAATGAAGAAGAGCAAGCAGTAAAGATTGATCTGTGAGCGAATATCCGCAGTGTTCGCCGAAGAGTTCAATAGACTGATCAGATTACCAAACACAACTGACTCGCCCACGATGATGCCACCAGTGACGATGGACGCAGCAATTCCCAGCAGGATCCAGAAGGTGTCGGGCTTGCTGAGTCTGAAGGCACGACGAAGAATCTCGACAGTACCTTTCCGGGCAGGTCGAGCGTCCGGGTCTTCTTCTCCCGTCTCAGGGTCCACGGGTATCTGCTCGCTCTTTGCTCGGGAGAAGCGACGAGACTTTCGCGTTGAGATTGTCCTCTTCTCTGACTCTAGGTGTGGTTGCGTAGTCTTGAGTGGCATGTCGCCCATGCTAGGAAGGACTTGCGGGATCAGGGCGCCTTCTGAAGGATTCATCTGCTGAGCATTGACAAGGCTACGGTAAGCACCGTCCATCTCAAGCAGTTGTGCGTGAGTTCCTTGTTCTAGTACTCTTCCTTCACCCATGACCACGATATTGTCGCTCTCTTTGATGGTTGCTAGACGATGCGCAATCATGATGACTGTGCATCCTGTCTTCGAGACCTTTTTCAGGGCGGATAAGATCAAAGATTCGCTCTTCGAGTCCAAGGCGCTGGTAGGCTCGTCGAGGAGAAGAACAGCAGGCTCACGCACAAGAGCGCGTGCCAGACAGATACGTTGCCGCTGGCCGCCAGACAGGGACGTTCCTCCGTTTCCACCAACTTTGGTGTAGATGCCCTTCGCTAGTTGCTCAACAAAATCAGCATTGGCATCTTTGACCGCCTGATGGCACCGAGCAAGGACCTCGTTGTCTGACATTTTGTCTGCATTTCGTATACCGCAGCTAATGTTTTCCAGTATCGTTCCAGTGAAGAGCACTGGATCTTGATCGACCAGTGCTATTTGCGACCGTAAGCTGGCCAAGTGGTAGTCGCGAATGTCGTGCTGTCCGATTCTGACGCTCCCGAATGCGGGATCGTAGAGACGAAGAAGCAGTGACACTGTTGTGCTTTTGCCCGAGCCTGAAGAGCCCACAACACCTGTAGTAGATCCAGATTTGAAGCGTAAGTTGACATCCTTCAGGACTGATGCACTGGGACGAGCCGGGTATGCAAAAGAGACGTCTTCAAAAATGATGTCCTCTTTGAACGTTTCCTGATCGACCTTGATGCCCTCTGTCGAGTAAGAGTTGATGGTCTGCTCCGGGGCGTCAAGCAGTTCATAGATCTTCCCCCCAGCAGATGCGGCCAAGGCAAAGGTCTGGATAAAGGGTCCAAATTGACTAACAACCAGACTGGCATCGACGACAAGGAAGACGACGGCGTAGATGGTACCAGCATTACCTCCTTCGACAAGAGTGCTGCCGTAGAAGAAGGCCAAAGCGTTGGCAGCGTAAGCGATAAAAAAGACTGAAGCGAGCATGAGAGCACCTGCAATGCTCTTTCTGAAGGCAGTTCGTGCTGCTTTCCGTAGTCGTTCCCGATGATCGTCAGTGATGACCCTGTTGGCTCCGAAAGCTTGGACGACCTGCAAAGCGTTTATGGCCCCTTCAGCCACCTCAGCTGCATCCTCGGTGAGCTTCGCCGCTTTTCTTGCTAGTGTAGATACAGCGGTGGTTCCTGTAATGACGACTATCAGAGTCGATGGAATAATTGCGGCGAGGAGCACTGCAGTAAGTGCAGGATTCAGGATGAAGCCAACAATAAACGTGCCAACAAAGTAAGCGAAAGATTGGATGAAGAGTCCAACCTTTTCCGAGGTACCCATTTGGATGGTCTGGGTATCGCCGGTAAGCATGCTTGAAAGATCCGGGTCTTCGACGTCGAAATAGGTCATCTCCATGCCAAGTGCACGTTCGAGCAGAGCCTCTCGGAGACGGCGCGAGACGCACTCGCCAGTAATGCCCCAGCAAATGGCCCAAACCTACAACGAGTTAGTTGAGTACTATTAGGTGCGTCGAATGCGGCTGCGATGAAATACGGGAGACATACCCAAGTAACTAGAAAGTACGCAACCGCAACACCAAGTAGAGCGCCAATGTTCCTGACCAATTCATCTTCCGGGGGAGGGAAACTGTTAATGATGTTGCCAAAGATGACACCAATGATGGGTAGCGGTGCTCCAGCGGCTAGTGAGCATATGATGGCTGTGGCCAAGATGCATCTGGAGCGCCAATCGGTCAGTGGACGATACAAGGACCAGTACTTTGTCTTGAGGGGGTTGATCTGGCCAACGACTCTCCATGCGCGCCTCAGTGTTCTCCAAGACTCGCTTCGATTTCTGCCATCGGTAGTGGTGTTTCTCGAGATGCCTGGTCGCTGGTCCTCGGGCACGGCTGAGGCGAGCTTAAGAGGCTTAGGGGTCACGCCATCCGCTTCCATAGTTGCAAGAGTTGGGCGTCAACAGAGGCGTACGGAGGAGTAATGAAGTGGGCGTGGTATGTTAGGTTAAAGACCAAGTACGTCCGTGCAGAGATATCATTGGTCTGGAGCCATGAAGGGACCTTCAGTGTCCAAGATACGTCGGAGTAGACCGCCTGACGCAGGTTCTGTGGGCGGACTGCGGCGAAGGTGCGAAAGGCTAGGAAAATGTCCAGCGGCAGCGCTCAGACGGAGTATAAGAGAGGCGTCATGTCGAGTGGAAGGGGATGAATGGCGGGCGGGCGCGAAACGTGGGACGGACAAGCCAAAAAGAGTCGACTGAGTGACATTGACTTGCGAAGCTTCGTGCCCGCGGGCAGATGGCGGACTGATCGCCATGATGTGGGTGACATTCTAGTGTCGGTGGTGCGCCTGTCGAGGGACGCCGTTGCCGCCATCGCGGTCGTCATTGTCAGATCGCATGGCCGTTAACCAGGGATCTATGCTTATTTTTCGATGCGACCATCTGTCTGCGACTGTTTCGTGCCTTGTCCAGCTATTGCTTCCAGTCGCAACTCGACTCACTGAAGGGACACAGTGGTGGTCACGAAGGAGCCGCTTGGCGGGATCATCAGTGGGTACGCCATGTGGCTTTGAAAATTTCGCGTTAGGTAATGCCGTTGCGATGAAAATGATAACTTTGAATGTGAGCCCTTGGCATTGCTGCACTTGTGCTGGGTATTTGCGCACTACGCTTTACCCAGGCTGGACGGCCTCTCTGGCACTGTACGACGAGCTCAAGATGCTCGGGCGACGCATTGATGAGGTCTACTGCTGTTTTCTTTGACGATGCCAAGCCTCGTGGTAAGCCAGTCTACCTGCATGCAATACAAAGACGATAGCCGGCAGCTCGTCTAGCGGAGACTTGTGCGCGTGTGTCAATTGCCCTGTTGCACAGCGTGATAAGCGAGGCTTGTCTCGAATAGGCGGGTGAATGTGTCTTGCAAGTCGAGCAGAAGGTGTGCGAGAACGACTGGCTGACAGCTCCGGTACCGAGTCAAGGCGCTTGGGACTGATGCCATCGGATAAGATGCAGATGATAAAAAGGGGCGTCCAGCGCGCCCCTTCTAGCTTCTTACGCGAAGTCCGCCGACATCGTTGCGTTTTGTTGGCCCTGAGAACACTCAGACGACTTCCAAGTCTCCAGCCGCGTCTTGGAAGATCGGCAGATTACCAGTGCGTTGACAGGACGAGTCTGCCGTGCGTGAAGAATGGCGTCCTCGGCACTTGACTCTAGCTTGGTCTTGCGTCTTTATGATTTTTTCCTCCGCTGAATTCGACGGCGAAATCCCTCGTTGAATGAGTCGCCATTGACAGCGTTGGCTCGGTCATCGGCAGTGCCCAGTGTTTTGAGCGCGAGGAAGCGAAGAGACGTTCGTTGGGCTCCGACGTCGCTGTCTATCTCGTCTGGATATGAATCGGTGATTATTATTGTACCGTTCGGCTTGCCGTGGAACTTGCAGCGCTGCTTCTGGTACCGCTGTTGTGATCGAAGTTGCTTGGAAGCAGCGTAATGCGATGAAGTTCAGGCGAAATTGTCCTGGCAAGGATTTTACTTCTCCGTCTGTTCCCTGTCAAGGACCCTGGGTAGGTACCTACCGTGCCTGTCAAACTGGTTGGCATCTGATCGGGCAACGTCATTATGAGCATCTGTCAACACTCAAGGCCACAGCGCCATACCCTGCTCCCATCCACCCCGAAACTTCACCCTTTCGCCGAATGTGTACTCTATTGCACATTACCCTACATGCATGACAGTGATGCCATATCGCCTACTGTAATTCGTCAGTCGAAGGAGTAACGTCCAATCTCCTACTAACGTAGAAACAGACGACAACTTGACGCCCTGCTATCGAAACAAAGACATTGACTTACCTCGATTCAAATGGGTCATCTTATGCCTTTGAGCCTTGTTCACTCCATCTTTTTGCATCAGTCGACACTCCATAGCGATACGCTGAGTGCATATTTGAAAGAGTCTTGCCCTGAGCAGAAGCGCGTAAAAATCAGGACCAATTAAAGCTTGTCCCATCGAGCCTGAGGTGACAATGTACAAGCAGACTCGCCAGTCTGTCCCAGCCAGTCGACTACGTCGACACAACTTGAGAAGGATCTTCAGCGCAGGTCAATCAGAGATGGCATTTGCACTTGATCACGAAGTCGTCGAGCGATCTCCACCCCAGTGTCGAGACGAATTTGAAATGGCCCGGCTCCCAGGCTCTCTTGGAGGCTGACATATACCTGCCGCCGACCTGACGTCCGCCATGCCTCACGTAGCAGGCAGCACCAACTATCAATGGAGAATCATGTTCGTGTTGTGACTTCATATTTGCATTATGAAGTCGATAACTGTCGTCACAGCTTTGCAATTCAGCTAGTATTTGTCCGGTCCATCTGATCCTCCTTCAATGCCGCATTTGACACTGCTCCCAAACCACCCGGTGACAGGAAATTGAATCACAGAACCCAACACTTGGAGCCAACCGGGCATATCATAGCACATACCTGTTCAAAATTTCATCGAATTATCTTTGATGGGGCGTGTCTGGACCTATTACTGTAAGAATTCAGGTTAGTCCTGTTCGAGAGATGTTTTAAGCCTCTCAAAACTTCGCTCAAAGCATCGTATCATGGGACTGAAAAGGCAGTAGTACTCTTGTCCAAGCTCGCGTCGGATCTGATCAAGGTCGGCTGTTCTCTTGGTGATCTCAGAGTCCATGGAGTTCTCTAGGAGGGCCCTTACCTTTTCCATCATGCTTCCTTTGAGACACTCCCTCAAATTGATGGCTTCCTCGAACAGAGCCATCTCGTACTCGATGGCATCATCTACTTTACCATCCTTGTCTTCGCCAAGCTCTTCTATACCAGCCTCTTCTTTACCCTCCCAAGGATCGAGAATGTCCACTCTGGAAGAGTCACCAGAGGCAATATCGTTCAGAATTCCTTGGGTGATATCCTTGGTCAATGCTGACTGTATCTTATGTTTGCTGAGTTTTAGCGCAACTGCTTCCTTGAAATTGGCAACCAAACCCTGGATCATGGAAGGCGTAATGTAGACGGTTTTCTCCGAGGGGTACGGATATTGCCAGATGGCTATCGTGAAATCGACATCGATTTCAGGCACTCCGTAAGATAAGTCAGTGACAGCGTCAAGGAAGCTATCGACGTACCGAAGGGCAGGCCAAAGGACCAATTCAATCATACCACGGCTCAACAGGTCGACATCCGCAAAGGGTCTGCTAGAGTCTCTGGCCAAGGATTCAAGGCTTCTCGGCGCCCAGATCTCAGTGAGCGTGTGGCAGTCGGGCTGTGTGTGCAGACTCGCGTTCTCCCAGATTAGTTCGAGGTCATCGCGGCATTGAGAGAGGAATCGTTGCAACTTCTCCATCTTCTTGTTGAAGACGAGTAGCTCAGCTATGAGCAGGACAAGTTCACCAACTCCCTTTAAGATTGTTTCGTCCGCTTGCAATTCGGCTTCGGTTTCTCGGCCGATGGACGGCCCAGTCCTAGAGTTACACATAGCTATCAAGAGCAGGGCAAGAAATGGGGAGAAGTACCAAGTCGAGAGAAGGATGAGTTTGGCTTGTGTATAATCAGATGGACTGATTGTAGATGCCCACAGCTGTCGTCGGGCGTTCTGAGGTTCTGGAAAATCCAAAAGAACGGTCGACTGGCGAAGATGAAGGGAACGTAGTTAGAGGAAAGGGTGTAAGAAGAAAACGATTAGAAAAGATTGACTGTGCGCTTCTCACATGGGACGCATGCAAAATTTGGTAAGGTCCGACTAAGTAGAGGGGAGATGAGCAAAGTCTGAGACGATGACGGAATGAGCTTTGAATGATACTTAAAGTGTACACTGAGGAAACACATTTAGATCCCAACGCTAGCAACAATGTTGACAACAAACACTGGGCGCGTGAAAACCTTGTGCGTGGGCCACAGTCAAGCATGTTGCATCTGTCTCAAGCTTCCGACGATCGAAGAGAAGCGTCTCTGCTTTGAAAGTGCCCGCAAAGCTAATTGCGAACCTGTCCAATAAGTTTCTCTCTTCATCGTTCCGCGAAAGCTCACGCAGACTTCAATCCGCCTTTAACTGCAACGTGAATTGCTGCTACAATTTCCCATTAAGGCGATGCTTGCATATATCGTCAGTGCAGCGAAGATCTCTATGTCCTTGTCACTGACGTAGTGGCGAAGTGCTGCCATAGAGCGATGTCTTGACGCGACGGTCTGTCTGATTGGATCTCCCTCAGGCAGGCAGTACGCAAGCTGCATGCCAAATGAGTGCAGCATCAAGATAACAGACAGAAATGGCTATACAGCCGAGCACATTTCACGATATAGCACACCACGATGCCCATCGTATGCTCGCGCCGCCACAAGATCCGCCGCCAAAACAAGAGAGTCCAAGCGGACCGAAAGATCCGACAAACCAGCCACTCCTCCTACATTTGTACTCATATGAAGAATGTTGATTATCCGCCTCTGTTACTACATCGACTGAAGTCGTGAGTGTGAGGGAGTCCAAGTATCCACACAGCACGAGCCGTCCATCACAAAAACCGCTGGTAGACACTCCGGGACAGAGCTTCGAGCCAGCATACTGAAGCTCTACTCAGCGCCGTCCATAATGCGTGCGGCCCTGTTGACTCTCATCGTTCTGACTCCCCCTTCCGTAGCGGATGTCGATTGTGTATGGAAAGGTGACCCATACTGTCAAGTAGGGAAACGATTGTACGAATGCAACACAACGCGTATAATAGTAAGTCAGCACAATTCTACCAGCCAATCCTGTAATAACACGATCAAGAGCTCATGCTTTGATGCAGACTACATGTAATAAGTTAGGCCCAAGCATCACTTGGCGTGAGGAACATGCCTGTGCTTGGGGATGTAGCAAAGAAAACCGGCAGATGCGTTATTCCCGCGCGAGATATTTCTCCTGGAGAATGGGCATGGACGAAGAGAATATCAGTGTGGCGTAGGCTGTCGCGCTTGGATTTGGATGGTTCAGGTTTGACTTGCGCGCGCACAAGGACCCGGGACGATTCCGAGACTGTCGCGTTTTAGACATCTCTACGGCAAGCTCAAAGTTAGATTTTGCGCCTTCAAGACGTAGTGCAGTATCATATCTACATTCATGTTTCTCTGTTCATCATGCCCGAACTGATCGGGAGACGACTAGCTGCCTGATGAGAACGCAGCATTCCGCCGACGCCCTCTTATGATGAACCAGCAAAAGCCTGAATAGCCCTGATGAAATGATAATCAATGTCTGCAGTCAACAGCGGCGCAACCTTGGCCAGCTCCGGCGCCAGCTTAGGCGTCAGTGCCTTGCTGAAAGAATCCACAGAGTTCTTCAATTGCGTCAGGCTGTCATGTACCAAGCTGTCAACATTGACATTGCCTCCAACATGTTCAAACGCGGTCTTCTTGGCTGTGAGCAGGTCCAATACATTGTAGATGTTCGTCTGTAGGTTCGCAACGGTGGTAGCTAAGAAGTTTCCTTGGCCGGCATCCAGACTCGGAGTTGCGCTTGTATCCTTTGTGAGTTTCTGGAGGTCGGCATTGAGTGTGTTGGTGGTGTTGTAGACGTCCAGAGCCTGGGTCAGAGATGGGTTGCCGTTGCTGCCAAAAGCCTGGAGTTTCGCCGTAATTGTGTTGAGATCGTTGATGATTGCCACACCGTCGACTGCAATCGTGTTGAAGTCTGCAACAACGGTCGTGGCCAGAAAGGCGAAGGCCAGTGAAGCGAGTTCGAATCTCATCTTGTCGTGTTGCTGATGTCAAGGGCAAAGACTTTGGTGGTGCGCGCAGAGTGTCTGGAAGGTCGTGCGAAGAGGGCAGAGGTGCAATACCTACTCGATTTCCAGCCCAGTCTGCCGCCGTGGCATTGACGGCTCCTCACATGAAGCCGAGCTTGGATCGCCCGCTTTCATAACGCAGCTGGAAATATGCTCACGGCGCGAAATCCGAAGCTTGCATGACTCTCGAGTATGTCGGCCCCTCACGCTACGCTTTGCTTGTCTAGACGCTGTAAAGTCTAACCGGTGTTTGCGGGGAAGATCGACAGTCGACTGTGCCGATTTACTCCAGATGTGACAGATGAGGATGCTAGATTTGACACTAGACCGCAAACGCCATCACATTGATCGGCGAACGTTGAAAACAAAGAAGCTTAGCGGCCACGGCAGCTTTCCAGCCTGGATCCAAGCACACGCATCACTAGACTCTCGTCTGAGCCGTCACTGCGGCTTCTCTCTGGTGGCGCTCCTCGGTCGCATGCCGGCGTTTAAGCATGGTTCGAGTGAAGGACCGATAGCGCATGATCAGTGATCTACTTTGGCACGCATTCACCGAGACGGGGATACGAGAGGGAAACGAAGGAAGTGCTTCAACGAAGTAAGACGATGCTTCTCGGGCTTGCAATCCAGCACACTGGACATTGTTCATTATCGCTGACGGAAAGGATTCCTTTCAGCTCAGAGACAGGACCTCGATATTTACATTCATTGCGATTTCCCGCCATATGCGACTATCGCTGCATTGAACTCGCCATCAATTTGACTGACGATTGGTGGAGCGGCTCCGGCGAAGGAGGGATCCAGCTTGGCTGTCAAAGCCTTTGCAAAGGCATCTGTATCGCTTTTCAAAGCGTACAAGCTCTTCAAGACAATGGGCTTGAGGTCGTTAAAGGCAGAGGCCTTGTTCTGGATGTTGGAGAGCGCTTGACGAACGTTGATGGAGACAGAGAGGAGCTGCTGCTCAACTGATATTGAGTCCTGCTGGCTGAAGGTCTGGGATGAAGAAGCGTCGGTGGTGGCTTGATTGAGAATCTTCTCAATGTTGACGGCATCGATTTGGACTTGGAGGGCAAAGGGGAGTGAGGTGGCAGTGTCATTGAACTGGTTAGTGTCTCCAGTCAATTGGGCGAGGTATCCAGACAGAATGGAGATGTCCTGCTTGACAGCGTTTGCGTCTGCAGCGACGAGCGCTGAGGTAGCAATGACTGCACTCAGAAGGGTACTGGCGAAATGCATGATGGCTTCGTTGCGGGCGAATATGGCAGGTAGGTGGAGGCGGCGAGGAGGTGAGGTCAAGAAGGGGCGCGGATATGAGGGAATTGCAGCACGACCATGACATGAGGCATGAAGTTGGGAAAACCGAGGAAGCTTGAAGACGGAATCATCTACATGTGCGCCATGTCACATAGGGTCGCACTTGGCCATGGACGCTAGCAACGCGCTCTAGCAACGCCCTGGGTGGTACGTTCCCCGCAAACTTGACTTTGACCTGTCGATCTTCCAATATCCGGATACACCGATTCAGGCACATGGCAGGCTGGCTTTCAAGGCGGTGCCGAATCGCCATGGACCCGATTCTGGTCAGCTCCAACAAGTACGCTGCTCGGCCTCACTCTGCACCTCAGTCCCACTCCCAGCCCCAGTCCCCATCTGCACTGCGTCAATCTCGAAATGTGGTCTCCTCTCCTCCTCTCTGCCTTGCTTGGCTCGACATCTGTGCAAGCAGGTATGCATCAACGCATTCGTGTGGCTCGTCCTAGACTGACATGGAGCCCCAGTGTCGTCCGATGTCTTCAGTGACATCCAGAAATACACCCTGTTCGCAGCGGCATCCTATGCAGAGACCTGTCCAACACCACCTTCAGGTTCAAGCATAATCAGGTTCTTCAACAACACTGCCACCGACACACAAGCCTACCTCTTCCGTGCTGGCTCAGAGCTCATTCTGTCTTTCCGTGGATCATCTTCGCCCAAAGACCTCGATACCGACTTCAACTTTACTCTCACGGGCTTGACCCTACCAGGGACCAACTGTGGAGGATGTCTCGTCCATCAAGGTTTCCAAACCGCCGTAGCTTCCGTTCTGACTGACATCCAGAACACGCTTGGACCAAACCCGGGATCCTTGACCCTGACAGGTCACTCTCTCGGCGGTGGACTTGCTGCTCTAGCATCCGTTGTGCTCAAGCCTACCAAAATTTTTACTTTTGGCGAGCCGCGCAACGGAAATCCCACTTGGGGATCCTATGTCGAGAGCTTCGTACCTGCGTCGAACTATTTCCGCGTCACTCACTACAACGATGGTGTCCCTCAGATTCCACCAACCTTACTTGGCTTTCAACATCACGGAACGGAGTACTTTGAGAGCCTGAGCACAGGCAATACAGCTGACTCAACCAGGCAATGCTCTGGTTCTGAGCCTACAGTGAGTATTTTTTGTTTTTTTGGAGAAAACCAAATTAGCCGTGAATGCTGATCACTTTTTCTTAGGATTGCAACAACGCTCAGAATTATGGGAAGAATCCGATCAACGGCGCACACATCCAGTACACGGACCAAATCGTCGCGGCCATGTTGAGAAACCCTGGTTGCGGCTTCACAGACCCATGAATGTTTCGGGCTATTCGCTCAGGGTACGAACCTGTAGCCAGGACAGATGGCCTGTGCCATTTTGACCGATTAGCATCAGAAGAACTACCTAGTTAGAATTGTGAAAACACTTCCCCACCATAAGTCATCGTGTGATAATTTTATTGAACCATGGATGCAGACTGATGAGCACTTTGATCCGTTACTGCTCTCTACAACGACTCAATCCACCACGCAGCCGCGTCAAGCGCATAAAACGTGAGCATACTAGCACTCAAAGCCGCAGAGACAGTCTGAATCAGCGACCACGTCGACTCTACAGTCTCATCCATAGCGTACCAAATAGGAAAACTAACCAGAAAGTAAATGGCATACACGCCCGATCCAAAACGCAGCATGACGTCCATCTTCTCGTAGTAAAACTGCGTCTCCATCAGCGGGTTAGCCATAGCCTTGGTCTCCATCCACGCCCACGCATACCCAATACCAAACACAGCGACGGGAAAAACAACCATCCTCCCCGCCAGCTTCGCCCGCATGATTTTCCGCAGCGCAATGTTCGCCGTAACGTGGTACGTCATAAAGTACACGTGTGTGTAAAAGTACATAATGACCGGCACACGCTGCACCCCCGTGCCCAGCAGTGCAGAGTCGAGCATCGTCGTGACGAGCGGGAAACGATAGCGCATACCGAGCGTGTCGAAAAAGTACTCTGACCCAAAGTAATTGCCGAAGAAGCTGAAGATGGCAAGGTAGGCGTTTGCCTTGAACCAGTAGGCGTTGGGCCAGGGGGTGGTGGTGTAGCGTTGTGCGAGGAGCATTGGTCCGAGGAGGGCTGGCGCAGCTGTCGCGAGGGCGTGCAGGAACATTGGTTTGTCGGACCAGGTGAGGACTGCACCGCTGAACATCATGTAGGCCATTGAGGCCATCCAGATGGGGGAGTAGGCGAGGAAGAAGATTTCGACCCATGCTTTGTCTGGGTTTTGGGAGAAGAGGGATGAGGATGACGGGAGATGGGTCGCGGGTTTGTCACTCTGAAAAGGGGTCTTTTCAGCTTCTGAGGCACCATTGGGATTTGACGGGGCTGTGGTAGAGGATGGCGATTTGGCGGAGCCATTGGTAGGATTTTTAGCATGACGAGGCATGACTGCTGTAGAAGTTGGTCTTTCTAATTGTTTTCGAGTACGGGTGGCTTTGGCCTGGGTTTGACTCGAAGGCAATATGGGCGCGAACACTTATGCACGGGAAACCAGCACGATGTGGTCTTTGTAATGCGTTGTCTTCCTCGTGCAGCGCGAAAGGAGAGAATAGGCTAAAAACATGAAGCTCAAAAAGTGAGGTGAGGTTGTGATCCATTGCCGAGGCGTCAAGTTCCAGTCTAGGGGGGAGTCACGGGCGTGGAGCCCCAGTGAGCCCCAAGGACGCCAAACCCACTACATCTCACCCCAGATATTGTGCATCTCCTCGCGCAGCTCACAAGCAATCCATCTAGCAAGCGTCATTTCCAGGTCCCCCGTTAACCTCGCACTCGTTCGCCATGCCGTGTCTTGTGCTGGCACCGCTGCCGTTGTCGGTGAACACGCACGCAGTTCTACCGTCCGATGTCGTCGTCTCAGGTGAAGGCGGTACTAAATCTCGGCAAATCCTCAGGGTGATGGATGCTTGCGGATCTGTCTGCACGCATTTCCCATTGACGATGTTCCCGCAACCAATCTTGCAGGGAGTTTTCTTGGAGCAGAATCTTGGCAGTGCGTAAACAGCATCTGTTTGTGCAGATAAATGCAGCAAAATGGCAACCGTGCAGCTCAAGGAGATTCGCATTGTTTTTAAAGTGGGGGTGCAGTGGACACACAACCGTCTGGATCACTGAGGGTAGAGAGGAAGTAGCCGAGAAGGGATTACCGGTCCATCGATTCCATCTCGGGCCTCGCTGACGTCTGGACTTACAAGTGCTTTTGAATCCACTGCGCAGGCCAACAGCTGTCGGCACTGGCCGGAGCGATTCAGACATCCTTGTTTGGTGTCTTGTCCATTGAGTGGAACAACTCATCCAGGACTATGGATACGTTTCGAGCATGCACGCCCGCAGGGTCCATCACTCCACGCCTCCACGTTTCCTCGATCAGTGACTCGAGTGCTGCCCCCTTTGAGTGGGTTGACTCCAATGGGTAACCCAAGGGGAGTATCGATTCCTTGCGCTTATGTTTGAAAGTCCTCCCTATTGTTTTACTGAAATCGCGCTTGTGCACGCCGCTGAGTCGACAAAAGGCATACGGTAGCCAGCCTGTCTCAAACCCTGCGAGCTGGGAATAGGTTATTTGTGGAAAGGAATGGGGTTCTAGACGTGTCGGAGTCTGTATGTATCGACCGCCCGGATGGACCGTTCCCACTGTTACCACCATCTGCATACCACTTGCACGCTATATTGGCATATAACTGGCAATGAACAGCACAGTCGAACTGCGATAAACCTTCGGTAGCAAGGATTGCTCGCCGCTTCACCTGTTCACTTACATGGCTCATCCATGGTTCCCACTCTTGGATCCGCGCAACGGCTTTCCCCGTCCAATCAGGCCATACAGACCGTACAGTATACGGTATGTACATGAAGTATTTCGCACCGATAGTATGCCCTGGAGCCGACACTCGTGAGATGCAGCGCTCACTGCAAGTTTGAGCCAAAGCAGGACCACAACCGAGCCCCCCTGGCGGGAGAGGCGGGATTGATGTGCTTCTGACGCCGTAGTCGTGGGTCATCTGTACCTACCTACTCCTGTACATCCTCCTGTACGTGTCAATGCTTTTCATGCCGTCTGCGCTATGTCCGCAGCACCGCCTGGTTGGACTACAGCACATGAATAAAGTAACGGGATCCTCGATGCGGAATGCGCATGGGTGGGTATAGTGCAAGATCGCACACCTGTCCCAACTACACAGTACAGTACGAAGTACATCAAGTAATCGTATGCATACTGACTGACGACATGCGTCTGTCCAATCATCAGATCCTTGTCTATACGATTGTCCAAAGTACGGTACGGTACAGTGCAATGTTCATTTACTCTGCAAAGCTCGAGCATCAAGTACAAAGCATAAAAGCAGCGAATCACCGACATCAACGGGGCATCGGCACTTGATGCTTTGGTCTCAATGACACCGCCAATCTACCTTAGGCACCTAGTGTATCGTGAGGAATGGGACAGAGTACTAAGCACGGTGGCTTGCATATTTCTATAAATGGATCACTCCAATGGCTTCTTTGGTCAAGGCGTCTTTGGCTGTTTACACTGAATTCTTGCGAGCTCTTTAGAATTTCCGCCATGTGGCTCTGTCGATCCCGCGGGTGCAAGAATACTGTAGCCAGCAGCACTGGCGCCACGCAGCGAGGACACGCCGAACGTGTACGCTTGTGATGGCCAATCGATCGCAACGTACGCTGGACGCATAATGTAATCCACAGATGGAAACGAGGCGTCAATTTCCCCCAAATGACAGAGAGTAAACAAGCATTGCTGCGTTCAGTCGTAAATACGTTAGGTAGGTACGCTAGACAACGGAGCCATCTTCAGCCTTCACCTTCCACCTCATCCTTCACCTTGATGCGGAAGCTACCCCCTGCCCTGCCAGACCCTATCTTACCCTACCCTCCGCGTGCTGCTTCTAGCTCCAATTCGAGCATGCGTATCCTTTCATCCTTGGATGAATCTCCCTGGCTGCCGCTGCTACCGAGCTTCAACCGCTCCACTTCCCGGGTCAAAGCGACCAGCTGCTCACCCTGTCGGAGAATGGTCTCATTCTGGTTCTCCAGCAGACTCTTGATGTCAGCTAGATCTCCGCGCAAGCCGGATGCGGCCGCTCCTGACGGCGTTGAGCGATGTGCAGAATGGCTCTGCTCCGACGCCCGAGGAAGGGGAGTTGGCCCGGGCGCTGCTTGGGGTACGGGCGTGGAGGCGGGTGGGTCGGGAGTTGCAGCCACAGCGGCAGCAGCAGCAGCGGGCGCTTTTGGTGGCTCAAATTTACTCTCAGTTTTCGGAGTAACAGTGGTGCGTGTAGGCCTCTCAACTGGCTTTTGAACCTCTTCAAAGGAAGAGTCATCGTCTTCTTCATCTTCGTCCTCGTCCTTGTCCTGGAATTTGCTTGCGATACTTGCCATTGATGACTGAGTCTCCTTTGCCGAAGGAGGAGCGGCACGAGTAACAGTCACAGGCTCTGGGATAGGCTCGGTCTTCTTTGGTTCCGTTCTTACTTCAGTCTTCGACGCAGCTACTTCCTGAGACTTGATGGGCTCATTTGATCTGTTGTTGCCGCCAGGTACGACCTTCTCGCCCTCGCCGGCATATAGAGACTCGAGAGAGATCTTGGGCAGTGTACCATCTTTCCCACCGAACCACTCCGGGGCTGTCGTCGCAGGGGTCAGACCGACGGTAGGAGGGTAAATATCACCTTGGAACACTTCAGCCCTCCTTGGGACGATGAAAGAGATTGGCTCAATCATCCGATCCTCAATGGTTCGATACGCGCGCATTACCTCGTTCTCGTGCGTGTCAATACCACGCTTCGGCATGAAGCCAATGCCGCGGAGGGGCTCAGCTGCCGTGTGTTGGGACAGATATTCAAACTTATTGTTCTGGTATTCATAGTAGCGGATATTACCGTCGCCCTTGCCAGCGAGGAAGAGCATCTGCGTGCCGTCATCCCAGAACGGGATGCAGACACCGGACATTTGGTCGAGCATAGTGAACCCGTCAAGGGGTTCTCGGCACGCGCGGACATCCCAAAGACCCAATTGGCGGTCCGACATTTTGGAAAATCCAGTGGTTGCGATGCGGTCAAGATCACCGAGCCAGACAGCGCGCTGCGCCTTTGCCCCGGTGTGCGCCAGTGTCTCGACGACCGGCTTTTCTTGTCGTACATCCCACACACGGAGTTTCTTGTCTCTGCACGTCGTGGTGAGGTACTTGCCGTCGCCGCTCCACGACAACGATTGCACAATATCGGCATGCTTCAGAGTCAGTCTGGAAGCCTCGGCTTCGATGTCCCAGACCTTGATCGAGTAATCTCCAGAAGAGCTGGCGAGAACATTTTGGGCAGCGGGATTGAATTGAACATGGCCAACTTTCCTCTGATGTCCAGAGAGCCTGCTAGTGGGCGCTACATCTTGTATCTCGTCGGCGGGCAGGTCAGGCCGAACGGTGAAATCGCTCGGGACCTTCCATATCATGACCTTGGCATCATCGGATCCAGAGGCGATGATATGATCGTCGAAGGGAGACCTAGTCATGAGCTTTAGTAAGCTACATCTTCCTTTCTGCAAGCTTTGTGCCAGGGAACTCTCACCAGTCGGTGTCCAGAACCGCCGCTGTATGTCCACGGAAAAGAGGGATCCTTTCAGGCAGCTTGCCCCTCTCCTCGAGCGGTATGACTGCGAAAGCTCCACCGCCACTAGCTTCCCAATTGGTTGCGACATATAGTGGATTCACCTGAAACGGGTGTCAGAAGACGCCCATTGTCGTGTGACGGACGGAGGGGCAATACCTTGATCAGGTTCGTGTCCCACGCGTTCTTTGATATACGGAGGTTGTCATAGCATTGCTCCTGTCATGCCTGTGAGCGTCGATCGTGCGTGCTCAGATGAAAATACTGCGCTGACCTTCTTAGTAGGTCGTCCGAAGACGTGGCCTGCGAGCAGCAGTTAGCGGTCAACGATCGCGTGCGATGCCGAAATGGGGGGTGGAACACACGGTACTTGGAAGCGCGGACGAATCTTCCAGACATCCTGGATCGTTGGGATGCCTGTGCTGCTGTGGCCTGCAAGAATGGGCAGAAGGGGAAGGGATACAAAGAAAACAATGGGGCGTGTGGAGTCCTGAGATGAATGCAAGGGCAGACCTCAGGGTCTCGAAGCAATGGGCCACTACGTCTGTGGCGGTGCACTTTCTCTCACGTGTCTGAGTGGCTGATGTCTTGGCCTCTGCCTGTTGCGATGAAGGTCGACTTCAAGGTTCCTACCTGCCTTGATCTGTACAGCTCACATCTCCTCCAGGCACTGACGTCTCCGCGCCTGTTGCTCCGTCGGAAGTCAAGTCTGCTTATTTCGGTCTCTATCCTCTACCTGGACCAAAAAGGCATCAGCCGACCAAAAAGGCATCAGCCGACAATCTGAGCAAGTTACTGTCCGTAGATCTCATGCGATGTCCATGCTACAGACCTACAACTGGTACCCGCTCTGCCCAATGATACTATACGCAACGGTCGACAATCCTAGACTTGGCTGACATCTTATGGCACCTTCAAGCCCTTGACAGCGCGACTCTTACGACATCAGGCAGACCCCTGTATGAAAGCCATCACGACGCTCAGGAACAGGGCTGGCTCGAGTGGTGCCACGCATTGTGTGATACGTACGCGATTCCCGTCGCACTTTACACATCGCTCACTTGGCGCTGCGCTTAAATTACACACGACAGCCCTGAGCCATGCAGATAGCCATGCAGACGTTCAGATGCATGAAACGTCAGCATGGATCAGCGTGTACCCGTCGAGATCGTCCATGCGCATACAAGCATCTGTCTTCGTTGTTGCTATTCCCAACGGCTGAGTTCCGGCTTTGAGCGCTACCATGTTCTTGCTATTGGTCACTAGTTTGCAGAACCTGATCATCTTCACCCTTCCGGGCCGTCGAAGGGATCTAGGGCAACCCCCGACCGGGCCTTTCGTTGAGAATGGACGCCAGGCCTGCTGACACAGATCTGGTATGTTCTTGACTCTTTCAATTCTTGCGCTCGAAGTCAGCATACCGTTTTGCCCATGTATATAAGTCAATGGCGGAAGACGACCTGAAGCGAATTGTGTAGCGATTTCCCTTGACTGAGCAACCGCCATGGCTACCGCACTGATACTGAACCTCGTCTTAGCATGCATGACCGACGCTGCAGGTTTCCGAACCGTAGGCTCATCAGGATGTGCCGCGCAGATGGTTTTCATACCGCCGTATACTGATACGGTAGTCTTTCTGGATAAGTATGGTCTTTACCAGCCACCGCCTAAGATCTGCGTCTAATAGTCTGCAGCTATCATCCCAATTTTGGGGGAAGAGGTGTCAATCTCGCGGATGGCGCTCATTCAAGGGACGCCTTCCTTGAGGGCACCGGAAACAACTACGGGTTCGGCGCTGAGTTCAACTGGAAAACCTCAGCGCTCCGAGTCCTCCACCCTGTTAGCAACACATTCTGTGCGGCAGGGGCGTTCTTTCCAGACGGAACAATGCTCAACGCTGCGGGATCCGAAGTCGGTCCCGGAGATCGAATTGTTGAGGGACTCCAAAGCCTTCGCACGTATTCACCCGGGCCATGCAAGGATGCTTGTACCATGGACTTCGATGTAGATGTCAAAGGCCTTGCCAAGCCTCATTGGTATCCAACAGCGATAACTTTGACAAACGGCGATGTTGTAGTTGTGGGAGGCTCCGCCGTCGGAGGCTTGGTCACAAACGCAGCATCAATAAATGTGCCCTCGTACGAAATCGTGCCAAAGGGTACGCGAAGGTCGACTGGGCAGTCATGGGAAGTTCCTATCTTGAAGTTTGATGCGCACGAGAACGAGAATGGTAACTTCTCCTACAATCTCTATCCAATTGGTAAGTCGCTTATTGCCATCGTATTTACGGACGGCTCACTGGTTGTAGTTGAACTGTTACCGAACAGCCAGAAGGGCAACCATGCGTTCTTGTTAGCAGGTAACCGCGCTACCGTATACTCATTCGATCAACATAGGGACCTCGCTAGGTTGCCTGAGACACCTTTGCAGCCACGGACCTTCCCTTCCATGTCGTCTTTTGCGATGCTGCCTCTTCGAGCCCCCCACTACACGCCAACAATTTTTATGTGCGGTGGGTCAAGCACTGACAAGCCGAACCCTCGTGCATTGGGTGACTGCTACACTATCAATCCCCTCGATGCAAGACCAGAATGGATAGCTACTGACGCACTTCCAAATGGTCCTCAAGTCATGTCTGACGCCATACTTCTTCCAGATGACACTGTCCTCCTCATCGGTGGCGCCCATCAAGGCTCAGCAGGTGGTTTCATGGCCTCTCAGCCCGTTCTTCAGCCTATAATCTACGACGGAAGCAAGCCCGCTGGCAAACGGTGGAGCAAGCAGCCAACAACTGCAATCCCCCGGATGTATCACTCAGTTTCGACTCTGTTGCCCTCCGGTGAGGTTCTCATAGCTGGATCCAATCCGGCAGTGTTTTACACGCAGTCCGGAAATGCTTCAATAAATAAGATGTACCCCAAGTTCCTGAATAACGGCCAGGTGTCCTTTTTACAGCAGCAACAGACGCTGCAGGAAGCATATCCTACAGAGTACCGAGTCGAAATTTTCAGCCCTCCTTACATGGATTCCAAGAACCGGCCGGCACCAATCTTAGAGACGACTACGTTCACCTACGGGCAGAAGATTAAGATGCACAACGTACAGCTGCGCGGAAATGTCCAGGCTCGCTTGATGCACAGCGGCTTCCGAACGCACGCTATTGGCATGGGTATGAGAAGTGTTGAACTTGCCGTTACCAAGAATAATCCATATTACACGATGACGGCGCCGCCTGATGCCTCGGTAATTGTTCCTGGTAACTATATGCTTTTTGTTATTGTCAATGGGATACCCTCGGTGGCGCAGTGGGTTAAGATACACTGAATGATGAATGGGAGGATAATGATATGTGGACACTACCTGTAACATCAAACATTATGGTAATATGTGGACACATTTGGGCGGCTTGTACATGCCTGCGCTCCTTAATGCATAGTACTGTTAGTACATCGTGTCAGTTTGCTATACTTGTCATTATGCGCGCTGGCAAAACAGTGCAGCTAGGTGCTCATTCACATGATGACATACAGAATCGCTGCCGTGATCTCAAAGTCTTCCACCGTTGAATTGATTGGCAGAATCTGCGTAAGATCAAGTAGGGGGTTGTCTCTGATAGAGCGAGGCCAGAGAGAATTGCTTCCGGCGACTTGGTGAACGTTTTGACATGCGTTCTCGGTTCAAGTCGGTAGGTACAAACGGATACACGCCGCCGCTCAGGCAGTAGATGTTGAATAAATTGAAAGTCCCATTAGACCGGAAGCAGCCCAGAAGCCCCACCTAATTGATCAGATAAAGCTGCGGCATTCTGACTATCCTGGACGCTGAGATGACCTCGAAGCGTTCAAAGGCAACACCTTTCGGGCATGACTGTCAGTGATCTGTCATACCATTCTCATAGACTGTGGTGGAGTTCGTCGCAGTCACAAGTGCATGGACTCGCCTTCTTCGGCTCCTCTTCTGAAATGCAGCTATGGCCGTCAGCCTTTGTCGTAAGTATGTAAGCACATTTCCAGGGCATCTTCGCTTCAGAATGGGTCGAAACATGAAAGAGGAGCGCCATCGCACCCACGGATGCTTCGTTCTTCTGCGCACGGAGCTCTCGGATGTCACTGGGAGAACGCGATCGCCATAGGCGGGAAGAGACTACCCGCAGCTTAGTCAGTCATGCGACAAGCCAGTATCGCAATCCAGGCCTTTGCGCAGCCCGCATCGGATTGAGGATCAAAAAGACTAGAATGACTGACTAGCTGCAACATTGAATTTAAGAGAAGACGTACCGCTGGTGTTCTGTGCATCGGGCGCAGCGTCATCGCCCGCGTGCAGTGACCAAAAGACGCTTGAGCGGGCCGCTAAGCAGGGCGGGTACGCCATGCCCACAACGGCAATTTGGACCGGACGACTACGACTTCAGCTCTCCCTGATGTGTGCTGAAGCTGTTGAATTTGCGAGCTGCATCGACTGGCTGCACTTCGAAGATGACTTATTTCCGAGGGGCGATTGCAGTATTGACTGCGTGAAGGAGAGTGTTCGTGGTAGTTTAGCGCTGACGTTGACGTTGGCGTGGTCGGGATGTGAGGCAAAGCATGAAAGGAGGGAAGCAGATCAATCCATGGGTGTCGTGGCTTCACTCCATGGAAATACTGCGGAGGTCTGAAGAAGTACAACTGGGCCCGCGCATAGAGCAGAGATGACGGTGTGGAGAGCACAAGCGGCCGGCAGCTTCAGCCTAGATGTGAAAAGTCACAAGACGCCCTGCACGAGCGCAGCAGCAGAAACACCACCGCAGCCCGCAAGTAGTAACTCCCCAAGCGAAGCAGCGGAGCAGACAAAGACCGACGCGAGCTCAAAGCAGCTAGTCAGGGTCTGCGTGAGCAGTTCAGAGACAAGGCTTAGATAATGCAGTCTGCAGAATCCATTCACAACACAAAATCGGGCAGTTAGTTCAGTGGTAGAACACCACACAGAAGTTATCACATTAGGAAATGGTCAGGTATTCAAGTCCCGAAGGTGCAACTGCAAAAACGAGCTGTCATAAGAAACGCAGAGGGATCAATGCCTACCCACGATAGAACGTGCGACGGAGCGACCTAGACGCAAAGGTACTATGACAGCTCGCAGCCAAGCGCGGTGCACCCGCCGCTGAGAGGGCTTTGGCCGCGATGAAGAGAGCTTTCTGAATGTGGAGAGACCAGTTCGAATCTGGTACCGCCCATCTTTTTTTTCTTTGTCTATTCTTTTGCTTAACGTACTCTGCCTTATCTCTCGTATATCTTTAGTATTAGATAAAGGACTAACCAGCCAGTCTTCTAAGAAGATGGTTATAAGTAAGTTATTTACCCTGCGGCTACTATTATATATAGTAGGACGGGCGGCGGCAGTACGAGAGACGACTACTGACTATAGGTGGCTGGCATTAGCGGATGCTACCAAGGGATAAGGCCCCTCATCTGCGCTACTATCCAATCAACCGTAATGTCCTTTGCATGTTCAAAGATTCGGTAGGCTCTGGTCCTATGTGTGTGCGTCGCACAGTTTGCTCAAGTTTTTGTCGCCATTGACAAACTCGCATCCACCAGGTCGACCTCTCTCTCATATACACTGCAAGCACTACAACACTTGCAAAATCTGAGCGCGCACTAAGAACAATCAAGCTTTTAAGAGACCTTTGTGGCCTAGAATGTTCGCACGAGTAGCCACGAGTAACATCTGATTCACCGTGTGCATAACTAGACCCATGCATGCTTCACATAAGTTCTAGACCCGTCTTCAATAAACCCCGTTCATTGTATTCATTCATGTTGCTCCTGGCCATCTCGAAGACACACATACACCAGCTGCCTAATTTGCACCGGATCTTCATACATACGGTCGGCCCAAGTGCGGTCTCTTGGAAACACTCTAAGCACATGCTGAATCAAGACGTGTCTCCTCCAGATGAAGCAGTCACCGATATTCCATAAGATATTAATCAGTGGTATCTGTGGGCAAGTGTTGAGAAAAATAGTTGTATAGGCTAGAAGAGGATTGCACTATTGTCAAGGACGCAGCGTATGGCGTTCTTGGACATACATCAACAATGGCCTACGAGCGAACTTACATGTGAAAGAAAATAGGCTATAGCGACAGCAAAAACATACTGAGTGACCAATATTCTGCAAGATCTTGCACCGAAAGTGTATCTTATCTGTATGGACCAGCGCTAGGCGCAGCTGAGTAAAAGAGGGCTGGCCTCCGCAAGCTCGACTGCATGTGGTGTTTGCTCCTTCCCTTTGCCCGAACTTGTCAAAGCACCTCGTGACGTTTTGTTTCCTTCTCCTCACTCGACAGTATTCGAGGGCTCGTGCAACATCCTCAAGATATCCACTGCTTCTTCAGGCTCGGACCAACCTGATTTTCCCAGTGATAGAAGCAGCTATCACACCCTCTTCCAAGACCCATCCAGCATAGAAAGATATGACGATTGTGAGCACGCTCAGAACAGAGTTGTAGACGCGATTCGGACGGTTCTTGTCGGTATTGGCGACAAGTGCAGCCTCGCCGACTCTTTGACATCCAAAAGGTACATAACTCACGCTTCGGCTCAATACTTCACGAGATGTTGCATTGTGCTTCAAGCATAGCTGTGTAACCGCAAGCAACTCCGCAAATTACAACGTGTTACTGACATATCGCCAAGCACCAAATTCACCCGTGGTGATGGTGGAATTCGTTCACTTGGGATGACGCGCACTTCATCTACTCCACTGGATTGATCCGAAGTTGATCTTCTGCTCTGCTCAACGGCACCTTAGCTTAGAATCTTCATTGACATCTCAACAGCACAAAACAATCATCAGTCAGCTCGAACTCCTAGGCGAGTTTTCGACACTTGATCATGGAGAAGGAACGCGAAAAGGAACCAGAACCCCCCCTGGAAGACATAAACAAAGCCTTGGACGAGGTCGAGAGCGCATCCGAATGGGTGAAGAATGCACGCGTCGATTCGTCCCACTTTTCTCTACTGGTCACAATGGACGATCTACGAGAAAGAGCCAAGCGTCTGCACAGAGCCAACAGGCGCGTCCAAGACGATAACGACGCACTGTTCCTACAAGACTGCGACGACACCCAGCGCGAAGCGTACCACAGGGAAAAGCACGAGAGGCTCTGCGAGCAATCCAAAAATATGAGGAAGCAAGATGGTCATATTCAGAACCAGATCCAGATCCTCAAGATGCGTGAAAAGTTTAATGACGAAGAGATCGCCAAGATAAAGAGTCAAGATAGTTTCATACCAGGACAGAGCGCCATACTTGATGATCTACAAGAAAAACTGGTTTCTGAGAACAAAACTCTCCGCGCGCGAAGACGGGACCTTCAAAGCTTGTCCAGATACATCCTTGTGGGCAGAAAGAAGAACATGGAGGATCAGTACGAGAACCTCAGGAAAGGAGTTCGACTGCTCAAAGGCCAGGCATTGGCCCTCGAGAGAGCGATTGAACGCGATACAGCCCTGAAACCGAAAAAGCGGGGAGCAGTAGGCGCAGGCAAAACAGCGGACGAGGATCCAGACCGGGAGTCGGATGCAGGCGTTGAATAGTGGGGATAGTGGCCACCTTGGCGGAGCTCCTTTCTCTGATCTATTCTTGAAAGAGCTGCACAGAAGTAAAAGGGCGATTGTGTCTTCGGCCAAAACCTACATGAATTCTCTCAGCGGAGACATGATTCTAAAGCTAATGTAAAACGCTAATATACCCTTGCCAACAGCTGCCGGCTAGGTTCAAGCCATCTTGAGCGACTTCGAGGCTGCATTGGACAATACGGTAGTGGTGTACAGGCTCCTCAAAGCCTAGGATATGCACAGAAACTGTCGGACCGCGGCTACTGGCTCGCGAAATCAACGAATGCGTACGCAGATATTTTTGCAGCGTTGCAGTGCATTCACATCCATCCTACGTCGAGCAACAAATGGGAGAACCCTCTCCAATAACGTTGATTCGAATACGAAATGGACGCACCTACGTCTTCGCAATCCATCCGCTATGTACAAAAAAGTCAAAGAGCCGCCCAGCCTTGGTGGAATCAATCTTACACAGCTCCTTGAGGTCTTTCTTCTTCATTCCACCGCCTTTCCTCTGCGCTTCCCTGAATACAACGTCCTTGATCGCGAGGTAATTGCGAGGCATGATACGCAGATTGCTGCAGACATCTTGCTCATCTTCAGTCAGCAAGTGCAGATCGGGCGCATTGTCCTTGTGGAACTTGTAAGGTGTGGCATTGGCGAGAGGCTGTACTTGAAACTTCGGTCGGTGTGCTATTGGGATATTATTAGGCGCGACTTCTCCTGGAGCATTTGTCGTAGTCCCATTCGCCTGACTGTTTGCGTCCAGGGAGAAGCCTGACGCCTGGCTATATGGGGGAGTAGGCGGTCCAACCTGTGTGATAAGAGTCAGTAAGTGCGAGTATTTTTCTGGCTTGCTCGAGTGAGCTTACGGGTCGCAGCTCCAGATCTGGAGCCGTAAGTGCCATTGCTGTCGACGGGGGCTCCGCAGGCGGCTGGGGCTTAACACGGCCGCTAGCGTAATGATTGAATTGGCCAAGTGACACCTGGCGAGCAAGTCGCGACGCCTTTTCCTGCTCATACTTTGGACCAGTCTCTAGATCACCAATGGCCATTTTGCGCCAGTCTTGCAGTTGTGCAATGGCCAGACGGAGATTTAGCTCATACTCTAGATCACCTGTGAACTTGTCAAAGTCGGCCTTGTTCATCAGTCGCGCAAAGGGCTTTGCTTTATTGAACAAGTCCTTTTCCTCCTTGGTCTTCTTTTTCTCAAAGGCTTGGTTTTTGCGGTATTCAAGGAGCTGGTGCTCAAAGATGAGTCGCTTCTTTTCCACACGTGCCGTAAGTCGATTGTTGTAAATGTCCATGACGGTCAGTTTGAGCACCATTTCAGGATCGAGTTCGCCAGTTTTTGGATTGACGTCGCCTTCACTTGGGTCAAACTGCATATGCTGCACTGCCTCTTCTGCCTCGTTTACAAACTCTGTTTCAAACTCCAAACGACCTGGCATGTACCCTTGGACTTCGTGGCAAGATGGTACGGAGGAGGTTGGCTTTTGCTTCGGAGGGGCCTGGGGCGCATTCTTCTGCTCTTCCTTTTTCTCTTCAATGCGCCGTTTCTTGCGCGCCTGGAACTTCTCCCGCGGCCATTCTTCGGTCAGTGTGAGATCCTTGGGACTGGCGCGCTCCGGGAGGGGGAAGCGGCCAGACTTGACGTAGGTATTCAGATAGTGATCGCGAACCTCGTCCTTGTCACGGTAACCACCGATATGATCTGCGATATCTGCCCACGATCCCAGGCCATATGTCTCCGCGCCTTCCAAGAGAAGGGTCTCTTCGTCGGCGCCCCAGTCTTCGTCGAAGATGGGCACTGAATGTTGCTCTATGACATAGTATCCGTGTACTTGCGGATTGTGGTCGCGGGAGGATTTCCCTTCGGAGAAACAGGGCACGCAGAGGTCATAGTCTTTACAGGCGGCGTCGGCGCATCGTATGCGCACCTGCGATGGAGGTGGTGAGTACTGAGGATGACAAGTCGGCAAGCACGTGGGACTCACAGTAGCGGTTATGTCAACTGAGCAGACGTCACAGATGAACTTGACGCCTCCTTCTGTTCCTCGCACCGCTGTCTTCTTCTTGATAACACCCATTTGCTACGCGGGAGCGCGTCGTCGCGCGAGTCCAGGTGAGGGTTACAGGGGCTGTGGCGCAGTAGCAGTGAATTTGCAACAATATAGGGCTGTGGTAGGCAGTTGGTGCGATTCAGGCCGAGGCTGAGTACGGAAAGATGGATAATTGGTCAGGTAGGGATGGTGGAGGGCTTCATGTACGGTTTGCTTGATGACAGACGGGCGCTCATTGATTGCGGTTGCGCCAGCTGAGAGAGGGTCCGTGCTGCCCCACACTAACTTGTGTAAGGTGCGGCACACCCTGACATAAGCAGCTGCTCTTAACTTCGAGCCTTCTGAGCCTTCAGGTGCGTGCTGCAACTAGACATATCTCGACGCAAAGTCTGGTCAGTCTCAGACTCCACGCGCAACTCTGTCTTCGAGCATTTCTGAGCGTGTCTTGTTGCAGACCACAACGTTCCTCATGGCTTTCACACGCGACAGGCGGATACACCGGAGATCTGCCGACTTCGGCCGCTGATCGACCGCACTGCATCCGCTACCATTGACTCCAAACCCTTGCTTTCCCTCGAGTACCTTGCAGATTCGTCCTGTGCCAGCTGCGCTGTATGATGTGATGTCTCAATACGGCGCTAGTCTCTGGCGCAACTTTCGCGTCTACCAGGTCTTTGGCGCCAACACAGACGTTGGCAAGACTATCTTCTCCACGCTACTCCTGCGAGCTCAAAGCGGCTCCGGCGACAAGTCCTGGTACCTGAAACCCGTGTCCACAGGTCCAGATGATGATGCAGATACACGGTATTTCTTCCCATTCTCCTTTCTCGGGTCCCGTGCACGAATTTTGCACGAGATGTGGGCTGTCTGTGCATCAAGCCAAGACCTACTGCCTGCACATGTACTGAACATGACTAATCACTTCACCAAGACACATCTCAAAGTTCTGCAAGGGTGTAGAGACGCAAAACTTCTATCAGTTCAAAGACCCAGTGTCACCTCACTTGGCGGCTCAAGGGTTTTCCCAGGTAGAAGATAGCACACTGCTCAGCCAGATCACTCAGCAGATCCGGACCAATGCATCCTCTGGTTCCGGCTTCATGCTCGTTGAGACCGCTGGCGGTCCTCACTCTCCCGGTCCTTCAGGCACTTCGCAAGCACAGCTGTATCGCCCGCTGCGTTTGCCCATTATCCTCGTAGCAGACTCCAAGCTCGGCGGTATCTCGACTTCCGTATCGGCCTTTGAGTCCCTCAAGATACGCGGCTATGACATCGACGGTGTGGCAATGTTTGAGAACGATCGTTACCAGAATCACGTCTATCTTAGCGAGTACTTCAAGGATCAGAACATCCCGCTCCTAGCCATCCCGCCAGCGTCATTCCTGTCAGAGTCAACCCCTCGCGACGCCGAGGATGTGCAGAACCTGTCGAGCTTCTACGACGCTTCCGCATCTCACCACAATACGCAAACTTTCCTGCCCCAGCTGCGGGCGAAGCATGACGTCCGCGTGCAAAGCCTCTTGTCCCTTTCTGACGAAGCCCACAAGACTGTCTGGTGGCCCTTTGCGCAACACACTGAGATCAAGCCATCGTCACTCAACATCATCGACTCTGCTTACGGCGACTACTTTCAAACACTCAATCGTTCGGCTGAAAATACAGATACAAACCTCCTTACTTCCACGTTGGATGGTTCAGCATCCTGGTGGACGCAGGGCCTTGGCCACGGTGACTCGGCTCTCACTCTTTCAGCCGCCCATGCAGCATCCCGCTACGGTCACGTCATGTTCGCTTCCTCTGCTCATGAGCCAGCAGTACGGCTTGCCTCTTCGCTACTGACGACACTTGCTAACCCTCGTCTGTCGAAAGTCTTCTTCTCAGACAATGGCAGCACAGCAATGGAAGTAGGCCTCAAGATGGCTCTCAAAGCCACCTGCGACCGCTACGCCTGGAGCCCCGCCCGCGACGAAGTAGAGATCCTGGGTCTCATGAACTCCTACCACGGCGACACGATCGGCGCAATGGATATGAGTGAGCCGAGCGTCTACAACGAGCGCGTCCCCTGGTACCGAGGCCGTGGCTTCTGGTTCGAGACCCCAAGCGTGAAAATGCGCAATGGACAATGGACGATTGAAATCCCGGGGACGCTCCGCAAGCATCTCGGTGAAGACACGACGCACGAGTCGCTGACAGACATCTTCGACACTAGTCGAGATTCTTCGGCCACAGCAGAGCAATACGCAACGTACATTCGCGCCACTCTCGAGACGCTCACGCAGACGCAGCAGCGCAAGTTCGGCGCGCTGGTCATGGAGCCTGTCGTGCTCGGTGCAGGCGGCATGCTACTCGTTGACCCGCTATTCCAACGGACCCTCGTGCGCGTCGTGCGCGAGAGCGCCGACCTCTTCTCGCTATCTCCCTCGTCGACGTCCTCTGCATCTCCGTCCGCCAAGTCAGCATCGACGTCGTGGACCGGTCTGCCCATCCTCTTCGACGAAGTCTTCACCGGTCTCTACAGACTAGGCGCACCAACCGCTGCCTCCCTCCTGCATACCCAACCCGACATATCCGCGCACGCAAAACTGCTCACGGGCGGTCTTTTGCCGCTAGCCCTGACCGTCGCATCACAGTCCATCTTCGACGCCTTTTTGTCGGATAATAAGGCAGATGCCCTGCTTCACGGACATAGTTACACCGCGCACCCGATCGGCTGCGCCGTCGCGCTGACAAGTCTAGACAAACTCGGCGCGCTGCATGATGGTCAGGCGTGGGATGGGTATAGATCCGACTGGAGCGCCGGCGCGAGTCTATCTCTCCGCGGCATGTTCAAAGACATACTAGGTGGCTTGAGAGATGGCAAGCCTACTCTACTCGCAAAATCAGACATTGACTCTGCGCCTTCTACCCGCCACGCCAGCGACGGCAACGCCAATCTCACGGAGACATCTCGCACGGATATATGGAGCGTGTGGTCCCGCGCCTTTGTCACTGATCTCAGCTGCAATGATAAAGTCGATAGTGTCTGGGCGCTGGGCAGCGTGCTGGCTATTAGTCTTCGTGATGCTGCGGGTGGGGGGTACACTAGTACTGTTGCTGTTGGTCTGCGTGATCGACTGTTGCTTGATCGGGGGGGACAGGGGTGGAATGTTCATTCGCGGGTGCTGGGCAATGTGCTGTATCTCATGACTAGCCAGACTGCGCGCGAGAGTGATGTTAGGGCGTGCGAGGGGCGTGTTGTTGAGGCGCTGGGGGATGTTTAGTTTAAAAAGTTGAGCTACTTTGCGCGGCCTCTGTGTATATAGGTATATACCTTAGGTACCTATGTATGTAGATGGACAAGAATGAAAAATTGCATATATGCTGACTGTCAGGCGCGGAAAAGGGGCAGGATAGAAACTGGACCTTACGCCGTCAAGATAAAAGGTGCAATATGCGTAGCTTCAGTATATTCAGCTCTTCATTTACAGCTTTTGTATGGGTAGATAGATACCTACTTCAGATATTCTATCTTGCCACTCTCACCTCACTGATACAAGTTTCCTGCTTATCTAGGTACATACCCAAGGGACACCGACTATGTAAACAACAGTACCTGTCTCTACGGCATACCACCACAACACGCAACAAGGCCATTAGACACAGACGCCCCACGACCAAAACGTCCACATCAATGACCAGGCGGTAAGCCAGCCGGCAAAGCAATCCTCTCCTTCCCCAACAGCATATCAATACAATTCTCCAAGATCCGACTAGCCTCATGCAAAAGGTGCCAGCGCGTATCCATGAACAAATCCCGCAGTGTCATCATCAACCCAATACACTGATTCTTCTTCGGCACATGCTTCAGATCCTCCGGCGCGGCAATCCCACCAACCCGCCTCAAGTACAGCCGCATATCAGCAATCTTGTTCACGCGATTGACATTGTACGTAAGTGATGTAAGCGGCCCCTCGAGCGCATACGCATAACACCACACCAGCAGCGCACAGTAAAACAAGATCCACGGCCGATTCAAGAGATCGTCCTCGCGCGCGCTGTAATCAAACTTTGCCGCCGGGCCAGGCGCGCGATTACCGTTTGTGCCATCCGGCGCGTGCTCAGGCGCATCGGCGTCCTCTGGCGTGAGCACCTTGCGCAAGAACTGCAGAGCATGATACGTCGCCTCCTGCGCGCGATGGCTCGGCGCCCAAATCTCGCGAATGCGCCGCTCGGCCGCCAGTCGGTCCTGCGGATTGACTCTTCGTCCAACTTGCGCGGGCGAGCCGGAGAAGATCTGTATGTCGACAATGTCCGTGTACAGCGCCACGTGAGCAAAGTGATACATGACGATGCGCAGCTCGCAGACATTGGCTTCTTCGCCATGGCACGTAGTGCTCCCCGGCGCCTCGAGTGAATCGTCAAAGTCGCGCTTCCAAAAGCCAAAGGCGCGCTTCAGGGACATTTTCCACTTCTCTTCGCCGCCGCCAATGGCGGGCGCTACACCCAGTGATGATATCTGCAGATCTCGCTGCGACATGTGCCAGGACACGCTGAGTAATCCTGCAATTAGAATGTGGCGGCCAAAGATGTTTGTCTGGACAGGCTGGCCGTTGAGCGTCTGCTTCAAGGACTCCAGGAACATGAGTCGTCTTTCATCTTTGCTTCGTTGACTTGCTTCTATCCGAGCTACTTCGGACGCATTGGTGTTGTGCCACAACGCCTCGTCGCAAGGTAGAGGCACCCGCATCTCATGCACGGCTAGCAGCGCAGCGTGACCAAACATGACGGCATGCATAGTATCCATGACAAAGGCGGCGAAAACAGCGCGACGAATGGCCTCTTTACTGGCCCAGTCATGCCACCATTTCTCGGCGGGTGTGAGCGGTTTCCGTGTGTTTCCATAAATGGGCGCATCGTGCGCGGTGGAATCACTGTCGGTGGTGGGCTTCCCAACCATGAAGCTGCCTCGTCGCATGAGCGTCAGAGTCGTGCCATGGTGCACATGAGCTCTCTCGTGCATGACACGTTTCGTAGCGTACATCTTTTCGTAGAATTCCAACAAGATCAGAGCTTGGAATATCCACAATTTTGCCGGAGGCCGAAAGTCTTGGTGCTTGAAGAGACTCCAGCGAAGATGCCACGCAAGAAAGGCTGCGAGCTCGGCGCAAATTTGGGTTACTTCGTAGCCATGAATGCGGTCCAGCGTACTAGCGCCAAGGACAAGCATAGCGATAACGAGGAGCTCTGGCGCATTGTTCGGATCGAACGTCGGTTTGTGTATGAGCGGGACCTGAGGGTGGAAATGAGTCCAGTATGAGGCGAGGTACGTCTGCAGCATTTCTAAACTGAGGGGGTGGGAATGTTGCGTCTGGTCTCCTGCCAGTAGCTCGGCTTTCGGTCGAATCCCAGGACACTCATCAGACTCATCCCACCTGGCCTCGATCATGTTGAGCAGGGACCGCCTTTTCTCTTCTGAGAGGAACAAATCAGGCGTCTGCTCAAAGTCCATGATCGCACTCAAAGACATTGGATGAGGCGACTGAGCTGGTTGCGTGGGGGTTGGCACTCTGGCTGTGTCGCCCAAGAAGGAAGGCGACAGCTCCGACACATCGCTCAGGGTAGCGCCATTGAAAGTGTTGAAGAAGCTACTCTGCTCATACGGATACTGCGACTGATCCAAGCCCTGTTCCATGCCAAAGAGCCATGCGGTAGTATCGTCAGGGAACAGCCATCTGTCGACTTCCACATCTACCACTGGGTTCTGAACTGCGGTCGGTTCGAGCGGCGCAGACATGGCCAGGTTTAGGTCGATTTGACTGGTGGCGTTGGTCGACAATGTTGAGACTTGGCCCGCAATATCCGGTGGCCGCGAAGAAGCATCTGACCAGGCTGGTGAACGCGGCCCATGAGACTCCCAGGAGGTATTCTGCAGCAGAGGTGGCCGCATTTCGCTCATGCTGATGTAGCTTTGTGGCAGTTGCCGATTCGCTGGAGCGTGAGATCTATCGTTGGATGTCGTTGCAACGTCAACTGGTACATCTACAGTCCGTTGCTGCGAGCCATTAGAGCCACGCACGCTTCGGCTCGTGTCGGTCGAGCGCCGATCCGTGGGGGATACCGAGGGTCCGGAATCGTAGGGTGCCGCCACGGACGAAGAAGATGGAGCTCTCGTCTCGTCGGAAGCTGAGGTTGAGTCGGAGGTGGCTTTCGGTTTGACATCTACGCCAGAGACGGGCAGGTCAGATAGCGCCTGCGTGGCAATGGAGGTGGTCCGAAAGGCGCCGGGAGGCTTGCCTGGTACAACATCCAAAGTACCTCGAAGAGAGTGTCGCTCTTCATGGCGAATACAGAGATCTTGCCTCACAAAGGTGCGGGCGCAATTCGAGTACTTGCAATGGAAAATTTCTTTCGGCTTATCTAGTGCTGCTATCAGCATACCTAGGTAGATAGAGCGACGGACTGGAAGAGAAGTGCTTACGATTCAACTGATGTCGACAAAGATGCTCAGCGCGCGAATAGGCCTTGCCGCATCCTGGGTGGTGGCAGACATGCCTCTGATCGGGCTCTCGCTTCGGCCTCTTTCTCTTTCTTGAGCTCTCTGGATCGGGCGAGACTGGAGAATTGGGCGAGAGTGATGAGTGTTGGAGGAGTGAGGGCGCATCTGCGTCGTTCAGGTGATTCAGAGGGTGGGCGTCTTTGTCAAGGGAGAATGGTGAGCGGTCCATGGCGCTGTGCGCTGCAGTAAGGCTCATCCTAGCTCGATGCTTCTGCGCATTCTGGACCCGTGGCAAGCGAGGGTCGAGTCAAGACTTCCATGCGCAAGAGACGGCGTCTTGTGGGGTTGGCGAGCGATGTGTATGAGAGGGGCTGAAACGGGGCGGAAAGGAAGTTGGATGCGGCTCATGAATTGTGACAGGTCCATAGCCGTTGAACGATGAGGGGTACGGTCGGCGCAGAGATCGTCTTGACTTGTCAAACGAGATCCTGCCACGCCTGCCCGCCTGCCCGCCTGCCCTGGGGGCCCGTGGGGCCTTTAGGTGTCTGCCTCGGGAGAGAATGAGAATGCCCTCGCCTCCGGACGTCTCGGCCCGATCGCATGTAGAGTAGGAAGGGGAATTATTGGAAGACAAGACTTCCAGATGACATGTACATCGTCGAATGTCAAGTGCACATGCATTGATCGTGGTCTGTCTGCATTGTCTACAGAGATACTTCATGTGATGCACATGCCAGTCACCTTGCACCCAAATAACCCCAACTCCATGCTAAATGCTTTTTTGCCCTTACTCTACAGCACCAGTTGACCAGGCTCAACCTCGAGCACCGTCTTGATCCGCTCAAGGAACACTCTGGCGCGCCTCTCTTCTCCTCTCTTCACGCTCAGACTGAAGATGTTTTCCGTCTGCGCACCGGCATTCGAAGCGCCAGCTATTGCGCGTGAAGCTGCTCTCCTCGAAGTTCCAGGCTTCTCGGACAGAACATCAATGATGTCCAGCGCCTTGGTGAGTCGAAGACCGGGAATGCTTGGTCCCAGCCCTGTTATCTGAGGCAAATAGACTCCTCGGGAAGTCTTTGTGTTGACCGAGTCCAGACCCAGCACCGAATTGAACAGTTCATCTGCCGTGGGCGGCGCCTTGACCTTGGGAAGCTCTTCGTTCGCAAGATCTGATGCACGCGCGATGAAGGTAGCCAAAGGTAAGTCCACGCCAAGTTGCTTCTTGATCCGCTCCTTGGTCTCGAAGACTGCTTGCAAAGAGACTGGCACAGCAAGCTCCATGTCGGGTTCAACGACCTCTTCAGGCAGGCTTTGAGCTTGTTCTTCCTTCTTCGACGCACTGATTGTCTTGGCCGGCGCAATCTTAATGTTGCTCAGATCTAGATGCTCCAACTTGGAAATGCTTGCGGCCAGCTTGGAAGGGGAGTCCTTCTCAATCTGGCCAAGGTGTGCCAGCACATCGCCTTTGAGCAGACGGCCTTGTGGACCGGTAGCTTTGATCTTATTGGCCTCTTCCAACGACAGGCCTTTTTGGTGCAGCAGCATCTGAACAGATGGATAAAGAGGGTAGGTTTGGGGCTTGATCTCGCTGGAGCTGCTCGAACTGGGCGTGGGCTTCGACTCGGTCGACTGTGGTTTTTGAGCAGGCGTGGACTCCTGCTGAGGAGCAGAATCATTTTCTCGTGAAGCAGCTGGTGTACTAGCAGAAGGTTCGGGAGGGAATTCGAGCGAAGATAGGTCGTCGCCCTGTTCTGCAAAGATGCCGATGCGCGTGCCTACAGCTATCGCTTTGGAGCCATCTTGGAGCTGCACGCATCGTCAGTCATTGCCGTCCATTCCTGTGCATTTCTTAACTCACAAGTATCTTTGCCAAGACTCCATCTTCTTGTGCTTCAACATCCATCTGCGCCTTGTCTGTCTCAATGTCCAGCAGGACGTCACCAGCAGAGAACGAGTCTCCTTCTTTGACCTTCCACGAAGCGATGTTTCCTTCAGTCATCGTAGGGGACAATGCGGGCATTACAAAGTTCGAAGCTGCCTGTTGCTGCGCAGAGGCAGAGATGCCTGTCGCTCAACGTCAGCTGGCTCATCAAGCGAATTGCTGGGGGAAGTGTACCTCTTCGGCTGCATACTCTCTGAGCCGACCTTGCAGTGGCATTCACCGCTGTCCTCTTGAGGAGGATCCTTCGCATCTTGTGGCAGATGTTGTGTGATCAATGACAATCTGCAACAGTAATGCTCGCCAGTCGTCAACATCTGCAGCTCAAGCATGGAAACCGTTGGGCGCGGAGTTAAGATCCGCCGACTGAGTGACCGAAGGGCCGAAACCGAAATGGATGGCGACCCCCACCGTGCCAATGTACAGACAGTGCAAGCAGTACACACAGTACAAGCAATGCAGACAGTAAAGTCAGTACCATTTGTAGTCTTACAGGGCCCATACGCAGATCAGCTGCTCCACTGCACCCACCCGTGATCGTCCAGAGCCTCTGCCCAACGCGCCCACTGGTGCCCTCGCGAAAAGAGACCTATCCTGCCAGTGGTTTGCTGCGCGCATCCGACGCCCTGGTCCCCCTTTTTCCCCCGTCCAGCGACCCTCACCCTCTTGGGCGTTAAAGTTTGTGATGTTGGTCAAGAGGCGCAATCGCTCCGATCGACGACATGTCAGATTACAGCCGAGTGTAGAATAAGCAAATCCATGGCCGCGTTGATTACAATCAAGAATGCACATCCAATCAGCCACACAACCTTCGAAGTAGTCTCGATCGCAGAGCCAAGAAGCCTCATGCCAGTCTGTACCTTTTAGGTTGTAGCTGCATGGAGAATTGACGAGCCTGGATGAGATCATGTCTAGCACCAAAAGTGATCGTCTCACAATGTGGCTTTGCGACGCCGTCGTTCGGGGCTAACGAGCCTGCTCCCAAGTCAAGAACCTTAAAATACTCCTCGACACCGTCTGTGGCACGCCTGGGCAAGGTCAAGCAACAATGGAAGGCACCTGTTCGGCTTCTCAAGTGGCTTGTCCAGCACAGCTACCGCCATGCCAAGTTGCCGCTGACGAATGTTCAATAAGGTTCGTTCTTAAGGGTTTGTTCTTGCGACATGCCGCGCATATCGCTCTTGGCAACCGACAAGGCGTTGAAGTAGTCTTCTCCGGTGGTAGGTGCAGCTTAGCTCCCGCTATCACACAGTCCATGGCTGACCCTGATGAACGAGAACGAGTATATGATGCACACGAATCCCACAAACGCGATTGCACCAGAGATCTACTGTCCTGAGCTCTGTCCGTGCTAGTAATCCTGGACCAGTTTTGCAAAAGATAGCACTGACTCCATCCACTCCAATAGCCCTACTGCAGATCTCGCGTATCCCTTATCGCGTACGTCAGCGACGTTTATCTGCAAGATTTCACCTTGAGCTTCTGATTTATGCAGTAGCTTGAGGCGCAAGAAACGACAAAAGTAATGACGGTCTTTCTGCCGCATTCTTGGATTTCTGCTATTTGGCCCTTATCTCCTGCCGAATCTCTCACATCTCTTGTCTAGAAGAGGGGCACCCGGATCTGGGATCAGCTGAGCCCAGCATGAGCACCCCAACAGGAAATGATCTGGAGAAGGTGGTCCATCGCCCGTCAACGGGCCCACTTCAGAATGCACAATTATCATCCGAGGAGACGGAAGTTGGTTCTGAGTTACCACCAAGCAATCATCCGAGCACGGCGGAACGGCAAAGACAAGCCTCGTTCAGTAAGTCGTCGTCTGATTTCGTCTCAGCCCTCGTGCGAGCAGAGCTTGCTCGCGAAAGCTCAGCTTCTGACATGTTGTTCCTAGCCTCTGAAGTCAATGCTCGGCTAAAGTCGAATCGTACTCCCAGCTTTCTTCAAAAAGCAGGAAAGGCCGTAGGCCCTAGAGGTGTCACTTTCAAGCCAAGACGACCAGATCCCGACCAGATCGATGGGTTTGGAGGGAAGACTCCCAAGGGCGAGCTAGAGTCGATTAGCAATGGCGACACCTTGTCGAGGCATTCGACCATTGATGTTGCCGCACATCAGATTCCCGCTCTCGACCCTGACCTTGAGGCTCAACAAGAGCCGAGTGAGTCGCGGCTCTTCCCTCGCAGCGCAAACTTTAGGGAATACCTATTCCAAGAAGTGCCGCACAATCATTTCTTGGAAGCCCAGCTGCTGCTTCTGACATTCGGCGTAAGTTTCTAATCTTCGAGGGCTGGTACTGTCCTGTACTGATTTGAGCGACACAGACGGGTGTCGTAGATGCCGTAACTTATGTGACCTACCGGTGCTTTGTATCGAAGCAGACGGGTAATGCCGTAATGATCACGCTCTGGGCAAACCAGCATGCTCAGGTCAGTGGGGGTGTCGAGGCCAATGTCGGGTTCTCGATGCTGTTCTTTGTTCTCGGCTCAGCATTCTTTGGTCATATTGGTCACCTCGTCAAACAACGGCGAAGGGCATGGCTACTCTTCTCCAATTTCATACAAGCGGTGCTCGTCATGGCCGCGGTTGCCATCATCTACACTGTGGAACACGGCGACGTGGGCGTCGTGGCGGTAGCAGTGGTGTCTCTGCTCGCGTTTTCATGTGGCGGGCAGATCTCGCTTGCTTTGTGTGTCAAGTTGCCGGAGCTCAACACGACGATGATCACAGGCACACTGATTCAACTTTCGACGGACCGCAACATCTTTCGACTTCACAACTCGGCGAGGAATCGACGGTTTCTCTTCTTCCTATCGCTCATTGCGGGAGCATTCGTCGGAGCAGCGACATCTCAATTCGCTAGTGCAAATCTTGCGCTCCTTATCTTTGGTATTGTAAAGGTGCTTGCGATGTTGAGCTTCCTGTTCAATCATGGTCTGGTGGGAGCGAAGAAGAATCAACCGGCAAGCGGCACCGTGACACCGCTCAACAGGATCCTCTGGGGCGACTGAGCGGGCGAGCGGGCGGAGACCCTGAAGAAAACAAGCATGATGGCATTAACAAAATGAGAGACGACCAAGGGAAAAGCCTTTGCGTTCAGCGGGCGAGGTTCAATTAACCTCGTGCCACACGTCAGCATGACCACGCGCATACGGGACACGAGTGTCGCTCATCGAAGCCAAAGCCGTGCCGTCCGCACCGCCCCGCCCGTCTCCTCAAGCCTTGGTCCCACAACGAGGCCCTTTATAGATGGAATCATGTCGGCGTTTCGTAATAGATAGACTTGCTGTATATACGTTTGTAATACATCTTTCTCCGGGCAGACGGAGACCTCTGTCGGGCTCCAGTGAGCGCTTGGCCTACGCGCATGACGGTCCTCTAATTGCGGCAGCTGGGAGGACACGACCTGGTGTCTGTGGTCAAGCATAAACGTCTGCTGGTCTTGGAAACTCGAGACTGGTCATATGAAGTATCTATATACAACAAACCTCGAGACGTCGTATACTCCCAGCCGCCCACGCCGCCGCAAGGATGGGGCCATCCTGCACTTTGTACGGCTTCTGCGTACCCCGAGCTCACGTGTATGGGCCAATTGCACCAGGAAGGATCGATAAGCATTTCTCTTCCCTGCAGGCTCGTCCTCATGCCGTCAATCACAACCGCCCGGCAAGACAAGACCAGACCTAACCTACGGGAGAGAAACCCCAGACGAGACACGGCCAACGCGGACCCCCGGACATGACACCTAATCAAGCCAGATGAATACGCACAACACCAGTCTAGCCCGGACGACGCTTCTCGAATGGACAGGCGCATGATTAATGCATCCCTGGGATGATAATAACGCACGCACCTACGCTGCTGCCTTCTCTCTTGTTGCTTATGAATGCCAGAGACGGGGCCAGCTGCGATTAGCAAGCCGAGGCTGCGGCCGGACGAATTTCTTGTCCGACTCCATGCCTGATAACCAGGAGTGAAGCCTCTTTATTTCCCCTCGAGGCTCTGGCGATGACTTGTAAAACAGAGTGGCAGATTCAGACAGAGTCGTCCTGTTGAGCTGGGATTTGCTTCAGGCCGTGCGTCCGTGGGATACATTGTACATTGCGGCATCTAGACATCAACCTCGTCTCCACACAACAACACTCATCAACGCCACAAACCACTCAGAGACTCACACCCCCTACCAACCGCCATCATGTCAACAACAACCATCTCCCCGCTCAACCAACCCCTCACCCTCCCCTCGGGCCTCATCCTCCCCAACCGCCTGGCAAAAGCAGCAATGGCCGAAGACCTAGCCCAAGATAGCAACCCAACACCCTCCCACTCAACCCTCTACACCCACTGGGCCTCCGGATCCTGGGGCATGCTCCTAACAGGCAACATAATGATCAACTCCTCCCAGCGCGGCTCCCCTCACGACGTCTGCCTCCCCCACGCCCTCGCAACAACCACCCCCACCCCATCCCCCCTCCGCGACCAAACCCTCGCCCTATGGAAATCCTGGGCCGACGCAATCCAAACCCACGACTCCCCCGCAATCATCCAAGTCAACCACCCGGGCCGTCAAGCAGCGCGCTTCATGCGCACCGGCACCGCCATCGCCCCTTCGCCCATCCCCCTCAATCTCGGCCCTGGCATCCTCCAGAAAATATTGAGCTTCCTCGCCTTCGGCACACCCCGCGAGATGACGCAGGCCGACATCGACGACGTGGTCCTGCGCTTCGCCGCTACAGCGCGCCTAGCCTCCGACGCAGGATTCAAGGGGATGCAAATTCACGCTGCGCACGGCTATCTGCTCGCTCAATTCCTCAGTCCGCACAGTAATAAGCGCACAGACGGGTACGGCGGCAGCGCGGTCAAGCGCGCGCGCCTGCTGCGCGAAGTCGTCGCTGCTATACGCGCGGCGGTCCCGCGCTCCTTTACGCTCGGGATTAAATTGAACAGTGCGGATTTCATGGATGGGAATCAAGCGGGCGGGCTCGAGGATGTGCTTGCGCAGATTCGCGAGATCGCGGGGCCGGAGTCGGGCGTGGATTTTCTGGAGATTAGCGGGGGGAGTTATGAGAATCCGCGTATGATGGGGCCTGAATTTGACCGGAATGCTGCTGCTGCTGCGTCGGATTCGACATCTACTTCCACTTCTACTTCGTCTTCAACATCAGCAGCAGACAAGACAAGAGTGGAAACGGAAAAGGGCAATGCGCCCGTCTCAGCGCGCACAGCGAACCGCGAAGCCTTCTTCCTCGACTTTGCGCAGGAAGTGCGCCGGCATTTCCCGCAGTTGACGCTCATGGTCACGGGTGGGTTCCGGACGCGCGAGGGCATGCGCGCCGCGCTCGAGTCCGGGGCCTGCGATATCGTGGGGCTGGGCAGACCGGGCATCGTGACGCCGCGGGTGCCGAAGGAGGTGCTGCTCAACGAGGCTGTGGCGGACCGCGACGCCGTGGTCAAGATGAAGGCTATCACTGTGCCTTGGTTGCTGCGGGTACTTCCTGGGATGAAGGCCCTTGGTGGGGGGTTGGTCACTGTGGCTTATCAGCTGGATATGAAGAAATTGGTCACGTTTTCTAGTACGTGAAGGGGATGGGTCTCGTTTAGTCATTCCTACTTGAAAGGAACACCTCACAGACTCGAAGCGGGTAAACCAGCGTCGAAAGTCCAAAGCTCAAGAAGGATACTCGTACATATAGACATGCATACATACTTGTAAATACAAAGGGATCCAAGGCCGCCGGGTTGTACAACAGGATAGAACAAGACAGGGCAGGATAGAAATACCTAAACGCATAAATGTACCTACCTGTATTCAATTCTTCAGCCAAAACATCCAACGCTCCGTGAACAATCTTGGACAAAAGTCTGACGCAAAGTACTACAATACCTGCCTAGGTATCTACCTTCTCCGCCTCAGAATCTCCCTCAATATCCTTCCTTATATACCGCACTACACCATACAACATCACACCAAAGCAGGTCAACAGTCTCTATCAACAAAAGGCACATCAGAGGAAGAACCAAAGGAATAGGAAAGGCCAGAAGAGGACTCTCGAAAAAGCAGAGAGAAGAAAGGAATCATCAGCCATTGAAAAGAAAGTAAGTGGGTTAAATATGAACGACCTCTGGAAATGGCATGCATCAAAAAAAATGCTTCTCCCGTCTCTGGGCAGCCTCCACTCCGGTCCCAGTCTGACTCGTCCGGACAAACAACACATCATGGACCCCCACTGGACATCAGATCGCGCCAGACAAGACAGGACAAAGATTGGCCAGGACAAATGCGACATGCCGTAGCAATATTGAGGGGAACCCCCTTCCCCCATTTCCCAGCCCGACGAAAAGCAGAGCGACTTCTCGTAATTTGACCGTAAACCTTGCATAAAGTGTACGAGTAAGGTAGGTAGCCGTGCCGAGCGTTATCGTGATCAAATCCAAAAGAAACGGTCGCCCCTGCACTACTGGTAGGTGAACAGAGCAATCCTCCCCCTTCCCAGCTTTCCTCAGCTTCCCGTGGTCCATCTCCTGCAGATAACAAAATTCAAGAAGCAGAGAGACCTAATCAAAACGCCGCCCATTGCAAGAGAAGGTCGCGTTGCAGGTGTTGTACGCGAGGTATCGAGCCTTGGTCGGGTAGACAAAAGGCTTTGGCAAAAAGAAATATCGGGGTCTCCACCTGCTTGTGTGTAGAGCGAAACGTAAGAGAGAAAATAGAAAAGCAAAAGGGAACAATGGGAAGATGGAAGAAACGAGAGAAGATGGGAGACAGTGCATCGCCAATCACATCCCTGGTGCCTCCACTCTCAATGTGAGCTTCTCTGACCGATCGCGCGCGGAACTTAGATCTTCGTCGCCGTCAAGTGGATAGTAGCCGCCTGTTTGCTCATCCTTCCATTCGATTCGAAAGTCCGAATCAGACAGGTTCGCTTTGTCGACGCCTGGCTCCAGACTCCACCTCTCGCGAATCTTTGCGACAAGTTCTGAAAATCCAAACGACGACGGTAATCTTAGTACGACTATGTTACTGTCGCCGAACCAGACCTTGACTTTGACTGGTGCATTTTGAGATACGTTGGAGGTAGACGTCATGGCGCTGTTATTCCTGATGACAGGCGGCGGGCCACTGATCGATCCTCCGCTGCCGTTAGGTACCCGTAGGTCGGAGGCATTGCGGTAGTGACCAGGAGGCTGCTTCTGATTGTACGGACTACCAGGGTTGTAGGGCTGTTGTGGGTATCTTTGAGGGCTTGTGTAGGAGGTTGCTGCGGTTGAGCTGACATTGCCGGTACTAGACTGCCTTGAATCACCTTGGCCCGAGTGTTGTGATGAACCGGCGGAGAGTCGTGCAGGAGTCGGCGTCAGCTCTGCATCGGACAGATCTTCATGCTGCCCCTTGTGGTCAAATTCTCTCGGCGCAAAGAATTGTCGAACGGGCAAACTTCCAACAATCTTGGGGCTTGTGTTCAGCAGATCGCGCATGTACTTGTCAAGATGGTGCCTTCGCTCAGACGTGATATGTTCTGACACCCAAGGCACTGGTCCTGGCATGAGCGGCAATGTTCGGGCGCATCCAGGCACAGCGCCAGCCTCTTCAGGAAATTGTTCCTTTAGCGCTAATTGCAGTCCGTAGAAGTCTTTGTAACTTCTTTGTAGACTCCACTGTCTGTCGTCCTCCATGGTCGCTTGCACGATGAACCAGAACTCTTCTCTTTCATGGCAGTAACGAGGCACGCGAGCACTCACTGGTACCAGCGGCTGGGAGGAGCGATGGTCGAGTGGTGGCATTGCGATGCCTGTTGACCTCTGCGACGATGCATGACCGTATCCTCTAAAGGGCTATTCGAAAGGTTAGGCCTAGATCAACGAAAGGAGCGCACGAGAACATACGTCTGACTGTTGATACCGCGATTCCGTGTTCTGACTTTGTCGAGCATTACTGTTCAAGCTCAAACGATCCATTTGCTGGGTCATGCTTCCTCCAGCTGAAATGTCCAGTCTGCCCAGAGGTATGCTGCTGTTCTTGTATTCTGCTGCCATTTGTTTCCATTCTTCAACCTTTGGCACACCGGCTTTGCGCACGGCATCGTGCGGATCCGGCACAGCCTTGCCGGTTGACATGTCTCGAATCTCGATGAAGGAGACGGGTATGAGGCCTGGACCTCCGAGACGCTGGATTGGCTTTGCTACAAACCACTCGTGATGGGATTGCGCAATGACGATGATGGCCTCGCCAGCCTTTGCGTCGAGTTCGTCGCTTCGTTCGGCCTTGAAATCATACTGTACAATGCCGTAGACCATTGCTCCCGACCCTCTTGCAAGGCGCGACATTCTCGGATGCGCGCCGTCAGACTGGGTGAAGCCGTTCGGCACGGACGCGTTGTTGAAGGGCTCGTGGTAGCCAGAGTCGTGGCCGACGCCGGACTGCGAGCGGGAGTGGACAGTCGAGCCTTGACTGCCTCGAGCTTGCTTTCCGACTTCTTCAAAGTGATTGACAGGCACCAAGCCTCGGCGGCCGACAACAGGATTGCAGGCTTCGTACCAGTCTGGGTCGTTCTCACGGCCGACGACGTGAAGGAAGTCGCCTTCGTCAAAGGACAGGTAATCGAGGCTTTCGGCGGGGTCGTCGGGGTGCCAGGAGAAGAGAGCTTTTATCACCTGTGAAGGGCATGAGTATGAGTGTCCCCACTGGGTCTTCGCTGGCTTTGGCAGGACAGGGGGGGCTCTGGACTAGGGAATGGGGCATGTGTGTCTTGGTGTTGCGCGCGCGGCGGTGCAGGCGAGGCAGGGCAGGACTGACCTTTTTCGGAGGAACAATAGCGGTAGGATCCTTGGGTGGTATGTAGAGGGCTCTGCCGCTGCTGACAGAGTCGGTCTTGTCGCTGCTCTTGGTTGACCTTCGAAACTGTACGCAGGGAGCGTTAGCACCTAAGCGGCAAAATTGGGCCGAACCCTGTGTCTTGGAGGGGTCGAGGATGAGGTCGAACGTGACAATGATCGCCAACGTACCTTCTTCATTTTGGCGGCGCCGAATTGGCCGACAAGAAGCAAGATCAGGGAATGGAGCGGGGGAGGGAGAAATTGGGGCGCGGTAGCAGACAAGATTGCGATGGATGGCTGGAGGGATGACGAGAGGTGAGAGAGTCGCTCAGGTTTCTTTCGGGCGGCTACGCAGCCGGATGGGTGGACTCTTGCGACAGCAGGACAAAGAGGTGTCGGCTGAGGGCGCGCTGTGCGGACGCTCTGGCGAAGCTGTTCTTGATGCCTGGGCTGGGCTGGGTGCGCGCTCGCCGTCTGCAGTCACGTAGGAGGTCAATGCTATCGCGAGGAAGGGCGAGCGTCGTGCGAGGAGGATGCTCGAATGGAGGAGCTCGTCGCGCAAGGAACTGGAGCCGGGGAGCGGGTGGCTGTGACAGTAGTCCAAAAGCAACTAACTCAGCGCCTAGAAGATCGATCTCCAAGCGTCCTTGCGATCAAGCGCAGTCTTGTAGGGTGTGTAGGCGCATCACAGCCGCTGTTGGACTCTCCACAAGGCTCGACTGCGTTGCGAAGGGTAACAGCAGCCGTTTGTGTAGATCTGCCACACGCGCCGACTCAGGCGCGCGAATATGGACCTCGGGAGCTGCTGCTCGGGGCGTTGGGCCACCACGGCCACCGTACGCTGACTGCAATCTCCAGATCTGCACCTTCTCGTGCATCAAGAAGATGGCGCCGTACGCCCTGACCGTTGTCCTCGCGTGGTTTCACCAGAGGGGAACCGTTGCAGCCATCCTATGTTGCCTGGACGCGGAGAAATAAGCCTTACCTAGAACTCAATCATCCGCCTGCCACTGCTCGAGCTTGTCTGATGGAGCGCCTCAAAGCATCGCCTCATGCTTCCGGGTCCTTGCAGGAGGACAGAGAAGCCATCGACGAGACAGCAGAAGCCTGCATGCTCAAACTTCAAGCTAAATTGCCTGCCTGCCTGCCTGCCTGCCTGCCTACACTTCTGCGCACACAGCTTCACAATGGCACGACCTTCAGGTCACATTAATGCAGTAGAGCAATAGCATTGGATGCATCAGGTTTACAATTCAAGTGAGCAAGGCTGAGACAATTCTCGCCGCCTGCTCAATCCCACCACGCTGTAGGTGGAACGCTTCATCCAACGCCGCTGCTGTGCAAAGGGGTATCTGGCAACACTCTACCTGCCAAGGCCGAGCATGAAACTCCTCAGAACGCCGCATACGAAATACCAGTCCCCTCTCGACTCCTCGCTGATTCACTGGATCTTCAATGACCGCTATTGTTAGATACAACTGCGCAAAAGTCATAGCTCCAGCTGTGGCTGATGCCGTGGTGTGCGTGTGCTGGCTCCACACTGTACCTGGTTGTAGAAGCCAGGTTTATCTCCGTAAACATTAGATAGCTTGCAGCCGCAGCCGTCTCGTAGACCCTCTCTACTGGGGTCTTCAACAACAAGAGATGTTAATTTTTGCCAATGACTTTTACGCCATCGAAGAAAGCAAGTGCTTTGGCGGTGGTGAACTTGATGGGGTCGGGAGACTGGCCACCACCAGTCAAAAGCTGGCCGGCGCCATACTTGAAAATGAACTCTGCAGCTTGTTCATCACTTTCGAAGCAGAGTTGGTCGGTCACGAATCGTAGAAGGACATCTGGTTTGTACCTGCAGGTTGTGGAGTTAGCAACGCAGTGTCATACTTGGCGGATCCTGTGACTTACGCTTTGCAGATCTGAGCAAGGTACCTAAGGCGCTCTCTCTCAACGAACATGTCGACCAGATATCCTCCCATATTCGGTACCTCGCCCCAGAGCTTGAAGAACTTGTGATAGTTGCATGATCCCAGAGCCTTGCGGACTTCCATGGCATGCTTCACTTCGTGATGCGCGAGATCGCTTTCTTTGATCCCGGCAATAGCTTTGTTCAGCTCGGTGCGGCTCTCCGTGTATAGAAGATACAGTATACGATATGCAAGGAATTCTTCGGCTTTTCCAGGTATGCCACGCTTGTAGAGAACATGCAACTGCGTCTGACACTGATTATACTCACCCAGATCGCCCTTTTCGAGAGCAAATCGAGCGTGTGCTTCATAAACTTTGACGGTAAAGGCATTCTTGATGTGCTGCACGGTGAGGTCCTGCCGCATGGATTTGAACTGTTCACAGATGTAGTTGTAATTTTCGGTCTCGGCCCACTTTTGTTTCAAAAGGACGAGCGTCTTCTCTAAGACATGCAAAGGGCGCACCTGTTCCGGTTTGGGAGCTGATGTTAGGCGGAAGAATGGCTTTTCCAAAATCTCACAGGTTCCGGCAATGGGTCCAGTGGCAGCGGGTGGTGGTGTTGGGGAGCGCGCACGATGGCCAGATGTGTACTTATCAGAGATGTTGTTGAATCGATTACGGCGTCTCTCGAGATCACCGTTAAACTTACTTGTGTCTTTGAGTTCTGCGGCTTCAGACTGGAACTTGCGGCGTTTCTCTCTGCGGCCTGTTGTCTCAGGCAATGGCTTAGAAGGTTGATTTTCTTGTCTACGCCAGGGAGGAATTGAAGAAGGTGCGGTGTCAAAAGCAAGATCGTCAGAAGAGCGTTTCTTAGAAGTAATGTTAGTGGGTAGGCCCTGGGGTATGGGCTGGTTAAGATGCAAAGCAGAGACTCCGTCGGTAACTGGGGGTATGAGTTGAGGATGGCCATATTGTTGGGTCCGTTCGGATTGAATCATTTGTTGGGGAAGTGGGTGGTGTGCCCAATCGATTGTGTTCAATGTGTTTGTGATGTTAGCTTGCTGGATGACCAGCTTAAGGCGTTGTTGCATCTCTTGGGGGGTCACGCCAGGAACGTCGTTGTCGGAGTCGAACGCGCGTCCGACGTATGCTCGGAGGCCCTCCGGCCAGACCATTTTGGCGACTTGGGGTGGTGGAGGCGGGCCCTGTTGGGCGCCGCCCAGGTTTCGTCGCGCCTGGACTGGGTAGTATGATTCTGCTTCAAGCCAAACGTCAAAAACGAACTTGTCATACTGACGGGTTCTTGGAGAGTACTCACCACCAGCCATTTTGATGATGGCTGTGCGACTTGAAGAGGAGAGGATTCAGGGAAGAGCGAGGAAGAGGAAAAGGGCGGGCGGGCGGTCGGTGGCCGGGGAAAGTGAGAGAACCCCGCCAGCACGTGACGGGATCTTTTTGATTGTTGTGGTGAGAATGAGGTGAGAAGTAGTGAAAGTCAAGAAGACATCTCTCAGTTGTGAGACTTGAGGGCGGCGTGCATGTGAAAGGACTAAAGGCAGCAAGGATGATGACGGTCAGCAACAAAGGATGGGGAATGGATGCCTGGCCCCGTCTAGTTGACACCTTATGTCAGATCTTGGCGTAAATTTCCACTTTGAGTTTTGAACACTACCCAAGCATGGTCTGAGACTCTATTACAGGTACATGACTTGGATGGCACGGATGGACACGCCAGCCGACACTGCGGAAGACTAGGGTGTCGTTCTATTGTTGACGGTCAACGCTCCTTCTATAGACACGTCAGGTGTCTGTCGTTGAGTATATGATCCCAAGTGACGACTCTACATGGTGACTGATGTGGCACGACCCGCTTTTCATCTTACTTTTGTTAGGTCAGAGGGCCTTCGAGTAAGGAGTGCGTCCTCGTATGTACAATCTCCTACCAGAGAACAACGTTCGTCACCGGGCCTGCGATCGCAACGCCTTTTGATATCTCAACTCCTCCCTCATCTCTTCCTTTATCCTGCTCGGTGTCCCAGTTCCACCATATACCATGGCCGTATAGATCATCGCAACACTGGCACCAGCATTCAGGGCTGCCAAAGCTTGTTTGCCGTTGGTGATGCCTCCGCTAGCGAAGATGACTTTGGGCTCAAGCTGCTGATCTGGATGCGCCAGAAGTGCCTCGTCTAGCATCTTTCGATAGCGTCCTACTAAGCTGACTGTGCGTTCAAACAACTGAGGACCTGAATAGCCTCCCATCTCAGTTAGAGTGTTCTTCTCGGCGTCAGTCAAGAGGCCTAGACTGGGCGCAGGACGCTTTTTGGTGGTATTTCCCACAATGACTCCATCAACTCCAGAGCCCCAGACTGCTTGACAGATTCCAAGTACTTCATCCTCAGAGTCCTCATCAGGGCTGACCTTAACCATGACCGCCGGTTTAGAGTGACGTTCAGCAGACTTTGCGGCACCGACAACGCCGGACAATATATGCCGCAGTGGTTCTAACTTTTGAAGAGATCGCAAACCTGGGGTGTTGGGGCTAGAGACGTTGACAACAATAATGTCCGCGTATTTGGCCAGCTTGTCTACACATTGTACGTAGTCTCTGCGAATGGCATCAATGTCGTCATCTGGTGTCGTCTTGTTCTTTGCCACTTGCACGGCGAGCAGCTTGCCCCTCTGTAAAGAACCCGGGGGGATGCCAGCATGGCCATCTAGCACAAACTGCTCCGCTTTGGGTTCTAGACCAAATCCTGCACGGTATGCATACTCTCTCAAACGCTGCCGTAGCTGAGACGCCATGTGGTCTGCGCCATGTGAATTGAGGCCATACCGGTTGATCATGGCATCTTGTGACGCAACACGGAATACACGGGGTTTCTCGTTGCCTTCTTGTGGTAGAAGTGTTGCGCCACCAACTTCGACAACAGCGGGACCAAGGTCGAAGAGTGCCGATGGAATGTCTGCGTGCTTGTCCAGCCCGGCAGAGATGCCGATGGGATTGTCCAGCTCATGCCCAAAAACTTCAACTTTGAGATCTCCGCGGTCCTCATCCTCGCTACCGCGCTCTCTAGGGTGGAGACCGATGCTGTAGAGTGTCTTCAAAGCATTGACGCCCGCATGATGTGCATCCTCTGCGTCAGGGTAAACCTGTCGTACTAGTGGGACGACGACCCATCTGTGGATGGAAGAACGAGTGTCTGTGACATAGACGTAGCCCAATGCCAGTCCGACAATGGCCGAAGTTGTGTATATGATACTCCGGAAGGAAATGCCTGTCTGTTTCACGGCCGCTTGTGCGGTCCCTGTGGAGTTGAAGCGTGCCTGAGATCGGACTGGAAAGGTGCCTCGAAGTGCGAAGCGGGAGCCAAGTGGGAGGGTGGAGGACGTTGAAGTAGAAGCTGCACGACGCAGCATGCTCATTGGTCGTCGCATGACTATATGAGGTGCATTTTTCAGGGCTCTGAAGCTGCAGGGAGAGGAGACGAGGGTAGGAGGGGCGCGTTGAAACTTCAATGTCAGAAGAACGGACCCACTCAAGTTTGAGGGTGAGGTCTCGTCCTTGTCACGTCAGACGTCAAGCTCGATTCACGACTCCCGAGCATTGACCCTGCTGGGCCAGCTCCTGCTCACTTGGCGCCGCGTGCCCACTCACGTGCCACCCGCCCGCCGTCGACGGTCAATGACCTCCCACTCTCCGTCGGGCTGCCGTGACCTGCCCTAAACACCGTTGGGTAATCTCTCACATCTCATACCCCAAAGTTGGGTTCCCCATTCTCGTGAGCAATGCCAATCCGATTCTAGTCCATCTCTTCTCGCTTGAGTCCATTCGGCTGCATGTTCCTGCGTCAGGTTGATCTTACAACCGCACAGCGTCCCTCACTGCTGCCTGAAGAAACACTCCTCTTTGTACAGGATGCTGTGGGCCTTTATTCTGGAAAGTCCAAATTACAGGGTTATCAGGACGGCCAGGCGTATTTGACCTCGCATCGAGCGTGTTATGTTGACAATGCGGACCCCCGGAAGCGCGCTGTTGCCATTGACCTGAAGGACGTCGACCATGGGGATCTGGCTGCCAGATTTCTGAAGTCGTCCCCCAAAGTGACACTTTTCCCCAAAGCAACTCGTCTTACTCTTGGTACTTCGAGACCTATTGCAGCGGCATCGGGTACCTTGACTCCAGCCAGGACAGACAGTCCCATTCGGCCTTCTTTCGACCGACCACCTCCCCCGCAGCAGTCCTCTGCGACTTGGATCTGTTCTATATGCTCATTCTCCAATCCGGTCCCTTCCAATTTTGACCCGGCCCTTGCAAACGACTCCACACCGTTAGCACCATGTCTGGCTTGTGGCATCAAGCCTTCGTTGAGTGTTGTTGTGAAGGCAGCAGTGGCGAGCCTGTCGAGTAGACCCGTATCTATCCCACAGCAGCTCCCGGATTCTCCTGTTCGGACGACTGCTCCTCCCCCTGTTGCTACTACTGCCTCAGGCGACGCCAACATCTGTAGGCGCTGTACATTCGAGAATCATCCCTCGCTACACACGTGCGAGATCTGTGGGGCCTCCCTACAGCCCTCGACGCCCCCGTCCAGTGCTACTGTTTCCGGCTTCGGGGACCGTCCGGACTCGCCAGGTCTTGTTCCAGATGGAAGCTCATCTCTGCATAACCCTAATGAAAGCATCAAATTTTCATTTCGTGCCGGAGGAGAGAAGGTCTTTCATGACCGCTTGAAGCAAGCTTTGACGCAGAAGAAGTGGCTTCTGCAGTCCAAGCCTAAACATCCGTCAGCGGCAAACAGCCACACTGCAAATGCACAGGAGGCAAAGGCGACAGCACAGCCTAGAGCTGTTGGTATTGCGGGTCTTGAGCGAAGAGGAGACACTCTCGTATATCAGAACAAGAATGTCCTAGAAAATGCCTTTGAAGATATCGACGCTCTGATGGCATCTGCTAAGGAAATAATAGCTCTTGCCGAACAGATTGCATCGCAGACCAGAGGTGCGAATGGCGAAGAAGGAAGTGCGACCGATGGCACTGATTTGCTATCTCAGCTAAATCTGACTACTACCAAGGACATGTTATCAAAAGGATCCACGAACAGTCTTTTTGTACGAGAGCTGTCGCGATCTCTGGCTGAGTATCTGACGGACGACACCAAAGGCATTTTGAAGCATGAAGGCGGTATCATATCCTTGGTGGATCTGTGGGCCGTGTTCAACCGAGCACGTGGAGGAATGGACCTGATCTCACCTTCAGACTTTGCAGCCGCAACAGAGCTATTCGATGAGCTCAAGCTGCCCGTAAGAAGGCGTCAATTTCGGTCTGGACTGGTAGTGGTTCAGGAAAGGTCGAGAACGGATGAGAAAACGATTGCTTCCATCCTGTCTTGGCTAGAGATGATGCATTCGAATCCTCCAGACATGCCCGTACCTTGGGACTGGCAGCTGTACGGGCAGGGGGCGACTCCCATGCAGGCTGCAGACTTCTTCGGCTGGAGCGTAGGCGTAGCGAGCGAGGAACTCGAAATGGCAGAGGAGCATGGAGTGGTGTGTCGAGATGTGGGTGTCGAGGGTGTGAGGTTCTGGAAGAACTTCCTAGTCGACCCTGACTTTGCTGTTCGCTTCGAGCGGAAGAAGGTTGATATAGATAAAGTGGACGCAAGTTCAATCGTAGAGTAGAAGAATGCATATCTCCTACGGATGCGTGGCGCGAAGCTGCCTGGTGCAACGTCGACGATCAGCAGCCGAATACTGACTGTACGTTTGCATCTGATGCCTGGCGTGACATGCATTGGACATTCGTGACAGAGCTATAACTACAGTTGTCCTGATCATTTCCAATATCTACATCTGCCGACTATCACAGCTCTTCTAGCCCCATTTCCTCACTGTTTGCGGATCTCTGCATCTAGAGCATTAGGCCTCGCATAACTTCAACAACTCAACCGCTCTCTTGACCGAGCACCCTGCTCCGGAAGTCACTCTCCCCAGGGCTCGAAGATCAATTCCGCCCTCTAGCTGACTTCCCCGCGCGACACCATGGCAGTAACAGAAATCGCCCTCCTGTCAACGTCTCTCGACCTTGACAGTCTTCTAGACTCCCTACATGACGCGAGGAAGACTCTAGCGCAGGCCTCGGGCGACGACTTCTACTTCCTCGTCCAACAGGGAGTATCCTACGACGAAGCAGGCCAAAAGAACATTCTCATCCTCGGAGCCTGGCAATCTCTCGCTACGCACGAGGCATTCCTCCCGTCTGACGAGAATCAGAGACTGCTGAAGCTGCTCGAGGGCAAAGTCAGCGTCGAGTGGCTTACACACGGGCGCTTTGAGCTGCGCGGGCAGCATGTGGAGACTGTTTGGGCCTTTAAAGGGGACAACGACAGGGGATTTCTTTCGGCGCTGGATAATCTGCGGGGAGGCGACTCGTCGGTGCAGGTTCTTGCTGGGACTACGGAGGAGGGTGGAGCTGCGGGTCTTGTGTTCCTCAGTGGTGCAGGCGATACTCCTGAAAATTTGGCTTCGATGGCTGGGCGTGACTTTCGCTCACGCTTTGTAGGTAGTTTCGATTTGATTGACTTTGGGTCTGCCTAGGGTGTCTGTGAGTGCAGGCGCAGACGAGAATGACGCGTAAAGCAGAAGAAGATAGAGTCTCGTTTCATTCAGACAAGACGTAAGCTGCACCACAAACGCCAGGCCTTTCCAACGCTCTCCGGGTATCATCGTAATCATAAGTCAGTTTGCCGTTTCTTGGTCCGCCTTTTGAAATGTTGTGTTATGCTCATGCAGGTACATCACATCATGCCTCCTCTTCCTCCGGGGTCATCACTTCAAACTTCTTGTTCATACAGTCGCAAATTCGTGAGTAGAACTTGGCAGCTTGGTTTCGAGTGAAACAAATCTCTTCTGTGAGGTAGTCGGGGAGCAGCGAGATCAAGTCCATGTCATTCTGTGTGTCGAGGATGGGCGTGTACGAGAACTCGGCCTCGTCAAAGGAAAATCCAGGGGGTGGCTTGCCGTTCATGGCTGGATTGGACACTGTAAGGTAAAACCGTAGAGCTGGTCTATATTAGCTTTGCTTCTGATATAGAGGTGAAGGGGTAAACTTACTGCCATTGCGACCGGTCTGCATGCAATCATACACGTCCTCTCCGGCCTCCTCGTCTCGTCTGACGTCGCGAATGAGCAGACCTGTCAGGTCGCCATACAGGTCCTCCTTCAGTAGACGCTTCTGCGCATCTATCGCTGCCGGATCATCTTTACCGCGACCCTTTGCAGCACCGTTCTTGATCGCGCTACCAGGAACGCGGGAATCTTGAGCAGCGGATGTGGATCGCGTGGCAGCAAGTCTTGCTTGCAGAGTTTTGCTCTCAGTTTGCGCGGTCTGTAGGGAGACCTTTAATGCCTTGTTCTCGGCGTCTGCTCGCTGTATCCGCTCTTTTGCTTCTGACTCCGATTGTTGGAGGCGTAGTGTGAGGGCGTCCACCTCGGATCGGACCGAGCCAACAGCTTCAACTTTGGCGGTCTGCTCCGCCAACTTTTGCCGTAGCGATGCTATCAGGCTGTCTGCTGTCCGCGAGCGATCGTTTGTGGCTTTCTTGAGAGCATCATATTTGTCGTCGGCTTCTCGTATTCCGACATCTCGGAGTTCATTGTACTTGGCTTGCAGCGCCTCATACTTCCTTGTCATCTCGGTAAGCTTCCGACGAGTGACAGCGTCGCCGCCCTCGTTATCTGAGCCGCTGCCGCCTCCGAGGCGCGATGCCGGTCGTTTTAATTGATGCACAGAGCCGGATCTCCGCCTGCTGGCGGAGCGCGACTGGTCGCGTGCGCTGGACGATGATCCCAGGCGTGACGCAGGTAATTCGGGTTTGCGGAATTTGTCGTCGTCAATGTCCATGGGCTCCGGCTCTTCTACATTTGCTGTTGCTGCTGCTTGCTTTTGCGCTTTGGGCGGCCGACCTCTTGGCTTAGGAGCTGGTTGTGTGACTTGCGCGGCATCCTCCTCTGATTCGGCTTGCGGCTCGGGCTGTGTCTCAGGAATCTCTTGCAGATCTGTGGCTTTAGCACGAGTGCCCTTCCTCCCTCGCGCAGCAGTGGCGGCTGGGGCCTTCTTCTTCGGCGCGGCCTTGGGTGCGGCTTTCTTTGGAGGCATCTTTGCTTTCTCTAAGTTGACCTGGGCGGGCAATTCGTCAAAATCGTCGACTTCCTCCGTGTCGCTAGGTTCTCCAGGTTGTGTCGTGTGTTTAAGCGGCGCGCGCGTATCCTTCACTGCCTTTGCTGTAGTCGCTTTGGGTTTTGCAACTTTGTTTGCTGTCTTCGCGGGGTGGGCTGCTTTGCGCTTTGCGGGAGCGTCTTTGTGGTCAATGGTGGAGCTCCTGGAGGGCGCGTCGGCCAGATCATCGTCGCTCTCTTCTATGTGTGACGCCGCGACGGCTGCAGCCTTGCGTGGAGGCATGTCGAGGGTCGTGAAGGTGCGTGAAAAGATGTCTAGGAACGAGGCCGCAGAAGACCCTCGATTGACAGCGTAAACAGGCGCGCTACGCGTCGTTGCGGTCGGGCGCTGATTGGCCGCAAGAAAGAGTTCCGCGATCGGCATCTGCAGTCGAGCATCGGAACTCGATCCCGAGTAGCGTCAGCTGCATTTCTACATGACCTGCCGCTCGTCATTCTTAGTGAGATTCTAGTCATACAGCAAGCGAAGCCGTATGTCTGCTGCTGCTCTTGTCTCGTCTTTTAGAGATTGATTGTTGTTCCTTCAAATACAATCACAATCACATCCTATCCTGCTCCAACGAGCTCGCAAATCCTCGCAGATCCATTCGTAATGCTTATGCTGAACTCGAAACCTTGAGGCATTTCCTCCAGTGCTGAGGCATATTGACGATCACGTTTGTGTGAAGCTAGTCACTCTATTGTGACGACTGATAACATCTGGCGGAATCCATTTGTATCTTGCGACAACAAGTCCACAAGCCACTCAACGTCCGTCGCTCGGACCCTTACCAAGAAGATTGGATCTCGCCCATCTCCGAATGCCCCTAAGAATTACAACCCGGTGATACCATGGGAAAGCTAGAGGACCCTCCATCTCCAGAACTTAAACCTGTTCTACCAGCACTCACTTCGACTGCGCCTGAGTTGAGGCTTCCAGGCATGTCCAAAGATGTCCGGTCATGGACGTCAGAAACACTCAAAGTCCCGAGTAGCACTCTGAAGTACGAGAATTGGTATACCAAGAACCTACCTTCAAGATTAGGATCAGATGTCGCTGCAGCCTTTTCTGCAGCTTCTCTGATCGCTCCAGTAATAACAATCATCGACAAGTGAGTGGCATCCTGGAAACACATACCATGGGCCGCTGTCTAACAATCGTCTTAGAGCAATCATTGAGAACGCTTCGAATCAAGCCACGCTATTCGAGTCTGCAAGGAATTCCCTGCGCACCCTCCTCCTCCGCCCACACCATTTCCTCGCATCGAAACCGTTCCGATTGATATTTGCACTGTACGCGACGACATACATTTCAGCAAATACAATTGACACATACTCGTCAACAACGCAACGACCACCTGCGTCCTCGGGCCTGGAACATTATTCAGCAGCACATGTCACATCTGGCTCAGCCAAGTTTGCGACCACTTCGGCGACCAACTTGACCATGTCATTGTACAAGGACAGGCAATTTATCAAATTATTTGGCGCGCAATCTACTAGACCTGTACCTGGCGTTACGCTTGGTCTGTACTTGGTACGAGACATGATGACCATTTTCGCGTCATTCAATGTACCTCCGCTACTTGCACCACATCTGCCAATTTCAGAGAATGCGCAAAAGTACGTCTCGCAAGCTAGCGCAGCACAGTTCATCGCACCGGCCACGGTCCAGATATTCAGCACTCCGTTACATCTACTCGGCTTGGACTTGTACAACCGTCCGGGCGTGGGAGCTGCCGAAAGAGTGACGAGAGTTATGCGGGATTGGGGTACAAGCTGCGCTGCCCGCATGTGCAGAATCATCCCTGCCTTTGGAGTTGGTGGTGTCGTCAACGCCAAAGTGCGTAGGAACCTGATGGAGAGACTCGAAGAGTAGGGGTCTTGATGACAGTCATCTCGGAGGTCAGGCCAATGTGCCCGCCACGAGGCCTGTCAGGAAGGTTGTGGGGCAAAGAGATGCTATGCGCATGACTTGATGACCCTTGCTTACAGAGTATTGGCATAGCATTGCAAGGCGTTCCGGATTTGTCTCTATCTATTTCGGCTTGGCTCCTGGGTTGTTTCTACGTCATTTACAAGGACGTTTATCTACAGCCACCCCCCGATTACGCACACGCATGATGACGGATAGACAGCATCATCAACTAGTTTTACATGCATTAGAAACATAGATTGCATGCCTGGCAACGGCGCTGATAATGGATGTACACACTCTACTCACTGCGCACTTGCTTATCGCTCTCGGAAACGTCTCCTCCTTGCTAGGTCCTGTTCCACGAAACGATGCAGCTGATTAGCGCATACATGTATGCACGTCATGTCGAATCCAGACTATCTAGCTGCTGCAAAAGGCTAGCCGCAACTCGGTGATCCTGGATGTAAGTAGCATGTACAATTTGTATACATGCGACTTGGGTGTCTCGACGCAGCCCCATTCTCCACTTTCTCACGCCTGGTTCGCGTTCCGTGCTCTTGACTCAGTCCGAGTCGTTTACTTGGTCGTTGGCCAGATTCGACCCATTGCTGCGCGAGCCGAGCTTGAACCCGACCTTCTTTGTTCCCGCAGCAGCCAGGGAAACACATTGATAGCCTGGGTCGGCCAACCGAGGACCCTCTCAGGTAACTCTGATCGACCCCTCCGCCGAACTCTCCCACCTTTTTCCCTCATAATCTCTTGCATTTGCCCACAATTTGCATCGGACCGTTTCCAAGAAAGATCGAAATCGCACCACTGAGCTAGATCTTGCGCCCGCCTGAATAATCTCGCGTCTGCAGCTCCGAGTGCTGCCTGTCATGCGACTTGACACTGGATTCGCACCCACATCAGCGAACCGAATATCTACGGACGTGAATGCGCGCGCCGGTATCACTTGAGATTTACTTCGATTTCTATTACTCTCAACTCCATTGAGGCCACGAACCGGACCATAATGGCCGAAGTCATGCAGCCCGCCGCTGCGCACATGCATGTCATGGCCAGCCCGGCGAATGCTCCTCATCATCCACCCGCCGCACCCGTTGAACTTCCTAAAGCCCCCGTTCCTTCCTCCGACCCCGCGGTCGTTCCGCGCATTGGCTCCTTGAGTGGGGCAAGTGGTGGAGATGTCACGAAAGAAGAAGACTTGAGCGTGGAGACAATGGAGCCTGAGACGGCAATGAAGGTCTTGGGCCGCATCGTCCAGAGCATGATGGATATGACTGGAGACGTGCCTCCTACGCCAGCGCTCGAGCAGTCGTCTTCGCTGAAAGAGATGAAGGCTGGCCATATGCGAACGCCAAGTCGGCCGGGCACGCCTGCGTCCAACGTTCCCTCGGATGACATCAAGAGGGCCTTCTTTGACCAGGATATTGTTGGCAGTCCTGAGGCGCACCCATGCGAGCCTGAGGGAATGACCGCGCACGACAGACTGGTCAAGGAACAACACGATGCTGTCGCAAGGAAATTCTTTTCCAAGAAGCCACCGCCAATCTCCGTTATCGACTATCTATCGCGACTGCATCGGTACTGTCCCATGTCCACAGCGGTCTACCTCGCGGCATGCGTTTACATCCATAAGCTTGCTGTACAGGATCGGATCGTGCCCATCACTCCACGCACGGTTCATCGACTGCTTCTAGCATGCTTGAGGATAGCGATGAAGGCGCTCGAGGATCTGAGCTACCCGCACCAACGCTTTGCCGGCGTTGGAGGAGTGAGTGAGCGCGAGCTGCAGAAGCTTGAGATCGCTCTGTGCTACCTTTTGAACTTTGAGCTCAGAGTCACGAATAAGCTGCTAACGGAAAAGGTTGGAGCTCTCCTGCGTCTTGCAAGGACCAAGCCGCGTCATCCCGAGGGATTCAAGTTGAAAATGCCAATCAGAAAGAATAGTACTCCGCCAATTGCCATAGCACACTGAGGCAAGGTAGCCAGATCTAACATTGGTGGAGCTTGCATTCAACGCTTCATCCCGTCGACTCAACCGCTCCATAGTCGCCTAGCAAACAGCGGCCCAACTTACATGGCAGCTGTGATCCGACGGCCTTCGACTCAGCGAGTCTTCCGCACACAAGCAACTACTCCTACTCCGAGCGTGGAAGTGGTACCGTCTAGAGCAGCGTCAATGCCGAGTCATGCAAGCAAGACCCTCCTGCAAGTCAGCGGGGACCGCTTCAAGGGCTACGACCGGCTCTGACCCTTGTCAAGATTGCCGGTTGGTGGGGACCTCCCTTCCACAGGTCGCACGCAGTCATCCGAGTACAAAGACTTCCACTACTGAGGTCAAAGATTCTGCAAGAATTCTACAACTCTGGCTTTGATCGACCCAGATTCATTACTTGGCTGTCGCCAGCCTCCACTATCAGGAAGCCGGTAAAATGCTCTCGGACTGACATGCAAAGCTGGGCATCTACAACCGGCAAGCGTCTTATTGCGCGCTACAGGCTCGAATTTGACCTTTAGGAGCGTGTTATGTGATGTTCACGTGCGTAGACTTGAATCAGAGGATTTTGGAAAACAGGGGGAGAGTACCATGTCACATTGGCATGTGGTAGGGAGCGTGGGCATGGCAAACATCATCTACCCGCGCTTCGCACGTCGCTCTTGCGATGGACCTTGCCGGGATGATGCTTGGGCACTTGCGCTGGACAGCAATAAGGACATTTAGTGAGCCACGTCAGGACAGCCTTTGGTGATGAAGCAATTGAACATCTTGGTTAAGATGTCACCCCTATTTGTTTTGTATCTAGCTTGAGTGAAGAGCGAATTTCGTTTGCCTTACAGCAGGACATTATCAGCGCGAGTATTTCCACGCACATTACACGAAACTGAATGTGCAGTCATGTCAATAGGGAAGCAAGTAATTGAAATTGACGATCGCACGCTACAGGAGCGTGAGGACCTCGCAGTGCTCGTGTGACGATACAGGTGGGGCAGTCAATGCATCGAAGCCCTTTTGGCTCCTCTGACTGCAACCTCAGCCCGCTTTAATGCGGTCTTTCACAGCTGCTCTGCGCTGCGCAAGTCTGTGTTCTCGCAGACACTATCTGCATCTTACAAACACCCGTGCGGCGTCCACCATGGCATCACAAGACAGCATCGACACCTTCCTGGCTTCCAACAAGTACCCCGCCAAAGCACATGCTCGTAAAGTTGCAGACTACCTTCGTTCACGATCTGACGCCAGTCACCACTCGAGCTTATCGAGCTCACTTCTCTTCGTCGAGTCGGCAAAGTCTTGGATCTGGCCCAATTCAGACCAGGAAGCTCCTGTTCGCCAGTCGCGGTACTTTTACTACTTGACTGGAGCTGAGGAGGTCGATTGCTCTATCGCCTACGATCTCGCAAAGGATCGAAGCACTCTCTTTATCCCTCCTCTGAAAGATGACGATGTCATCTGGAGCGGTCTTCCTCTGAGCACTGAGGAAGCTCTGACCAAGTACGACCGACGTGTGCCTTGCTGATGGATTAGACTAACGTGACGCCAGGTATGATGTCGATGAAGTCAAGACAACAGCAGAACTCAACTCCTTCCTCAAAGCTTCAGACTCAAAGCTCTTCCTCGGAATTGATAAGCTTGTCTCAGACGATGTCGACACGTCAGGCTTCCAGACCAAGGACCTCGCACTGCTCAAGGAAGCCATCGAGGAGTCACGAGTAGTCAAGGACGAGTATGAGATAGCTCTCAGCCGCAAGGCCAACAACATCTCATCAGCAGGTCACATTGCTGTCATGAAAGCCGCAAAGAAGGCCGCCAACGAGCGCGAGCTGTACGCACTCTTCTTGAGACATTGCATCTCACATGGCTGTAAGAATCAAGCGTATTCGCCCATCGTCGCGGCTGGAATCAGCGCAGCTACACTCCACTACGTTCGCAATGACCAGCCAATTACCGACAAGACGCTGAATATCTTGTTGGATGCAGGCGGAGAGTACAACTGCTATGCCAGCGACATCACGCGAACATTCCCCATCAACGGCAAATTCACGCAAGAAAGCAAGGATATTTACTCCATTGTGCTTCACATGCAGAAGACGTGCATAGCTGAGCTGAAACCGAATGTCTTCTGGGATGACGTACAGGCTCTTGCGCACAAGTTGGTCGTGGAAGGGCTCTTGAAGCTCGGCATCTTCCAGGGCAGCGCGGATGAAGTTATCAAAGCTCAGACGTCTACGGCTTTCTTTCCTCATGGCCTCGGCCATTACTTGGGGATGGACACTCACGACACGGGGGGACATCCCAACTATGCTGATCCAGAGCCCATCTACAAATACCTGCGCGTGAGAGGGCGACTACCGACGGGCAGTATCATCACTGTCGAGCCAGGTATCTATTTCTGTCGGTTCATAATTGAGCCATTTCTCAAGAGTGAAAAGCACAGCAAGTTTATCAACAAGGAGGTCTTGGACAGGTACTGGCAAGTAGGAGGCGTTCGCATCGAGGATGATGTCTTGATTACTGAGAGCGGACACGAAAGCCTAACGACTGCGCCAAAGGAGATTGAGGAAATCGAGCAACTTGTGTCGACAGGCGCATAGTTGATTTGCAATAATCGAATACGAAAAGCTGCAACATTAAGAAATCACACTGCCCTCTGTCGCGAGTGTTGGAGGCTCCGCACACGTGACAGCGGTCGCCAAACGCGTTGTTTTGATTTCCGCCCGCAGACCAAACGATGACTTCAACGCGTCATTCACTGCACGCTTCCTGCATCCATATCCACCCACACTGACGCTCTCTTGCTTCTGCATCCCGCTCCTCCCTAGCAATTGCACGCGTCCAGAGCAGAGCCCCATATTAATCCCAACAATGCCTCGCCCGCCGCGCAAGAAAGTGCCCCTCCAGCCCGCCGGCCCACGCGCAAACCAAATCGCAGCCACCCCAGTCGCAAAGCCAGCTCATCGACCCAATACCAAGACGGCAGCCATTGCAACCAAGGCAGCAAACATCAAATCTGTGCGCGCCACACCGCAGCCGAAGAAGAATAATGCGCGTGGTCTACCGTCTAGTCTGCCACCTTCGGCGATGAAGGTACAGCACACACCGTCGTTCATGTCCTTTACTCAGCGCCCGCGTCAAGGCAGTATTCTGCGTATGGTGCAGGGTGAAAATGGCGATGAGGATGAAGGGGAGACTACGTATTTCTCGCTCGATCTGGACAGGTCACTTTCACCTGAGAGTGCGAAGAAGCGCAAGTCTACCGAGGGTCAGGAAGAAGAGAGCTCGAGCGCGCAAAAGAGACGTCGGTCGTCGCGCAGACGCACAGAGACTGTTGTTGATGTTGATGTTCGTCGAGTATCTGCGCGCAGTGCGCGGGCCTCCGCCGCGAGCGAGCCAGCGCAGGACGAGAATGAAAACGAGAACGAGGAAGAGGAAGAGGCCAACACGACTGAGATCCAGGTTCCTGCGACGAACCCAGAGGAAGAAACTACGCCTCAGCCAACGCCGGATATCGATAGACTCCTCGCTGTGAACGAGGCAGAGCCATCTTCGATCCAGGAGCAGGTGCAGGAACAGGAACAATCCCCCTCTCTATCTCCCGTACCGACTAATCTCTCGAGCGAACGCGATCTCACACTGGATCTTGCCGCAGCTACACCGTCATCGCCTGGCTCCACGTACATTGCAGCTGCATTCACCAGCGCTCGCCGCACAGGCACGCGCACACGAAAGCAACTCGCCCACCAGCTAGCCAAGCGACCGCCGCGAGGAACAAATCTGCCTATTCAACGAGACGTCACGCCGCCGGCCTCCGAGCCAGACGAAGAAGAGGTAGATGCGCCATCACCCGTATCATCGCCACTGAGTTCACCCACGTCCAAAGCTGCGACGCGCAGGGGGAACACTAAACCCAAGGGCCGTACGCGCGCACAGCAGGAACGATTCATGCGCACGGCAGACCTGACTGCGCTCTTACCTCGTCGACGCGGCAAGGGACGATACTCTGAATTCGACATTCTGGGCTCGGATGATGTTCCCGCTGATGAACATGATGACTCGGGCGCGGAGGAGTACGGACGTAGGAGGGGCGCGCGGTCACGAGCGAAGACGGGCAGGACTGCCAAGGGTGTGAAGATGGGGACTACTGCCAGTGCGAAGAAGACGTACTCTCGTCGTGACTCAGAGGCCGAGTCTGAGTCTGACGATGGGGAGGATGATAGTGCTGGGCATGAGGATGATGAGACGACGCTTGTTGGGGAGAAGAGCATGGAGTTGGAGGATGCTGTGAGGAAGTTTGCTGCGGTCGATGAGTGGGAATTAAGCTTTGAAAGTTGCGATGTTGGCGGTGAGGAGAGCAGTCCCTGGCGATGATGCCGGGCTGTAATGCTTTCGTCCACCCAGGGAGGTAACGAAATTATTCAATTATTATGACTGACGAAATGAGTTTCTCCCGCCTGCACTTGTCTTTGCTACTTTTGATCTCCTGAATAGGGTCAATACCTTCGGGTCTGCAAGGTATCCATCTCGCTCGAGCATCTGCTACTAGCGGCACAATTAGAGAAGACTTCTTTGTTCTCCGCTGACCCCTTTCTGGTCGCTCTTGGGCTCAGACTCGCAGCGTAAGGTATCTGCGACTTGCCTGACTCATGACCCCTGCTGCTCAGATTTCGAGTTCAGAGTGGCGCTGGGATACTGACTGGGCTCCTCACAAGTGGAATTCAAATCTATTCCTTTTATACGCACTCAAGGCAGGCGTGACATTGTGAGACGAGATGCGCGTCTTGTCTGAATCATTCAACTCTTCGTAATAATTGCGCGCACAAAGCGTCCATGATCACTATAAATCCCAGATCATGCCTATAAAATACGAGTCAGTCTACTTGACTCTGGCTTACTTGAAACTGCATGCAAGAGAACAGAAACCAAGTCTGAGCATCGGGACGACAGCATGGAGTACGCAGAAGATGAGGAGATCGAGTACGATTCTACAGAGTATAGTCTGGCGACTGCCAATCCTACACCGTACAATCCAAGCACCGCCGATCCTACGCAGTGTCACCCCATGCAGTTCAAGCGTAGGGTGTACGGCCCAGCTACGGCCAATCCTACACCATTTAACCCGAGCACGATTGATCCTACACCGTGTAATCCCAGCACGACTGATCCCACGCGGTGTAATCCGAACTACAAGCAATCCGACTGCGTGTCATCGTCGACGATTGATTCCTGTACAGCCTGCAGCGAGCAAGGCTAATTCGGCGGTGCAATTGGAATCTTCTTCCTCGATGCAGAAACAGAAACAGAAGCAGAAGCAGATACAGAAGGAGAAGTAGTCGCAGCTGTTCAAGACGCAAGTGCGCGGCACCTAATATTTCGACTAACCATTCTGGCTTCTCGGTTACCTTCAGAATGTGCATGATTACTGTATACATTCGAGTGCGCATGGCTTGAAATGCGAGTACTAGAACATCAAATCTTGCCCCTTCATCTAATGTCTTCGGGATACCAGTGCTGCAGGGCTTATTTTTCCATCGTTGGAGTAAGCTGTAATCGTATCATAGAGATGGGGTTCTTCTCCTACTCTTTCAAACAGCTAGAGCAAATTGAGGGGGAAAAAAAGAAAGAAAAGAAAGAAAAGAGAAACACAGTGAAGAGCCGTGGGAACTGGGAATTTCTTCGTCCAAGGGTACAATCAAAGCGGATTTTCACCCGAGAGATGGAATTCCCCACAGACCACACACAGTGTGATGTGTCCTTTCAAATTCATGCTCTATTCTAGATGTTTGCACAGAAGGCCTGCCTGCCTGCCTACCAACCATACTTATTCCCCGCCTCCTTCTTATTATTCTTCCCCCGCGCAAAATGCTCCTCCAGCGCCCCCGCCTGATTCTGCGCATGATTAATGAGTTGCTGCAGACTATGCTTTCCCGGCGCCATGGCGCGCACGGGATTATGCTGCACGCTTGCTCCCTCCGCCTCAGCAAAGGCCTGATTAGCCTTGTACTCGTTTGCAAGGTTGAACTGTGCTACGTGAGCCGCGGCCGCAGCGTCGCCGCGACGGCCGAAGAGCTGTCGTTTTTCTGCCGCGGAGAGATTGAGCGTTGCAGCTAGGTCGGAGACGGTTGATTGCTGCGCTGGCTGAGTGGGTGGCTGTGGGTGGGCTTGGACTTGTGGCGCGGGTTGAGGGTCGTCGTGTGTTTCTAGTAGGGGACGTGTATGAATCTGATAGTGGGGCTGGTAGCGCTGTACTTTCTTCCGGTGCGGCGGTGGCGAAGAGCGATGTCTTTTTCTTCTGGGCGGGTGGGGGCGCAGGAGCAGTGGTAGGGATGGAATTGGGTATAGGTGCTGTTGCCGTTGGCGTCGTGGAGTGCGCTGACGACGAAGTTGGTAGAGGCGATGCCTTTGATTGAAGTTGTTTCGACTTTTGCTTCTTGCGCGCCACGGAAAGTGGAGTGAATTTGAAGACGTTGCCTTTTCCCTTGAGTTCGGCAGGCTGCTCATCTTTAAACTCTGGTTTCGGCAGCGCTGAAGATGGAGCTTGTTGTGCTTCTGGTTCCGGCTCAGCATGTGTGCGTGTCTCTTGTGCGGAAGCAGGCTCTGGCGGCGTCTCCGTCACTGGCTCAGTCTGTGGCTCTGGCTCAGGAGCCTCTCTGCTGAAAGTGGCCTGCGCGCCAGTCTTCAAACTCACACCCCGTCCGGGCCCAGGTTTCTTTGTAGGATTCTTGGGTGCAGGCAGCATTGCGCCGAAGCCACCCAGTCCACCACCCAAGCGCGCACGCTTCGCCGGTCTTTCATTTTGCTCGTCTTCTCTTGTGCTTGCAGATGTGCCGGGCAGGCTGACCTTGATCTTCCCTGCCTCTTTGCTGAAGAGCTTCGGGGCAGGCTTTGCGGAGTGGGATGGTTTGCTTGACGAGGAGGTTTGGGGCTGTGGTTTCTGCTGAGGCTGTTCGTCATCTGAGGCTTCCGAGTCTGAATAGCCTACGAGAGCCATTGTTGTGGTCGTGAGGGGGTTGGACAGTGGTAGTGCACACGTTGGTCGACATGCATGACGAACGATCCGCACCACGGTCACGAGCCACACACGTGACACAGTACGGACCTAGGGCGTGTGTACGTCGGTACTGCTTGTAGGGGCAGGCCCAGTCATGGCCGCAGAGCCTCACAGTGTGCCGCAATACCCGTGCTTGGCAGATCTGTTCGTAACCGCTCACTGCCGCTGTCAGTTTCATCGACCGGTTGGCTTTGGAGGAATCTATGCGCGTTTGAGGCTAACAAAGATTCGCTTGATTCACGATCCATGGGGCGCTCATGCCGTGACGATGGTCTCAGAAGCTTCTGTCAGACACTGAACCGGAGGCAGCATACGCGCCCGCCCTCATATCGGTACCTGCGCCACCGTAGCCACCTTCACCCCCCTAAGGCCAGGAATAGCCCCCACCTCACTTTCTGAGCATCGCGCGCGCGCGTCCTGGCCCTTTCGCCCGTCCTCCGTTCTGCTCCCTCGCTCACCCTCTTTCTCTTCTCTCTCTCTCGTCCTTCCTTCACATTCTCTTTCTCTCCGCATCCCTTCGTCAGCCTTCCTTTGCACCCCTGCACTCTTTGCCCAAAGCAACAAGCATTGCCAGTTTGGCACACGCTCTCTACTGCACGGCCCTCTGATCAGCACAACGCTCAAAGTCCACTACCCCAACCGCTCGTTTCAAGTCGATCATCCATCAAAACGTCATCCCAAGATGTTGTTCAACACTCTTTTCTCCCTTCTCCTTGCTGCTACTGGTGTCGCCATGGCCCAGGCTCCTCTCGGTGTCGTTCCCTCTCCTGCCGGGGCTGCTCCCTCTGATCTCTCCATGGTAAAGTATCCCAAATTGCCTTTGAATTTTAAGATGAGCTGCTTGGCTAACCGCGCCACCACAGGCCACCGTCGTCCACACCCTTGGCCCAGAGTGGAACAGTGGAACCCCACTCGTCTACACCACTGTTGAGCCTGTTGCTTCCAACTACGGCCAGCCCTCCCAACCTCTCTACACTGGCCTTCCACTTGGTGTCTCTCCTACCCCTGTCGGCGCCGACCAGTCTCTTGGTAAGTTTTTCCTCTGTCCTCCTTCTGCCCCGGAAATTTGGACCCCGCTAACATTAATGTCATCAGCCACTGTTGTCGAGACCGTTCCTGCCGAGTGGAACAATGGCACACCTACCCTCAAGACCGTCGTCATCATGACCCAGCTTCCTCAGACTCCCGGCTCAGTCACCCCCATCAGCCAAATCACTGCCACTCCAGCTGTGCCTAGCCTCACTGGTCCGAGCGGCTCAATCTCTCGCGCTGGAAGCTCTCGTGCTGGATCCATGGGCACCGCTCAGACTACTGCGGCTGTCTCCACCCTGGATGCCCCCAATGTCTCGGCTGTGCGTCGTCACTCCATTCGTTTTCTGGCCTAGGAGCCCTTACTAACACTCGTTAGACACCTACCCCCACAGGCGGTGCTACTCTCATGGCCGTCAATCCTGCAATGCCTGCCCTAGCCTTCTTTGCCGGTGTCCTTGCTCTCTTTTGAGGACCTCATTTTTGTCATTCTCAAGGCGTCACAAGTTTGGGTGGAGTTTTGGGTTTCACTGAAGCGAAAACTCGCATTGGCAAAGGCGTTCTTCTGCTGCGCGAACGGCGCTGTAAATTAGATGCACACTAACGAACAGTTACGGCAACCAAATTGATTCCCCAAGACTTGAAGAGTCTCCCTCTGCAATTAACGTATACTGTTCACATTGTGATTGTTCTTGACACCTTGGCCAGTGTAGGACTCCTCAGATTAGCTCTCTTATGTTCTCATTGACAACCGCTCTCCGTGTATGTGTATGGCGGGTTGTCATGCAAATTTGGCTTTTCGGTCTTCGTATCATCACTGGAGCGTGTCAAGAAACACGTTGCGCACGACAAGGGGTTCGCAATGAAGGTTGATCAGCTTGCACAAGAGGATGTGCGCTGGAAAACAGCACAAAGCAGCAAATCAGTTTCGACCTAGATTAACTCTACGTTAGCACATGTTCGCGGAGGATGATGGGGGATTCAAACATACGGCGCGCTCCGATTGAAAACTATTTTTTGCGTTTCTCCCATTGACTAAGGCCCTGGGGTCTTGTCTGGAGGATGCCGGATGTCGTCAACGCGTCAGCACGTCTACACTGACCCTTTGCTAAGCCATCTGTCCGCACAGATCACAAAATCGCGAAGACAGAGCAACCAACAGGAACACGCAATGTCGCGGTAGCCAACAAGCCTTCACAGACAAGTGATGGATGGCTCCCTCAGATCTCTGTTCTTAAAGACATCTTCAAGACAAGTCGCGACCTGTGGCTGATCGACCCTGGCGTCTAAGCCGGGGACGGCACAAGTCGCATTGTTCAGAGTGTCGTTCGGGTATCTTCACTGGTCGTCTGTCCGCTTGTCCATGTTGGCGTTGTTGGGGAAGAAGAAGGAGAAGAAGGAGAGATGATCGGTGGGGGTCGCGTGTTACATCCTTGCTGATCGGTGATCGGCGGCTCTAATCTTCCAGCTCGAGCTGTGCACCGACTTCGTCATATTGAAGTCTGCGACATGTGTGTGAGCCGTAACATCTTTGCCCTGCTGTCAGACTTGAAGGCTAGCAGCATTCACCATGCAAAATGCCGTAAGCTCATGGGTTAGCCGTGCCTCGGATTGGGCAGACGCAGCAGCTTCTAGTCGACGGGTTCAACTGGCTGCAACAGCTGTAGTATCCGGCAGTGTTGTCGCCGCACTGCTGCTGAGCTATCAGTCGCTGCGGACGCAAGAGAAGCTGGAGGAGCTGAAGAAGAGCATACCAGACGTTCTTCACCCTTTTGAGGGCTCTGTGAGTAGGCCGCAACTTTGAGCCAAGACCAAAGCTAACGAGCGAAGATAGATCAATGCTACACACATCTCGAATGGCTCGCACTCGAATAAATCCCATGCTTCACAGCATCATGACACAGTGAATATCATACAGCAGTCAAAGGAGGACGAGAGAAGCGCGATACTTGCGGGAAGAGCAAGGGCAGGAGACTATGATGACGGTAAGCTCTTGCTTAGATGCGCTGAGGCAACTGCTAACCGTCTTTCCAGATCTCATTCTCGAACAGCTGGCTCGCAATCGTGTATTCCTCCAAGATGACGGTCTCTCCAAGCTTCGCTCCGCATTCATTGTTGTGGTAGGTCTGGGAGGTGTAGGTTCCCACGCGACAGCAGCGCTTGCGCGCTCCGGCGTATCCAAGATTCGTGTAATAGACTTTGACCAAGTCACTTTGTCTTCTCTGAATCGACATGCCGTGGCGACGCTTGCCGATGTTGGAACGCCCAAAGTGAAGTGCATTCGAAAGCGTCTCGAGCAAGTGACGCCTTGGGTCCGCTTCGACTGCCGAAACGAGCTCTTTGGCAAAGATGTTGCCGAAACGCAACTACAAGACTGGGACGGACAGCGGCCGACCTTTGTCATCGATGCCATTGATAACATCGACAGCAAGGTCGAGCTTCTGCATTACTGCCACACAAAGGGGTTGCCTGTCATTTCCTCCATGGGCGCTGGCTGCAAGTCTGATCCGACCCGGATCTTCGTCGGCGACATATCTGCAAGCACGGACGACCCTCTGTCGAGGCAGACTCGGCGACGGCTAAAACTACTTGGCGTCACCTCTGGAATTCCCGTCGTATTCTCATCGGAAAAGTCCGCACCTGGCAAAGCCCAATTGCTGCCTCTGCCCGAAGAAGAGTTTCAAAAGGGCGACGTCAAAGAGTTGGGCGTACTGCCCGACTTTCGAGTGAGAATTCTACCTGTGCTGGGGACGATGCCTGCGACATTTGGACTATGCGTTGCCAATCACGTCATGCTCGAGATCTCTGGCTACCCGCACGAGTATCTGCCAGCCAAGTACCGCGAGAAAATGTACGACGGTATTTTGTCAGCGTTACAAGGCACCGAAGAACGTCTGGCGCGACATGCAGGCCTGAACGCGCAGGGCCTGCGCATTCCGGTCACGCAAGAGGATGTTGCATATCTCGTTGAGGAGGTTTACCGCGGCAAGAGTGTCGTCAGTTCGTTGCCTACGAGACTGGCTTTGATACGATGGCGTCGTCCAGAAGATGGCGAGCTCTTCGACCAGTCCGTACCGCCGCAAAAGTCATCAAAGCTGCAACTCCGAGAGCTTGTGTGCATGACCAAGGAAGAGGCATCTAAGCATGAGAACGAGATCCTCAAAGGGGACAAGAAGCCTGAGGATCTTTACTCTGCGGACGTTGTGGCCTTGGTACAGCGCAGAATGGACGAGGAGAAGCTCTATTCGCAATATAGGTCATGATCAAACTCGATGTCATTGGGGATCATGTAAACATCCGTTTCTTCAATCATCTGCAGGCTTGACTTGGAGGATATAAGGCATCGAGACTCGAAAGGTGCATCGCCCGAGTTGAGCATCGACCCGATTGCGTTAGTAGCAGCTGCTAACCGCAGGCCGCTCTCACACACCTTTGGTGACCCCATCAAACAATCAATTCGGACATTGCCCGGACTCTGCAGCCGATCAGAACGGCAGTTCAGCCCAGCCTGATGATCAATGGCTCCAGGCCCAGACGTAATGCATAGGTGGAAGCTACAAACCGCAGCCGGCGGGGCACAGGAGCACAACGTCATGCGGGGACACGAAGCCATCCATGTTTACAGATTATATGCAGCTGCAGCAACTGTCTCTATCACAGATAAACCAATCATCTAAACACATCCTCCGGTAAAAGCGAGAGCACAACAAAATACCCAGCTCAAAGCAGAGAAAACCCAAGGACGAAAACAAACCATGGCCCTCCTCAGCACAGATCAGCCGCTCACAGGCCTCTACAAGCCCTTCCCCCTCGAGAATCTATACTATGGCCCAGAGACAGTAAACAAACATCTCCTCAACCTGCTGCCCAAGGAAGCGTCCAAGGCCTTTATCGTCACGGGGAAATCGCTCATGAATAAGACGCCGCTGATCAAGGAGTTGGAGCAACTGCTCGGTAGTCGGCATGGAGGCAGTATGTTTTTGTGTTTCTTCTTTTTTTTTTAAAAAAAAAAAAAACTTTTCAATTCAAGTGCGCAACGCTTTTGAGTCCAAATATTCAATGCTAATGTCGTGGACGCGTTGTAGCTTTTGCCGAAATGGGGCAGCACACGCCTATTGCTGACTTGGATCGTGCTGCTGAGCTTGTCAATCAGGCTGGGGGTGTGGATACTATTATTTCTGTCGGCGGTGGTTCTGTAAGTTTCTTGGTTCCCTTGGTATCCTCGAGGAGAGCAGAGAGACTGACGCCTCCCCAAGCCCATCGACGGCACCAAGTGTCTCGTCTTCCGCTACAAGGAGAAACACGGCAGTCTGCTGCGACATATTACGATTCCCACGACGGGCAGTGCAGCGGAGTGCACGACTATCGCTGCGTTTACGAATGAGTCTGGGACAAAGACGGGAATCCCGCCTGGTCCACATTTGGGAATTGCTGCTATTCTGTGAGTTTTACCCACCCTTTGAACGTCTCTCTCAATTTCCCTCCTCGCGCCAGAAAGAGGCGAACCTAACGCTATCAGGTACGATCCACACTATATATCCCACACCCCAAAACATCTCTTTCTCTCAACATGCATCCGCTCCCTCGACCACGCCCTCGAACTACAATACTACCCCACCGCAACCCCTCTAACCCGCAGTATCGCCGCAGCCGCAGCCCGCGAACTCTTCCTCACCCTCCCCGACGTAGCGCGCGACTATCCCGCAAACCACGACAAAATAACCCGCACATTCCTAGCATGCTTCCAATCCCTCGGCTTCATCGGCATGAATCTCAAGGGCGCCCTAGGTCTAAGCCATGTCCTAGGCTATGCGCTCGGGTCACCCTACGGCATAGGACACGGCGTGACATCGTGCATTGCCCTCGCGCCTACGATCGCACATATCGCAGAGACAAACCCCGACGCCGCGGCGAAGATTGGCGCCACGCTGGATTATTTACCGGCGGAGAGTGGGGATGGGGCTGCGGGACGCACGGGACACGGTCCGGCAGAGGATTGTCGTGAAGTTAGTCGGCGCGTGGCGCGGCTTGTGCGGGAGTTGGGGCTCGAGACGAATTTGACTGAGCAGGGTGTTGGGCGGGATCAGGTTGGCGTTGTTGTGCGGCGGGCGCTGGGCGCCATGGGCGGGCTGGGCGAGAAGGGGGAGGATAAGGAGGAGACGGCTGAAGAGAAGAGTAGGCGGGAGGCGCTGGAGAAGATGGTCGAGGGGTTGTGGTGACTAGATGGTGGTTTGAAGATAGGGTCGGAGAAGGAAGGGGATGCTAGGGCTAGGATTTGAGTCGTGAGGGTAGGACTGGGGGTTTGGGAGAAGTTTGGGTTTGCATTGATTTACCTATGTACCTACCTTACCTTGGGTACCTACCTACGTTGGGTATGTAGGTAGTCGAGGTTGATGTCGTGTTTGTTTTCCGCAGTCGATGTTGAGGTTGTTGTCCACGGTCAACGTCTGGATTCATGTCCAGCATTTGTATTAAATTTCGAGTTCCATGTCAGATAAGCGTCCGATGTCGTGTTTAATCTGGAGTTCAATGTCAGTGTCTAAATTCGAGTCCAATGTTAACGTCGACTCAAGATTCCGCTCCGATCTCAGCGCCATGGGAAGAGAGGGAAGAAAAGCAAGAAAGGAGAGAAAGACAAGAAAGGGAGAAAAGGGCAAGAAAAGGAGAGAAAAAGGAAAAAGAAGAAAAGATAAAAAGTCCAAGCCAGAAGATCAAAATCATTTATATGTACATTTCTCGTCGCCAACCGCACAGAGCACGGTCAGGAGCCAACGCTGGCATCACGCAGCATAGTGAGGCCATGAGAGGATCCGCCCATCAAATGATCTCCGTGGCTATTCCCATCTCCGTGAAGTATCTCCAATTTTCAATCTTGCAAAAGTACCAAGTCCATCTCTCTCTCCCGCTTCTCCCCCTCACTCATCATCCCCACGAGTTCTTCGTCCACTTCTCCAATTCCCTCCAAGGTAAATCCAAAATAGAGGGCCCCAGCGAAGGGACCACGAATAAGTAGAATCAAAGTAAGAAAGATTTGGTCGGTCTGCTATCGAGCTAGCAACATGTGATTTTGTCAGGTGTACATCCCGCTCTAATGGAGCAGGTTTCCGTGCCGTGGAGCTCGGCACGTACGTCAGCGCTGAGGGATTCAGATCTGTGAAAATGAGAGAAAATTCTTGGTGAATGGTAAAGAGAGATATCCTCCTTGGTTGGGCATGTCTTCATGTCAAATAAGCCGTGCGACGCTCAAGACTCCCCTATTCATCTAGTGCCATCCAAGAGAGTTTTGGTTCATCAGAGGTGCAGAGATGGGAGCGCCACGAGCTGTGCTGCGTTCACTAATGGGGTGCGAGTCCCGTACGTGATCTTCATAATTGCCGTGACTTGGATACGTTGGAGAGTTGGGTCCGGAAAGGGCACCGTGTCCGATAGCGCTGCCAAAGTTGATCGAAGACATGCCGTCAGTGGAGTGATGGCCATCAACACTTGAGCTGCGGTTGTGTGCTGCCTTTCTGCGCTTGTAACGACGAGCAACCCAGAACATGGCGGCACCGTACACGGCAGCACCAGCGACAACACCCACGCCGATACCGACTGAGCTGCCCTTGACACCGGCAGACTCTTGTTGAGAGTTGCTGCCAAGAGTGGAGCCGTCACCACTACCTGTACCCTTCTGTGTACCTGTGCTATCAGGAAGACCAGTAGAGGCGCCACCGCTGTATGAACCACCATTCTCAGCCATGGCAGTGCCAGCAAGCAGGGGGATTGATGGGTTAATCAGGTCAGTCAGGCCCTTGATGGATCCAGATGGGTTGTTGTACAGCTGGGCGACAGGGTTGCGCAAATCCAGAGCCAAAGTGTTTACCAGATCCGTAGGAACGTAGCCCATGGCCAACGTCGTAATATAGCCCAGATTGACTTGAGTGTCGTAGGGTTGAAGAGCGTGCATGGTAACGTTGCTCTCATCGATACCCAAGCCATATGCAATTGCGGCAGGCAAGAATGCAAAAATTTGGTTTGTAGACTGGACGTTGTTGGCGACGAAGGGGTAGTTGAGACCATACAAGAAACCGATCTGGATCATGGTAGTGTTCTGGGGCTGCTTGACCTCGCCAGTCTGAGGAGCCTGGATGATGCGAGGCAGATCCTTGGGCAATCCTGCAGACGTGGGAGTAGGGGCAGTGACATCACTGGTAGTAGGTGTAGGCGCAAACATAATGGAAGATTGAATGTCCATGGTTGTACCGGCATTGGTCGCAGTAGCTTGAATGGTTTGAGGACCAGTCGCTGGCGCTTCAGTCGTAGTAGGCTGCTGAGGTGTCTCCGTGGTGGGAGTCTGCACTGTAGGACTTGGAAGGTCCAGTGTCGTAGGAGTGGTGATGAAGGGTTGCTGGGTAGGCGTGAACAGAGTTGGCGATGTTGGAGTGACCGCACTAGTAGGAACCGGGACTGGCACAATTGGAGTGGTAGGTGTGACAGTGGTAGGCACAAGCGGAGTCTGCACTGGCTCAGACACAGGGGTTGTGGGAGTAGCCAAGGGCGCCGAAACAATGGGTGTTGACGGGACTTCTGGTGTAGTGACAGCAGGAGTTGTTGGCGTAGGCAATGGGTTTGACGCTACAGTTGTTGGTGTCGGCTCCGTGGGGCCAGGAGAAGTGATGGGAGTCGCGGGCGTTGGGCTGGTTGCCACGAGCGGGCTTGTTACACCGGTCGTGGGTACTGCTGGTGAGCTCTCGGGTACAGGGCCTGTGGGGATTGACGGAGTAGTCGGAATCGATGGCGTAGTCGGCGAGGGGACAGGAGTCTCGACTGGAGTATTTGTTGCAACCGACTCCGGGGTAGGGCTCGATACAGGATTGGGTGTAGCACCAGCAGTAGAGTTGGGAGCCAGACCAGAGTTGATACCAGAGATGAGACCGCCAATCAATCCTGGAGTGGGAGTCGCAGGCGCATCAGTCGTGGGCGCAGCCGTTGTTGGGATGGCATCGGTCGTCGGTACAGCAGGAGTGGGAGCAACCACAGGCGCTGTTGGAGTAGTGACAGCGGGAGCCGGAGCGTCGACAGGCGTAGTGGTAGCTGGAGCTGCAGGAGCCGGAGTCGGCGTTCCATTGATGGCAGAGGTCAAGCCACTGACGAGGCCAGGGACAAGGCCCTGGTTGGAGTCTGGCGCAGCAGTGGTCGGGATAGGCGCCGCTGGTGTGGGAGTATTTGCTGTTGCGGGCTGAGCAGGGTCCGTAGGCTGAGCGGGCGTAACAGGTGTTGCGGGCTGGGCAGGCGTGGTCGCAGCAGCTGGGGAGTTTGTAGGATTGTTGATTGCGCTTGTCAGTCCACCCAGGAGGCCAGGAACCAAGCCAGGATCGGAAGCTTGCGGTGCTGCAGTAGTCGGGATAGGGGCAGGCGCGTTATCTACTGGAGATTGAACGGGAGTCTGGGCTGCAGGGACAGATTGGTCCGGAGTGTTGGCAGCCTGCGTAGTTGGCGCAGCTGGGGGAGTGGTGTTCTGACCAGCGAGGCCAGTGCCGAGCCCTCCCAAAAGGCCTGGCACAAGACCCTGGTCGGTTGGGGTGGTGTTGGGGGCTGGCGCTGCAGCGACAGGAGTAGCAGCAGCTGGTGTTGATCCAGCAGGTTGCTCATTTGAGGGCGTTTGCGCAGTGGGAGGGGCCGCTGCAGTTAACGGGGCTGCAGGAGTGTTGGAGTGGCCAGCAAGCCCAGTGCCCAGTCCTCCCAAAAGGCCTGGCACAAGACCCTGATCGGTCGGGGTGGTGTTGGAGGCTGGCGCTGCAGCGACAGGAGTAGCAGCAGCTGGTGTTGATCCAGCGGGTTGCTCGTTTGTGGGCGTTTGGGCAGTGGCAGGCGCCGCTGCAGTTAACGGTGCTGCAGGAGTGTTGGACTGACCAGCAAGACCAGAACCCAAGCCACCAAGAAGACCTGGGACCAGACCATCTTGGTTGTTGGCAGTAGAGCTTGCTGGGGGAGAAGCAGCGGGTTGACCACCGTTGGCTGCAGTTGCGGGAGCATTGGCCACGGGGGCAGCAGCAGGCGAGTTGGCAGCGGGAGCTGCAGCTGGAGTGTTGGTGGACCCGTGGTTTTCGTTCTGATTCCCAGCCAGACCGCCTACCAGACCGCCGAGGAGTCCCTCGTTAGTGTTGGTGGAGGTAGTATCCTGAGGAGTAGATGCTGCTGCAGGGGCGGCGGCATGAGGGGTGGCTCCACTGTTTGCGTTTGAGTTGGCGTTCGAGTTGGCATTCGAATTGGCATTCGAGTTGGAAGTAGAGCTGGAGCCGGCGCCTCCTAAAAGACCTCCAAGAAGCCCTGTGTTGGTCTGAGATGATGATGACGATGATGATGCGCCCGATGTTGAGGCAGAATTGTGCGGCGTGGTCGTGCCAGTGTTTCCACCTCCAAGAAGACCGCCTAGTAAGCCACCCGAAGAGGAGTTTGAGAATTGACGTTTTACTTGCTTGGGCATGTAGTGTCTGGGCAACTCTCGTTTCTGGGGTAGGGCGGTAGTTGGAACGGCATTAGCAAAGGCAGCGGCAGGGTCAACCAGGGCCAAAACGGCCAGGGCGACCTCGAACGGCACCTTCATGGTGAATTAATTGTTGCTTGGTATATTTCAAAAGAAATGCTGGAGATGCTCTTCTGTTCGCTTCGCGTCAGGCGAGACGAGACGAGATGGCAACGAATGTACGTTTGTATCGTGGGGAACGAATGGACCTATTTCTCGGTCAGTTGTCTGATTCTGGCTGGCTTTTTTTTTTCTTTTCGGAGTGTCGCTGCACTCACAGAACCGACTATGTCAAAAGGAGGATAATCGTGGTTCAAGTATGTGTAAAGAACGGCTGGCTAAGTCTTGCAATTGGACGAACGGGGTCAGATCATTTGCGCAAAGGCAAGGGCGACGCGAAGCGGCAAGGTCGCGGCGGCGGACGAGGAGGGCGGGTAGAGGTTGGCGAGATGTGCGAGAGATCTGAGGACAATGTGATTGTGTTCGCGTCTTTGAGAGGGGGCAACAAAGACTGGAATTGGAGAGCGTGGTGGAGAGACAAAGCGAGGCGGCGTGGGAAAACGAGGAGCGAAGGGCGGCGGCGGGTGGTCGAGTGCGGTCTTGTCGTCGCAAAGGAATGACAAGGTACGGTCCTAGAATGGACGCACCCTTGGTGGGAAGGAAGTCGTGCAGGCGGCGTGAGCAAGCAGAGGTCAGATCGAAGAGGAGAAGGAGAGGAGGGAAGGGAAGGGCGGCGGCAGCAGCAGCAGCAGCAGCAGCAGGGCAGGCAGGGCAGGGCAGGGCAAGACGGCACGAAGCGCGATGGGGGTTAGCAGAGAGTGTCAAAAGGGGAGAGACACGAAAGCGACGGCAGAGGGCTGGCTTTTCGAGTTAGCCTTGTGCTCCACCCTCTCCCCTCTCCCTCTCCCACCGCACTGGACGGTTGAGCCGCCCGCATCGAGCTGCTGGCCTCTTCAGCTTCGCACCGGCGCCAGTACAATGCTGCACCAGCAGTGAAGGCAACGCTCGCACTGCTTCCCCCTCCGTCGCCCGTCCACACAGGACATCGTGGAGTCGAATTCTCCTGCCATGCGACTGCTCCTCGACCGGGTACTTGACTTGCAGCGCAATTTCCCGCCGCCGTTGATCGTTCCGTGCCATCGTGGTAGCCGTCTGCTCTCGCGCGCGCGCCATTCCATAATTATCCCACTCGCCAGCGTCCGTGCCTCCCTCCTCTCTGGATCTCCCAACGCAGTCGCCGTCTGCTACAGGGCGTTGCCAGCGGCGCAGACCAGAGCAGGCAAGCAAGCACACAGCCCTCAGCTCCCCCCCTTGGTGAGACCCTTCGTGGCGCGTACACACGTCCCGTCACGCAATCTCGCCATTGATGACTCCCCCTTCTTGATTCGCTCGACTCGCCTCTGGCCGGAATCCTCCCCATCCTTCACCCAGCCAAGTGGCCCGTCCTACCTTCACATGCTGCCACCGCAGAGTCTGGGCTACCTGAAAGACCATGCCAATCTCCCGTCAAATACAGCCCCACAAACGGTCGCCTCTTCCAGCCAATCTTGCTGCTGCCCTTGAGCCTCATCACTTGACAGACTTTATTCACTACCTGCCACTACCTGCTAGCCCTTCTGTCATCATCTGATGCTTCACCTCATCCGTGTGCGCCCTCTTCTTCATCACCTGCCAGGGAGCTAGAGAGAGAGAGAGAGAAGCACAGCCACCGAACCGCAGGGCCTGGCACGCCTGGGTACTCCTGTACAACAGTAACCCTCCCGCTCGCTCTGAAACGCCCATCTCATAGCCATAACCTGTGCCATGCCGCGTTGGGAGCAAATACAATCCTTCGCTCATTTGCCATTCGATCGGCTTGGTACTCCCACACATCCGCACACTAGCGCTCCTCAGGCACCATCGCATCATCCACTCTCGTGGACAGTCAGATTGCCGCGCCTCACACCATCTGCCTTGCCACGGACCTCGCTCAACTCTACATTATTTTGAATTCAGCTCAGACCAAGGGAGCGCAGCCTCGGCTTTTCAGCCTCTCGCCATTAGATGCTCTGGGTGTACGGACCTGGCCCGGCCTTGGAGCCAATGCGCAACCACCACCCTGCTGGGAAATCTTACTGGTTTGCTGCACTACTCGCCTCCGGTCTGACGAACGCTTGAGCGCCTCCATTCTCTTCAGAGACATCCGTGCAACTCGTAGGCGTGCTTCGTGATTTCAAGTCGACTTCAAAGGCTTCGAATTGCTTCTTTCTGTCACAGTCACGGCCTGCCTGTAGGGATATGCAAATGAGAGCCCCTGATCTTCCAATACATCTGCAGGGAATGATATTCGGACTGTCTGCCGACATACTGTAAGAGACAGCACAGGGATAAAGTAAGTCGCGGTACGCTCCTCGTTCACAGCTGACTTGTAGCTCGCAACCTCGATACCTCACTTTCTGAGCAACCACGTGCAAGCGGCAGTGTATTTATGACCATGGCAGCGTGTCAGGCTTGGTCATGTCCTTGACTGTTGGTTAACTTCTCCGAACGTGATTTAAATTGTTGTCATTCGGAACCACTGTGTCGAGACCTGTGGGGGTTCGCCTAGTCGACTGACAGATGCATCAGCGTGGCTGATAAGGGCCATGCCCGCCGGAACGGTAACCCTGTCTGCCAATATTGAGTGGATCCAGATTGCCAAATGCCACTATCGCTGCACCTGACAGATTTCACTTGTCATCTGGATCATGTGTCATCAGACAGCTTAATGCTGGAGGTCCGGCTTCAGTAGGCAATTCAAGATCACAAGTACGTTGTTTACTCACCTGCGATAGATGAGCATGACTTCGTCGACGAACACTCAAGCATTGTCGAGTCCGTTGCCGAGCAAAAGACCTGTGACCGCACTTCTGAATGATGCAGTTGGGGGTGATGTGCAGCTATGATCCGTGAGGCAACTGGTTTCCAGAGCCGCAGTTCGTGGGGGGAAATTGGGAGTGAGACCCGTGGTGACGTGAAGAACTCGAGGACCATCCCTAATGGCCTCGCGTCAGGCATCGTTGGCGTACGCGTCGAACGACCATACCACGCGGCCTCAAGAGTCAAGAGCAGCAGAGCTTCGACCCATTGATCTGGGTCTCGGAGTCGTGCGCTGCCATCAACCTGCTTACATCCCAGGGCAAATTTCGACCCACGCAAGCGGTACTGAACTCGACAGCGGCAGTATCACGGGATTGGTCGCTTTGGGAGGAACAGACACTTCATAGCAATTTGGGGCTGTAAGGATGAAATTTTGTAATGACAGCGAGCCTGCCGACAGTTGGATGTTATGTTGCTTAAGGCTGTCAAGTCGCCAATCTCATGCGTGAAGATGAATCATGACAGGAACCCTACGCAGGGAAACAAGGAGTGATGGCACTGGCTGCCACTCAAGGTTTTGGCCCCGCGCGGTGCAAACACTGACGAAACACGAGTCTTCGTTCGGTATCAAAGCCAGCAACTTGACAATCAATGCAGCATGCTTTCCTGACTAATGCACCTCAGAGATCGTGTTACCTAGTATTCAGCATCCGCTCCAAGGGCTTCCAGCGGTGCAAGTTACAAACAGCTTGAGCAAGCGCCGTCTACATAACAGCTCCTCGCAGGGTCGTGACTTCCCTCCAGACGCTCAGCTCACAGCCTCAGTCTCTTCAACCGCCTCTATCACTCCACTCCGCCGCTTCACTTTCACCCCCCCGCAACAGAGTCTGCGTAACAACGGCTCAACCGAGCGGCGACAGGCGCATATCCATACGTCCTCTTCCCATTTCTCAAGCTAAAAATCCCTCTGTCCGTGCCAATCAATTCTCTTTGCAACTGTTGTTCATGGCCGCCCAAACGCCGTTAGGTCTCGTCTAGTCTTCGCACGCCTCGTGCAAGCCAGCTCAGCACTCCATTTCCTTCACATTTTCTACTCCTCTTGAGCCGCCTTCATCTGGGCGGCTCACTTTCACGACGTCTACGTTCAAGAAGCGTAAGGTGTACGGCGGCCAGGTCAAATCTTCCTCAGCAAGAGAAGCCCACCGTGACATATTTGGCGCTGATGACCGCAATCCCAACCGCAATCCCAATCGCAACCTCATATCCACGTCGCCTAGATCCTCCATCGAACACGTCTCCTCCCCTCCCACCCCTCGCCACATACCGCCTCACCTCCGCGACGAGGTAGGCCTCCCACCAAGCATGACTGCGCAGTCAGCAGACACGGCGAGAGGCCTTACCTCCAGGTCAAGTGCAGAACCTCCCGATGACCCCACCAGACATTCACCCGATCGAAATATACGGAGCAGTCCCCACCTCAACGCTGAAGTCGGCAGGCTGGGCTTAAATGCGCGTTCTTCCTCGCCTGCAAAGCGGACAAGAGACGAGCGAGATGCCGACGACCTCACGTCACAGCCTCCCTCAACCCCCCCTCGCAAGCCAAATGGCGTTGAAATCTTCTCCCCGATGCCTAGCCGGTCCAAGAACACAATCCACGAACACGAGTCATCCTCACGAATGGATGTTGATGAAAGAGATCACTCGTGCGGGCCGACCACGGAACCTCCTTCGTACGAAGAGCAATATAATCAGATTCTCGCGCTGGCGCAGAACATCCCCGAGAAAGAAAATCAGGAGGGTTTCCTTGTTGCCACGACTTGGTTATCACGAGTCACCTCACGTACTCCGCAAGGGCTCAATGAAGGGCACGACAAGGCTTTGCGTGACGGCGATGTAGGACCCATTGACAACAGTTCGTTGCTACCTAGTGCCACGGACTCGGATCTTGCGGAGCTCAAAGATGCCCTCGGCCGACCTTTTTACCCTCTTCAGGAAGATTTGAACCGCAGTGAAGACTTTGAGATCATGCCTCGCGAGGCCTGGGATCTTCTCGTGAGTTGGTACGGCATCGCTAAAGGGTCCCCCGTCATCGTGCGATATATGCATAACACAAACCCCGACATCCAAGGACGACCAAATTTCATGTGGGAACTGTGGCCGCACGTTTTCTTGATTCAGAAAATCAGTACCAACAGGTCGCGGCCTCTTGACAGCGCGAGATTGCCTGCTCCCAGGATTGTTGCCAGCCGGTCAGAGAGATATCAGTCGTTCTTGAAGCGCGTCAAAGAAGCTAGCAAGGTTCCGATGGATAACAAAGTGCGCGTTTGGAAAGTTATAGAGACGCTTTCGACAGACCAATCCACCAACAACCTGCCCACACCAGACGCCTCACCTAATCGATCAACGCCCTCTACAACCTTTGAGCGTCTCCATATCGAGATGAAAGATCTTGAGTCGCTGGCTGAAGGTTCCCAGCGTGAGCTTGTAGATGTCGAGGACAATACTGCAAACCCAAATTACAATGGCAAATCGACAACAGTTGGCACATTCGGATTCTCCGACGCACAGACAATCATTTTGGAGGAGCAGCTGAAGACGGGCACTAAAGGGTCGTGGGCTTCTGACAAGAACAGACCAGCTGTAAAGTCCTCCTTCTCCGAGGCACCCAAGAGTAGCCAGACTTCTGCGACCGACAACAAAGCCAAGGTGAATGGTGTAAAGGACAACCGCGGTCCCACGCCTTCAGGGATTCTTACGCGAGGTCGAAACAAGAAGGTGAAGGGCAAGGGTGCCATTGGTCTACAGAACCTTGGGAACACCTGCTACATGAATTCCGCATTGCAGTGTATCAGAGCCGTGGAGGAGCTGACTTGGTACTTTGTTTCTGAATACTACAAGAAAGAAATCAACTCGGACAACCCTTTAGGTCACAATGGCAGCATCGCCAAAGCATATGCAGGCCTCATGACGCAATTTTACGAAGGGGCAAGCAGTTTCTCACCTCGTGCATTCCGTGGCACAGTCGGTCGTTGCCAGCCTCTCTTCTCCGGCTACGGCCAGCAAGATTCGCAAGAATTCCTCAGCTTTCTCATTGACGGTCTGCACGAGGATCTCAATCGCATCCACAAGAAGCCATACATTGAGAACCCCGACTCTGATGATGCGCGTGTGACAGATCAAGAATATATCAGAGAGTTGGGCGAAACCTACCGCGCAAATCATCGCAAAAGGAACTCGTCTGTTGCACAGGATCTCTTTACAGGATTCTACAAAAACACAATGGAATGCCCGGAATGTGACAAGATCAGTGTTACTTTTGATCCTTATGCGCAAGTTACGCTGCAGCTTCCCGCCGACAACTCTCTCAGACACCCCATCAAGGTGTCACCGTTGAATGGGCGCCCATTCATCATCGACATGGAAATTGACCAGAATTCTACCATCAAGACTGCCAAAGAGTACATTGCGAAGAAGGCACCATCGCTTGATGCCAGCCGACTTGTCATGTTCGAGGAGTATGCTGATAAGATCTACAAACTCTTCGATGACAGAGATACCATTGCTGAGCTCGGGATACAAACGGCGGATATAATTTGGGCAGTGGAAGTTACAGAAAAGGCCACTAATATACCCAAAAAGAGGCCGGCCAGCCAATACTCTTACGGGACCTCTTACGACAAGCTTCCAAGCATGGACTCTGACGCTGCCGAGACAATGCTGATTCCTATTGTGCACAGGAATGCAGACGCCAAGACCAAGAGTGGAGGACTTGACCTGTGGCCTACGTTCATCACAATTACCAGGGACGAGGCACAAAAGGAAGAGGCAATCTATCGTAAAATTCTGCAGAGCGTGCAGTCGATGACGACCAAGAACCTCCTGGAGGACCATCAAGCTGCAGCTGTTGAACGCGCTGCGACGGACGAATTGACAGATGATCCGGATACCATGATGACGATTGGCGATGAGAGCTCTGGCGAGGTCCAAGCGCGGTCCGTGGAAGGGGAAGACGATGTTGTCGATGTGACCATGACAGGAACGAAACCCTCAAGCTTCCTCAATCCAAATATTCCATTGACGCAGAAGATGTACAGCATGTTCGAAGTCTCGCTGTACACGGCTGATAGGGAGTGGATCCCCACCAATAGAGGCATTTCCAGCGGTAGGACCGAGACTCAATCTCTCGACGATCGAGTTAGTCACATTCGAAAGCATGACTCACAGGCTCAACGCCAGGAACATCAAGAGGAAGACAGCCCTGACGAACTTGGTCAGGAGCCGGAAGAGTCTGACGAGGATGAGGACGATGCAGTTCCTCCCCCCTTCGGCCGTGACTCGAGGAAGAAATCCGAAAGTGTTGTGCTGGGCCCAGATGACCGTTATCTGATTCGTCTGGGTGAAGGAATCCTGCTCGAGTGGCGAGCTGACGCTCTCGAAAGCCTGCTTGGAGGCAGCGACAAAGATGACACGATGCGTGGAGTGCCCACCTCAATTCTGATGGAAACGTTGCAGGATGCTGAAGCAGTCGCGAAGAGACAGCGAGCCGCCAATCGTAAGAAGCATGGGGTTACGCTCTCGGAATGTTTTGCCGAGTCTGCAAAGACGGAAGTTTTGTCTGAAGACAATGCATGGTACTGCAATCGTTGCAAGGAGCTGCGCAGGGCGAAGAAGACATTGGAGCTCTGGACGGCACCTGACATCCTGATTGTGCACCTCAAACGATTCAGCAGTCAGAGTCGACTACGAGACAAGGTCGACATCCTGGTCGACTTTCCGATTGAGGGCCTGGATTTGTCTGGCCGGATTGGACTCCCGGAGGACAAGTCGTTGGTGTACGACCTCTGTGCAGTGGACCGACACTTTGGCGGACTTGGTGGCGGCCACTATACTGCTATCGCCAAGAACTTCTTGGACGGCAAGTGGTATGACTATAACGGTACGTTGTCTCGATCCCAGGACGCATGCATCTGTTGGCTGCCGTCGACTAATAATGATCTACCTGTAGATAGCTTTGTTCAACCATGTCAGCCGGAAAGCGCCATAACATCCGCGGCTTATCTCTTGTTCTACCGTCGTAGAACCGAGACACCGCTTGGACCCGAGTACCTGCAACATATCGTAGAGAAGGCTCATGGAACGAGCACACGATCATCATCCGAATCGGGGGAAGACCAGCGCGACGACCCATCCTCCCCCAGTGGGTCGTCGAAAGAATCTCAAGGAGCCGGAGTTGGTCACCAGTTGACGTCAACCGACGATCAGCAAGTTGGAGTGACTGGTGGCACTCTCGGTCTCGTGAAGCAAGCAAAGAGCGCTGAGGACGAGCTTCCCCAATACGATGAAGCCATTGCCATGGAAGACGATGGCCACCATGGGGGCTTTGCCCGGCTCGGGGGGCCTGGCTGGGGGTTCGACCGGCATGCAGTCGGTAGCGACGAAGAGACGCTTAACAACGACAATGATAGTACATTCATGGAGCGTGGCAGCGATGTAGCGGAAGACTTGATGAACATTTCTCCAGCTTCGTCGCCCAGTGTTGAGCACGCTGAGCTTGGGCAGTTGGATCACGACGGCGACGAGAATAATGTGCATGAGATAGAAGTCGACGACACGGATGACCGCATGCCTAGATAGAGCCTGAGACGAGCTTCTTGGAGAAAGTTGAGGATACTACGAAGGTGTGCATGGGTACGAGCATTGATCGCGTTCACTACGAACAGTAGTCAAGCATGGCGGCGGGTGATGGAAAAGTTATGAATGCTAGCGATTGACAATCGCAGTGCGGCACGTGTTTCATGAGGAGATGCATCTGTAGAAAGCCATTCGAGATCAATGCGAACGAATCAGACATTGCCCTTCAACATACAGTCCATGGGATTGCGTCGCGTGCCTGTTAAGTTGCAACGATGGAATTGGGAAGATAAGTCCCTGCACCCCCCCTTTCCACCTCCAGCTTGATCATGCCCATTAAAAAGTTCCAATGCCAAGACTCCCGACGCGGAACTCTCGTCCATCCATCAACGACGCATCCATTGAGACTGGTCCTCGATTCCCTCCTGTCCATCCCACATCTCTCCGCCTCCTATACACACACCATGGCAGCATCATCGTCACGAAGCGGTCTCGCCCGCTGCCTCTATGCATCTTCTCGTCCTTTTGTCGCCAGCTGCGCTGTGCGCGCCGCTCCCCAAGCCCGTTTAATCGCCAGACAGACTCGCTGCGAGAGCACTGCTGCTGCGGCGGCACAGAATCCCAAGATTGCGGCTATTGTGGATCAGATTTCGTCGTTGACGTTGTTGGAGACTGCTGATTTGGTGTCGAACTTGAAGGTTTGTCCCTTCCTTTCCTTTCCTTTCCTGTCCTTGTTTTTCTTCTTTCGTTTGGGTGTCGCTGCGCTTGATGGGCTGGGGATTGACTTTGGATCGGATTGGGAGGACAAGATCAAGGGCAGGAGCAAGAATACAAGGCCTTGTGAGCTGCGCAAGGAAGATACTCTGCATGTTCGTTGCAGAGAATGAGATGGGATATGGCGCATGCAGTGGAGCAGACACGCATACCCTATCAACGCTGCGCCAGCTCCTCTCCCCTCCCTACCCCCCGGAAAACAAAAGCTGCTCATCTCCCACCCTCCCACAAATTGCACAGCATAGCTAATTCATCATGTAATGAGCAGACTCGTCTTAATATCCCCGATCTCCCTGTAGGCGGCTTCGCCTCTGGACCCGCTGGCCCAGCTGCCGCCGCTGCCCCCGCAGAAGAAGAAGAGGCTGCGCCCAAGGCGGAAGAGAAAACACTCTTCAATCTCAAGCTGCAGTCCTTTGACGCAGCGGCCAAGCCGAAGATTATCAAGGAGATGAAGGCGCTGCTGGGACTGTCGCTGGTGGATAGTAAGAAGTTTGTCGAGAGTGCGCCAAAGGTTATGAGGGAGGGTGTGCCGAAGGAGGAGGCGGAGGGGATTGTCGCTACGCTTAAGGCGCTTGGTGGTGTTGTTGTTATGGAGTAAAGAGTTGGATTGAAGAAGTGGTGGAGAGGGGGTTGTGTGGAATGGGATACAAGTGATGGAATGGGGAGGGGAATGTATAGATATGATGTGGGTAGATGCATTGTACTATAGCCTTTTGGCGGACATTTCAACTTGAGGCATGGTTTGCATTGTGAGCTCATTGCTTGCTGGAGACGGCGTTTAAGAGAGCTGAGATTTGACGCCCATTCTAGCAAAGTTTGCAGTCATTGTTGACGAGAGCTAGAAGCAGCAGTAGCATCGTCATCATCATCATCCTATGTGCTAGACTCCAACGCCATGCGTATCGCGATTGCTCGCTCCGCAGACTCCTCCCTAGCCATAATGTCGTCATCTTCATTGATATCGCTGGCATCCTCCCACAACGCATCAAACTCGTCCGTCCCTTCACCGCTGACCGCCCATTGACTTTCGCGCAAACGCTTATGTCGTTCGCGATCCTCCTCAATCCGCTGCTCAACCTGCCGCCTATCAGGTCTCGCAAATCCATTAGTCTTACTTGAGCTCTCCTCCAGTGGCTGATTGGCATTGTCCTGCTCTTCCTCTTGAGTGTCCCTCTCCGCAAGCCGGCTCTCAATCGTAGTCTCGACATCCGCTCCTAGCACGCCCCGCTGCACAAGCCCCGCAAGGACACGACGCACAACCTTTACATTGCCGCCGCCTGCGCCCTCGGCCGGCGCCACGGCATCGACAATGCGCAGAATATCCCGGCGGATGAAGTCGACGAACTGGGGGGCTCCTTCGCGCTGCGAGGCGTCGCATAGCTGCTCGAGGAAGAACATGATGTTGGCTCTGTTGTTCATGTTGTTGCGCTCTAGTTGCTCGATGATGCAGCTGTGTAGATCTTCGTCCATTGACTTGTTTTTCAGGGCGAAGTGAGCTGCTTTTTGGGCAGAGTTTATGGTTGCGTTGAGATGCTGGAGGATGTGTGTGAATTTTATGCGGACTTCAAAGGGGTCGGCCATTGTGTTGGCTGGTTTGTGGGTTGACGGGTGGATTGGAGGTATGCGCTGATGCTACTTTTCGTGTCGTGGTCGTGTCCTCTGGATGCAACGAAGATGTTGGCGTTGGTCGTAGTTGGCGTAAACAGGTAGATAACGTAAGTCTTGAGAGCACCCTTTGCGTTGCCTTCAGCGCTAATTGTCCCCGTCCTTTGACGTTTCGATGATGGGGACTGTCACGAAGATGGGTGTGCCTTGTCTTTGTGTAAGTTTCTAAAGACGCATCGATGTCAATACAGAGTGCTTCTTGCGAGGACTTTGTCAGTCCGACAAGACGTTTATTCGTCGTGCTGAGCCTCGCCCTTGCGACCTGGTGCCTTGTTTCCACTCCGGACTGGCTAAGGATACGAAGTTGAGTCAAGGCGCAGTTACAATACCGCAGATGTCCAGATGATCTCAAGGCCAAGAAATAAACGCAATCGAATGAAAGGCCGAGCGTAGTGTCGTTGCTTACGCTCTTGAAATGGGATGTCCTTGCGCCGCTCGATGTCGCACTAGCTAGGTTGGCAGTGCTGGTAGTGAACTGGACTGTGTCTAAATAACGACTGGGACTACGTGCTCCTCGATTTGTTGATTAAGTGTGTTGTTCTGGATTCTCTTCTCAGGATCAGGAGTGTAGGTACCTCGTCTGGTTCCTAATGTCGGCTGAGGAAAGTCCCAATGAGTAGCTAGGTATGGGAAGGTACAGTCCAGCTTTATCGATTGGCCGTGCTCTTGGCATGTCTGTCCAGACCTCTCGCCCTCTCAACCTGCTTTTCCAGACTTGTTGAACTTGCTCATAAGTAATAACGGGCTATTCTTCACGCTGGAATACTTGTGATTTCGTAATCTTCCTCTCCAAAGGTCAGATCCTTCGAGCGTTCCTTCTGCTCAGTCAACATGAGCACGCAAACCAATAGCGGGGCTGACGGCCTAACATTGGGTGTCATTGGATGCGGTAAGTTTTCTATGGGAGAGTGGTTGACTGTGCCTTGATATTGGAGCTCAGCAACAGTCCTAACGGGTTCTAGGCACACTCGGAACAGCGATCTTGAAGGGTGTTCTGTCGTCCCTGAAGTCTCCCAAGCAGACTTCCGACAACGTGCCTGCTCGACTCCCCACCAAATTCATTACAGCTATCCGTTCTCCAGCATCCGCAAACCGAATTGAGTCGACACTTGCCCCGTATAATGCCTCTATCCAGATCATTCAGAATGACAACCTCAAATGCGCACAGTCGTCAGACCTCGTACTGCTCGGGTGCAAACCATACATGTACAAAGACATCCTCGGCGCAAAGGGCATGAAGGAAGCTTTGGCAGGCAAGACGCTTATTTCTATCCTGGCAGGTGTCACATCAGAAGCAGTGGAAAGCTTCCTCTACGGAGAGTCGTCGACGACGGATCCTGTCACCCAAGGGAAATGCAGAGTGATAAGAGCCATGCCCAATACAGCAGCTGGGATTGGAGAATCAATGACCGTCATTGCCACTACACCATATGCGCTCCCACAAGAAGACACTGACCTCTTGACATGGATCTTTACACGCATTGGTCGTGTCTCTCGCTTACCTCCCAACAATCTGGATGCAGTCACGTCGCTCTGTGGTTCTGGTCCGGCGTTCATGGCGCTTGTTCTGGACGCGCTGGCAGACGGAGGTGTCGCTATGGGTATCCCACGTGCTGAGGCGCAGATAATGGCGGCGCAAGTCATGAGAGGCGCATCAGGTCTCGTGCTGGAAGGGGAACATCCTGCCATTGTGAAGGACAAGATCTGCACCCCCGGAGGTTGCACCATCGGCGGCCTGATGACCCTGGAGGATGCAGGCGTGCGCGGAAGCATATCAAGAGCTGTTCGAGAAGCAACCGTCGTTGCGTCTCAGCTTGGTGAAGGTGTCAAGAACGTCAACGGAACCCGACATTAGGAGTCTCATTCTTTTGAAAGCCTGAGGTTCCCATCGCAGCATACGAGAGAAGTGGAGATGGTTGCCGCCCACTTTGCAGGACTTGAGAAGACAGTGTCAGACCTGAACCAGAACCGGAACCAGAACCCAAGCCATAATGGAAATCGCCGAAAACAAAACCCCTCGCCCATCCCGAAAAGGAGACTCAGATGGCGCCGTGGCTTGGACAACCTCTTCGCTGTAAGGGACCATTAAGGTTTCCTGATGGGCAACTGCTTTTTTTCGAAGCTTCCGACGATGAGAAAATGTGGAAACCACGTCCAAAGCTCTGAATCCACGGCCTAATCGCGACCTACCGATCCATTGCAAGCTATGGGCCACTTCGAACCCATTTGGGCTGGTGGGTTGAGATGTCGTTTAGGAATCCCATATCTCGGAAGTATGTGCCTAGCCATGAAGCATCACAGTCGCTTTGCGTTCGGAGGAGCTACTTGGTACAGGACACGAAGCGGCATAGAATGAGGAACAGCAGCCCTAGCACTTTGACAGCATGAAGCAAAAGCATACCCTTGCATTGCTCGAACAACCACTCCTCAGTTTATAGTCTTCAAGCAGCCTGTCAGCGTGAACTCTAGATTGAGCTTTGAAGCCCTTTGCATCGTCAATTTCCCCTTTTTATTAGTGTCGACATGTGGTAGATAAAGTAAGGTACCCAAGGCAAGGTAAATAACAAACCTCTACTGCCACCAATCTACCTAACCTTCTACTTAATCCCTCTTTCCCCAACAGTCCTAACCTCCTCCACTCCAACCCCATCCCCATCCAAAACCCCAACCTTCTCCCCAAAAGCCTCACTAGCATCAATAAGCCCATACCCAACCGCCATCCGCTCAATCTCCTCATCACTCAATTTAGGCAGTGTCCGCGCCGCAGCAACATACGCCATCCTCCCCCCCTCCTCAAACCCCTTTGCAAAAATAATATCAATCTCCTCCAGACTCCTCCCTCGCGTCTCCGGGTAAAACCAGTAAATAACAGGCAAGAACGTCGCGTTGACCGCTGCGAAGAACAAATAGGTGCCCCACCCGATATTCGAAATCATAATCGGCGTAACCATTACGATTAGAAAATTAAATAGCCAGTTGGTGCACGTCGACACGGCGTTGGCCTTGGCGCGCGTCTTGATGGGTGATATTTCCGCTGGGTAGAGCCAGGGGAGGGGAAGCCATGTCGCGCCAAAGGAGGCAATGTACGCGAAGAGGCCAAAGACCGCACCCTTGGCCGAGGGGCTGTCTGAGCCGGGGATCAGGCAGGCAAAGGCTATGATCATGCTCGTCATTTGGCCTACTGTGCCCCAGAGGAAGAGGGGGCGGCGGCCGGCGCGCTCGATTAGGAACCAGGATGCTGTGGCAAAGGTTGCGTATACTATCATGTTTACGCCGCCCATGAGGAGGGCGAAGTTTTGGTCGTGCGTGATTTTGTTGAAGAGGATTGGGAAATAGTAGATTACGCTGTTTTTTTTTTTCGCAGGGCTTGTCAGTATATGGTGCGATCAATGAGGAGGATGCTAGTAGAGAACGGGAAAAGAAGAGAAAATAAGAGGACTTACGCGTTACACCCGCCAACCTGCTGCATCAGTTGACTCGAAGCACCGAGCATCATGCGGCGGAAATGCTGCGTCTTCCCTCCGGTAAACAGCGCCTTGAAGGGCGTGCCGCGGCGGCCAGCAAAGCCAGAAGCGCGGATCGAGTCGAGGATGATGGCGCGCTGAAGTTGAGTCTCGTGGGCGTCGACCTCTAGACCGCGCAGCGCTGCAATCACGCGCGTGGCTTCCTCGTGGCGGTCGCGCAGCATTAGCCAGCGTGGCGAGTCTGGAAGACCAATCATGCCAATGACTAGGACCAGACCGAAGATGATTTGGAAGGAGATGGGGAAGCGCCATGAGAGGTCGACTGAGCCAAAGGAGCAGCCGTAGTCTATCCAGTAGGCCAGGAGGGATCCTTTTTTGTGAGTCAGTCTGAGACAAATTGAGGCAAGATATTGTCTGAAGACATACCGAATGCAATGACACCTCCTTCGATGCAGATGAGCAGACCACGGTTTGTCGTCTTACTGCATTCAGCCTGGTAGGTGGGAATGGTAGACGTGTTGATGCCGTTGCCTACACCCGTAATGACACGACCAACGATGAATTGCGCAAGAGGCTGGTGACCGTAGGAAGAAGTGACTTGGATGATGACGCCCAGAATCATAATCACACCTCCGGACATGATGGCCTTTCTCCTGCCGAGAGCATCGCCAAAGAGGAGGATGAAGATGGCTCCTGCCAAACAGCCGAGTTCATAGATGGCTGTGACCTAGAAGCAGTGATCAAAGTCAGCATTGGATCGCATTGCAATAGGTAGGTGCTGGTTGTGGCATGCGGCATGCGGCATGCGGCATGCGCCAGATAAGCTCTTGCTTGGTACGACAAGACTTACCAAGCCTTGTAAGGTAGAGTTGCCGCTCAACATGGGCAGAAGCTGATGAAACTTGGGAGAGTCGATGATGCCAGACCTGGAAGTCCATGTCAGTGTGCGCTTCACGAGCTGGATCGCTCAAAGACCCACATGATACCTTGGTCCTGGACACCAAAAGTTAGCAGGGCATACAGGACTCTTGGGCCAAGGGACTCACATAGCCGAAGAGCACGAAGCCGGTAGTCGCTACAAACGACACGGCAAAGGACAGCGAAGGGCCAGTGAGGCCCATGAATCTTGGAGGAGCCATTGCGAGTGCACCAGACAGAAGATTGCGCCAGAAACATCAGCACGAGCAGGCAGATAGTGGTGGTTTTATTCATGTACTGAATGTAACCTGCTTCACGTCCAGGCGGACAGAAAGAGGCAAGTGCCGACAAGCGGACTGCAACGGCGGCAATGGCTCAAACTAGCCATACTATCGGCTTAGTCCTAGGCGTATAGGTGCCTATCGGTGCAGTCCCGACGCCCCAGAACCCCCGAGGCCTGCGTGCTACGTTGTCCTGCCCCGAGTCCTGCTGACACGACCCATTGCACATGCAAACTGTGGGGTCTGGGGAAGATTCTGCTTTGCGGAGACTCCCATGAAACCCCAGCGTGCCTTAATCTTGCGCCACACGAGTCTTCGCCGACTCGTACGCGGCACGCGACATGGGTTGCGTAGCTCTTTCGGCTCTCATACGTCCGAATGTCGCAAAGTCTTTTCCCCAAATGACCGCACAGCTTGTCGCAACAGCTGTCAGTATACGACAGTCGCGCAGAAGCTGGCTTGCCGTGCTTGACCAGCCGCCAACCCAGTAAGCCCAATACAGCGCGAGCTGCATCTGCCGTGGCCATAGACTTTCGCCTCAGGCCAGCATCTTATTGTGCTCTAATCCTCCTAGGAGCCGCTTCCATGCGACGCACCAACAGTAGCCGCTGTTCTACCGTCGATGGCAGCTGCAGCTAGGCCAGCGCAATACAAGACCCCACGGCTTCGAGAAGCGTAGCATGACTCGTCCTTTCCGGTCTTGCGCTTGGCAATCTCATCGTGCCTTCCGAATTGTGCCCCTACGCATTTCTTCCATCAGGCTGTCTTGCTGACTAGGCAGTGGCGCGCGCCGCCTAATACCGCTGCCGTTCTGCGCGTCAAAGCCTGTTGGTGTAGGTGATTGCTGACCATTAGGATACCCATTCTGGTCTGGCGGTTGCTGTCCGAAAGGCGGCGGTGGTGGTGGGAAGCCCGCCGGTAGTCCTGGTGGAGGAGGCGCAAAGCCATTCTGCGGTGCTGGAAACAGTCCTGGCGGCAAAGCCTGCCCGTTGGCAAAGGGTGGGACTGGCTGCCCGGGAGGAGGTGGAGGCCATGCACCAGCCTGAGGTGGAGGAAATGGTATTTGGCCGCTCTTCAGCAATTCCTGGAACCGGGCTGGGTCAATCGGAGGAGGCGGCAAACCAGGCATGCCAGGTGGCATAGGAGGTTGCACTCCATTGAAGCCTGGCAAGGGAGGGATGAACTGTGGTTGAGCACCTCCAGTGCTTGTGCCATCCCCGTTCATCTGCGGAGCTGAAAGACCTGGCAGGCCAGGAAGACTGTTGATACCTGGCAAGCCTGGCAGACCTTGCATTGATGCCTTGTCGGGCATCTTCTGGTCGACCAGAGCATCCGCCTCGTCGTCTTCCTCATCTTCTGAATCCCTTGCATGACGACCACCTTTGGTGCGGTTCCAACCACTATGCTGGTCCGCGTCAGAGCCGAGGTGATAGCGGTCCTGGAAGCAATCAGTCTCCCCAGGTCTGGCTCTTGTCCAAAAGCGAGTTATACGATCATTAGAGCCCGAGCAGATGATATGGCCTAATGGATGCCAATCCAATGTCCAAACTGTCTGGTCGTGGGCATGCGGTACGCGATGCGCTGGCCAGATATTTTGCGTCGGTGCAGTTGCCGGATCGTTACTGTCATACACTGACATTGTGAGCGGAGTTCCCTCTGGTGGGTTCTGTTCGTCAAGGAGCCAGTAGTGTATCGAGCCATCAAAGGCTCCACTGGCGAGCAGTGAAGAGTGAATGGGATGCCACTGTAAGGTAGAGATATCCTTCTCGTGGCCCTTGAGGAGGAGAACGTCACGCATCATTCGCAAGTCGAAGATGCGCGCAGTACTTTCTCGAGCAGCTGTAGCAAGCATCAGGCCATTCTTGGGCTCAAATTTAGTCGTGGTGATGGTATTCTTGTGCCCGTGCAGTGTTGTCAGGCACCTGCCCGTTCGCGGGTCCCAGAGCTTCACAGTGTGATCCTTACTCCCAGAACATAGAAGTCCCTTTGTCGGATGCCAATCCACTGACTTTGCATCCCATCCGTGGCCCTTCAGGGACGACTCTTCAGTACCTGACGCGAAGTCCCAGATCTTCAGCAGTGCATCGTCGGCAGCGCTGACAAACTTGCTGTCATTGGGTGCAAAGGCCAGATCCCGAATGGTTTGGTCAGACGCCTTGAATTCCTTGAGCGGGTTAAAGTTGGGCTGCCAGTACTTGATAACACCATCCTTTGAGCCTGAAATGAGCCATTCGTCGCTATGAGACCACTCCATGGCGTGAATCGGCGCATAGTGGGCCTGCATGATGGTCTCAAAATTGAAGCCCATGCCATTCCATAGGGTGAACTCTCCAGACGCAGACGCAGTGACGAGTCGTCGTCCGTCAGGGGTCCATTTGACCACGTTGATGGGATGCCGGGCCTTGTTGAGCGACGAGTGGAGGTGCTTGGCTGGGATTGATTCTGCTGGATGGTCGAGTCTTGCTGGAGGGGGAAGCATCTGTTTGAGTCAGCGAATGGATCGAGGTGTGCTGACAGATGAAGAAAGCCTTACGTCGACCATGTAGCTGATGCTGGGCTGTTCGCGCTCAATCAGGACCTTGTTGCGCCGCCTGTGGCGCATCCACTGTATCATAGTCGAGCCATGATCGGTGACAGCCCTCTTGACGCGCTGTCTGCCAGTGTCGTAGCCGCCATGTCCACCATGGAACTCTCTGTGAAAGTCGCTATTGTGCGCCATGATGAAGATTTGGCGTCTTCAGTGCTCTGCAGCACCTGACACGATAAGCAGCTCACGACAGTGCAATAGCAATGCAGCTATCTATGAACATTGGTTTCGAGTCGATGAGATGTGATACCGCCAGCTCGGTATTTGATGCAATGTGACTGACAAAGGCAGGACGAGGATGAAAGCCGTTGACTTGACATAGGTTTCCACTTCACGCGTCGGGCTTTATGAGACGCGACCTAGAAGAGGCAGTCACCGCCGCCTCGGATTGGGTTAGCGTACATTTTCGACTTCGTCTCAATTTGACGTCTCGTGTAGGTAGGTAGGCTAAGGTCCTTCACCCGACTGTCCCATGCGCCTCACCACGGGCTTCAATTGTCGACTCTGTTGTATACCGAGTATCTGTTGTGTCATGTCAAGTAATATAATCTACCTTGATAAACCGGCACGAGGATCAGCTTCATCGCTCGTCGTCGTCACAGAGTCGGGGCCCTTGGCATATGAAGACAGGCACGTCAGACAGATAGCGGACAGCAAGCGACTTGGGTAGAAGCGATGCTCAAGCATGCTCTCACACGCTGTATGTAATATCTAGCCTTCATTGCCCAATCTGGACGGCCATGCGCACCTTCAGCAAATCACCCCTCTCAATCTCATGCCGCTTGCTTTCAAGTTGTGGCATGTCCCATTCCGCACTCACGTACCGGCCACTGAGCCAGCCACGTCTTTCCTTCGTTAACCAGACTATAGTATCTGCTGGCAACTGTTCTGTATCAACCAGATGACGCTGCAACCAATCAGGCCCAGCACTGGCTAGGTCCGTCGCGACACCTCCTGGATGAATGCTGTAGGCCAAGATACCGTTGCGCTGCTCCTCCACGTTGATAAACTCCATCAGTCTAAGCAAAGACAACTTGGAGAGCTGGTAAGGCGACATGCCCGGCACAAGGGCGTGGGCCCCAATACTGGAAACGCCAACAACAGTCTTGTGCTCGTGCGGGGAAGCGCGCAAGAGCGGTATGAAGGAGCGACACGCCAGGTAGGGGCCCTTGACATTCACATCAATCGTCTGTGCCCAGGCAAAGGGGTCACTCTGAGCTATGGTCTTCTCAGGAGCCATGTAGCCGGCGTTATTGATCAGAATGTCAATGTAACGGAAGCGATCTTTGACGGCGTAGGCAGCCGCCTCGACGGAAGCCGCGTCCGTCACATCCAAGGAGACTAGCAGGACTTCGGGGAGAATATTGCCTGCTTCCTTCGCAGCCGCTTCGATCTCGTCCTTCAAATCCTCTTTTGGATAGCGACCGGTAAGTACGAGCCTCGAGGCTCCAGCCTGTGCAAAGGATATTGCCGTTGCTCTGCCGATGCCTTTAGTGGCCCCAGTGATGACTACTGTAAGGTCGGACAAGTCTGCCTGCCGGGGATCGATGGCTGGGTATGTGTCATGGTGGAGCGTCTCGGTGAAATTGAAGCCATTGCTGAGCACCTTGCAACCTGGAGTGAGACTCATATTAGCCTCTGTGACAGTGGCTAATGGCAATATTGCCGCGCGCAAGAAAGGGATGTAGCAATGACTCGGCGGTGACAAGAGAACATGTTGTGTCTCGGGCGTTCTCGCCCAGGCCGCTCTTGTACTTTCCGCATTGAGCCTCTTCGACGACCTCGATGAGGTCGACTGTCTTGTTGGGGGGATGAGGATGCGGCTAAAGATGTTCTGCCACAGTCTTCTCCAGATTGGGATGTGTTTGCACACCTCACTGAGCCTCTCAATGCCCGACTTGCTCCTTGGGATGCCCGCGAAAGTGGCCTGGAATTAGAGTTGGGGGGAAACGCCTTGGGAGATCCACTCACACCAAGCTGTCGTCCTAAAGCCGCACAGTCGCCGCACGCTGTGGATCAATATGGCGCCACGAGGATCAGACAGGCCAGCTCCAGCACACGCAAGCACTTGACCATTCAAAATCCGCATGTGGCCATGAGTCGACTGTCGACAGGGGGATTTGTCTACTGCTTTGCGCGCCCTTGGCTCGCCGTCAATCTCGGCGCTGCCTGAGCAGTGGTTCGCGTTCGCTCAACGGCTTGCGGCTGATGAAGCTGGGAGCCAAGGGCTACCGCGCCGTTGCTGCCGTTGACAGGCGACAGGGCCAGGTGTCGATCCAGGGCCCAGCAAGCATTGCTCTGCATCTCCTCCTACGCTCAGCGTAGCTAGTGCCCACCTGCCCCTTCAGCGCACGGATGCAGCGATGCTGACGCGCCCACGGGGTCGCAGAGTGGATCCCAAGCTCCAACGTGGAACCGCGGGAAACACGTCTGGGCCTGCAGGACCCAGAGATCCCCGCCAGATGAGACAAGATGCAGCCTTGGTGCGCGCGGCGTGGACGCCAAGCCGGCTGTCAAAGTATAGGTTCCAACTGAACTGTAGAGCCTGTCCACAAGGCGACGGTGCCAGCCGCAGCTCGAACCACGACTTGTTTCGCTCACCAGTGTGTTCGATAGCAGGAGATCCTCTGCCTAGCTGCACGCCTCCCCACATCGCTAGGACAACCTATTCAGGTTGGTCGTCTCGCGCACGCTGCAGCTGGCTTGCTGTCCGGCTCCGCGGGTAGCCTCAGGCGAAGGAGTCACGCTGGCTGGTCTTGGGCCCACAGCCAGGCCAATGGTCTTGCGCATGAGCTTGCACATGTAAGCTACTTGAGCCTCTGATGCAGGGCAAGCGGCTTAGAGTGCAGCTCTTCACATGCTACCTCTGCTCGCCTGTCTTGATGCAGATGCGGGCAGTCCCAGGTTGGCCTCGTCTGTCTGACGGGCTGATGTAGGCTGCACATAGCCTTCGAGTCAGGAAGGAAAAGGCATGTAGATAAGTCTGAGGGGAGGGCAATGCTGCATTCAAAGGAAAGGCAGCCCGCAGCCTCGACCACCTCAGACGCTATACCCGCCTACTGCCTCTACCCCAGCTGCTCCAGCTACTCAACATGGCCTTTCTCGAATCAGTACTCCTCGTCTTCGTCGCTCTAGTCGGCTACAATGTATACAAGACCATCTACCGCCTGTTCTTCCATCCCCTCGCACGCTTCCCGGGCCCCAAGCTAGCCGCGGCCACAAGTCTCTACGAAGCCTACTTTGACTTTGTACGCCGCCCACAGACAGGCTACATGTACGAGATTCGGCGTCTACACGACGTCTACGGGCCCATTGTGCGCATCACGCCACACGAAGTGCACATCTCCGACCCCGACTTCTTCGAGTCCATCTACGTCAATCCGTCGGGCGGACGGAGGCACAAGTACAAGCCTCATGCCCATCAGTTTGGTAATCAGCATGCTTGTACGTTTTCCTTCTCCTCGCTGTATCGGCCCTGCCTGAGGGAAAACCTCATGCATTGCCAGGCCAAATGTAGCTGACCGTCTCTTCCCCCCACCCAGTCTTCGGCACGCCAGAAGCACACATTCACCGCCGTCGCCGCGCAATCATCGCGCCGCTCTTCACGCGCCGCACAGTCCTCTCCATCCAGCCCATCATCCGCGCCAAACTCGAAAAACTACTGCACTTTATCCTAGCAGAGTGCGCAGTGCCCGTAGCAACAGCAGCACCGGAAACGGGCAAGGCACAAGGGATATGCGATGCCCGCCCGGCATTCCTCGCCTTCGCCCTAGACGTAACATGCGCCCATCTCTTCGACACCCAACTGCACGTCCTCGACGACCGCGCCAAAGCCAAGCAGTGGATGCGCAACATGGCCTCGTGCTTCGCCGGCGCACACATAGGCAAGCAACTCCCCAGTCTCATGACCTGGCTCATGTCGCAGGATCCCGCCGTCGTCAGCGTGCTCATGCCGCCTGCAAAGGAATTCATGGGCTTCAACTCGCAGCTGCTGGCAGAAGCGAAGACGGTCATTGCCAGGGCTGGCCGGGGCGAGCTGGACGGCATGAAAAAGGTGCAGATTGATGTCGAGGATGAAGGGCGCAAGGAGGCGCAGCCGGCGGTCAAGTATGATATTTTTCGACAGATTTTGGGCTCGGGGTTGCCGGCGGAAGACAAGGAGGCGCAGCGGATGAGTCAGGAGGGGACGGGTATCATGTTTGCTGGCGGCGAGACCGTCGCCAAAACACTCATGTCGGCCATGTTTTTTATTCTGAGTGATTGGGAGAATGTGGGATTGCGTCTACGGGCTGAGGTGGATCAAGTCACGGAACCGTTTGAACTGGTCGATTTGGAGAATTGCGCGTATTTGGTGAGTATTTGCCTGGCGTGTCTGCGTGATACTGTACTTGCCACGAGCGACGATGCTAATATTGCGTAGACGGCCGTCATAAAGGAGGTGCATCGCATCACGGGTATTCTCACGAGTCGCTCTGCGCAAATCGCAGAGGTGCCATTGCAATACCGCGAATGGGTCATTCCAGCTGGCGTAAGTGCATCCCCTTCTGCCCTGCAATGCGTGACTAACCAGCCCAGACGGCCGTCGGCGCGACGGTGCATGACATCCTGCACAATCCAGACCTGTTCCCTGAGCCGGAAGAGTTCAAGCCTGAACGCTGGACGAGCACGAATCCCGACATTGAGCGCGTGAAGCGATTCGACATCTGGTATTCCAAGGGCAGTCGGGCGTGTGCCGGGCTGAATCTCGCGCAGGCAGAATTATACATGGCAATCGCAACACTGGTAAAACGTCTCGACATGACGCTTGTGGACACGATACGAGAGAGGGATGTCGACCTTGTGCGGGACTTTTTCGTCGGAGATCCAAGCGGAGACTCTACGGGTGTCAAGTTCAGCGCCGTCAGGCGAGTCATGTAAATAAGCTACCGTGTGTTCCTTGACTTTACCACCTCCATAGTGAATCTTTACGACGTAGTCGTCGCGAATGATGTCGAAGAGGTAGAGAGGCAGAGAGCTCGCTCCGCTGAACTGTCAAATTGGCGTTTCGTGAACCGAATTGCAAGGTTGGGATCTGCCCACAATATATACCCTCAACACCCCTTCCTACGTCTCCCCACGAATCAATGTAGAAATCCAACCAACAGTAAGGTAACTGTATTGAGCAGAAACAGGCCTGTAAATTGCTGGCGTCGGTATCGTGGCCCAGGCTGAGGGCGCAGACGCTTGTGATGGACTTGCATCTGTGTGAGCCTGCGCATACCACGTATGGCTCGCATTGCTTCATGATTTCTGAGTAGCAAAGGATGTGGGAGTCGCGTGATCATTATCCTTCTCTTCAACCTCTACAATCGGTCCGGTAAAGTCTTGCCTTCCCCAGATGGCGTAGTAGAGGAGCCCTCCTAACGTAGCTGCGCCAAAGACAAGAGAGCTCCAGTTCATGTTTGCAGGTGTGACCGGCAGAATGGTAGCGAAGAAGCTGCAGGTAGTCGTGAGTATGAGAAACAGGACAGCGGCGATATTGATAGGGAGCCCCACGATTCTCCCCAAGGTCCACGGTCCTTGAGGTGCCGTTCCATTGAGTTTTCTGAAAACCAGCAACGTGATTGGTATCGTGTTTGCGATCTGAATGCCAGAGATTGAGATGGATATAAAGGCGTTGAAGGCTGTAGTACTTCCAATCTGGATGCAGGCCAGTAAGTCTGCTATCAAAACACACAGTACAACTGTACGAAGCGGATATCCCGCCGGCTGGCGTAATTGAGAGAAGTAACGTGAGAACGGCATGCCCTTGTCTCGCGCGAGAGACCATATCACACGGCTTGCGCCTGCTCCACATGACGTATTTGCGATGAGTGCAAAAACACAAAGGAATATAGACATGGCCGAAGCCGATGCCACCGATCCAGTCGTCTGCTTGAACACGTATACAAAATCGTAGCCGGATTGTCTGAGGACAGCACCAAGATCCTGAAAGCTGTACAGAAAGACAATGCATGTCGCTATGCCCATTATACCGTTCACTATCGAGCCTAGGACCATGGCGTTCGGAACCGACGTTGCAGCATTCCGAGCTTCTTCCGCGAGATGGCTTGGACCGTCATATCCTAAAAAGCCGAAAATGGTCGAAGTTGCTCCAATGAGCCAGGCGATTCCACTGTCTGTCCAGCCAGACGATGTTTCGAAGTCCTTGAAAACGAACGCAGCTGTATTCCGAGGGGCATATGAAGCGAGGACGGCCAACATAGCGATGAAGGCTGTGAAATGAAGCCCCAAAGCAACAAGCTCGGTGTAATGCAAAGCTCGAGCGCCCCAGGTCAGGACTAAGAGGGTAACGAGTGAGGTGGCCCACATCATCAGAGTAACATGCCACAGCTGTGGCTCATACGTGTCCGGGCAATTGACGATGATAACAGTTTGTATGATTGAACTACTCAGCTGAAGGCCCGAGGGAAGAATGGCCGTCCATCCAACGACAGTCATCCATCCGGTAAGCCAGGTAAGGAACTTTCGACATGATGGTGGTGCCAGAAGGGAGGTCCAGAAGTACTGGCCCGCTGAGACGGGAGCGATAGAGGCCAACTCTGCCAGTGAGACTGCCACAGCCAGACAGCCCAGCCAAGCAAACCCGAAGCCATAGAGGAGCCCCACTGGTCCTCCTTCGAGAAGAGCAGTCGTATTTATGAAGAAGACAGATTGCCAAGACACCATGCTCGTGCAGCAAAGCCCGAGCAAGGACCAAAACCCAAAGCGTCGCTGGGCGTGTAAGCTCTATTGCACATTTCATCATAGGAACCTGTACTCACACTGTAGACGGCAACTTTCCCTTGCTGGGCTAGGACGAAGTCATCGCTGTCACATTTCGTGCGCGGGGTCGCTTCCTCTTCCATGTCGGCGCCGCCTTGCGAAGCAGTAAAGGCTCCTAGAGTTGTGAAGAGGGCGCTTGTTAGCCTCAAACAGAAGAGCCACGAAGCGGACGGTCGCATATGCTTTGCTGGGTAGGGAAACATCTCGTGCGCGACCCTAGCTATCTTCAGCATGTAGGGTTCCGTGGATCAAGCAATGTATCTTGCAAGTGAACAATGTATCTCGCAAGGATGCGCGAACGCGGAAAGCTGATAGGGAGATCGCATGGAATGCTAGGTTTGCTGTGTAGACAAGCCAATGGCTGCTATCCCGCCACAATAGCGACGTTCTCCTACAACAGTCGACTGTAGTGCATATTGGAGCTCCGCCTGTTAAAGTTCGCTTCTTTGCACACCAAACGCAGGCTTGGTTGCGATGATCGTCTTGGTTGCCGACGTTCCCGCTTCTGGTGCTCACTCTGATGCTTTGACCCACCATGTTGCGTAAACCTGAGGCATTGTTGTGATAGGGTACGTAACACGAACCTGATCCGAGATCACGTTATTGCACTTGTTGGAAAGCGCCGAGACGTTTTGCTGTGCCATATCTGGAGTACATGGACAACTACTTGGTCTCGAGGCCTGCCTGACCGGGGAAAGATACCGGGTCTGGCCGGTGGCTCAAAGAGTCGTTAATCAAAGACAATTTGTTGTCGAGGACCTGTGGGTCTCGTCTGCAAACCAACCACATGGAAAGTAATGCAAGCAATCATGGGTGCCTGTGATCGAGGAAAAAGCGATGGCAGACCGACAAAAGGTTGGCTTGCCGTTGATGACCCCACAGAGTCTCACATCACTCTTTAATCCAAGTACAGGTTTGCGGCGAACGGCCTCCAGACCTCATGCCCTTCCAAGACCGCATCGCTCGTGGTACTGTCACTGCATCCTGTTGCTCAAAGTTCGCAAGAGAAGTCCTGTCGCACATATGCTTCTGGCTACCCACTTGTCCAAGCCAGAGACTGTCCACGTTCTCCGTCGCATTGCGCCGCGTAAACCGCCATGCCTTCCTCTGCATCTTGGACGATGTCTCATCACTTCGAACCCTTGCAAAGATGACCAGTTGCCATCTAGCTCCGCCAGAACTACAACGGCTACCGGCTCGCATAGAGACCCACTCGGATCGCCGGTGAAGATTAGGAGGGTAAAATCAGCATGGCTGCAAAAGCACGAGAGCCCAGAAGCATTGCCGGAAAGACAAGAGCTGGCCAGCGCTGCCTTGCCGCGCGCACGGCTAGCACCTGCCTCGGACAATCTTGAAACTATACATGGCCATCAGCATCCCCCCGCCTTCGGCTCTTGAGAGCTTCGCCGCATACGTCAAGTACTCGCGTAAGGACTGGACTCCCAAGACGTTCACCAAGTATTGTAGAAAGACGAGGGAGGCCAATGGATTCCACAAAGCGGATACGCGGGGACCCCTGCATCCGCTTGACCATGAACGCCACGTACTATTCAATCTCTCGAACTGGCTCAACTACAATAATATGCTAGATCGTCTGAAAGACCCAGGAGACGAATTGCGACGTCGGTACAGAGGTCAAGCTGCCAAACTGCATGCGAACATAATTCATAGCAACGATCCAGCAATAACAGTCAGGCGTCTCGAGCGACTGCTCAGCTCAGCATATCGCGTCGAGGACCGGGCGCAACTTGGCACCACTCCAGTAAAGCCGGAGGACACCATAGCCATGTTCGACCGGACGTTGAAAAAATGGCAGGTATCAAACGAGGCAAAGGATTTGACAGCTGACAAATATGTGGGCCTGCATGAATGGCGGAGCTATCTGGCGCTGACTGGCCGTCCCGAAACACCAGCAACTGCAGAGAGGTGGATAGAGATGAGACGGAATGCTGGTCTCCCAGCTACTGACGACGAGAACCTTGCGATTAGCCAGACCGGATCGCGGGAGCCGCGTTTCGACCTTTTCAGGCGTTTGAGCTTACCAAGGCAATCTAGAGGCTATTGTACACAGGCATTCAGCCGCCGAAGAATGCCCGAACAGGTGAATGAGGGTCCATCAGCTCCGTCGCCTTCACAAGCACAGAAAGACTTTCAACCTCGCCTCAGATACCCTGACCTCCAAGACCTCCCCCGCTCCTACTTCTTGGGGCATCATGCGGCAGGCCTTGACCGCATGCGAAACATGTTACGATATGTCGACCTTGTCATTGAATGTCGGGATGCACGCGTTCCGTTCACTGGCACCAATCCTCTACTCGAAAGGACACTCCTAGAACAGGGCGCACGTCGACTCATTTGCTACACGAAGCGGGATCTAGTAGCTCAAGAGCGCACAGTCTGGCGCCAGGTGGAGAACGACATTACAAAGTACCACCTTCAGACAAATGCAGCTGTTCGAAACGGTCTCGAAAGTGTCATCTTTGTTAGTCACAAAGTCGAAGGCGAGACACGACAGGAGAAGGAAAGAAATGCAAAGGAAGTCAACCTGCAGCGGAAGAAGGTTCTGAAAGCTGTCATGGATGTTGCCAAGGCTCGCTGGTCCCTTACTGGCCTTCGTGTGTTAGTTGTTGGCATGCCGAATGTTGGCAAATCGACCTTGCTCAATGTTTTGCGTGCCAGTGGCGTGCGCAAAGCGAAAGTCGCACAAACAGGCGCGGATCCAGGTGTTACGCGGAAAGTTGGTGGCTGGGTCAAGGTGATCGAGGGGAAAGACATCGATGCTGCTATTTCTGCGGACCAAGCAGCTCGGGGAAACGCTTCTGAAGGTGCGGTCAGAGAAGGGAAAAGTCAGAGCGAAGGGGTGTATGTTGCGGACACGCCGGGTGTATTCATGCCATATGTCCCCTCCAGTGAAGACATGCTCAAGCTGGCGCTGGTAGGTGCAGTGAAGGACGACGCGGCCATCATCCACCCCATCACTCTCGCCGACTACCTCCTCTTCCACTTGAATCTCCCTCGCAACAGAGTAGCCGGAGATGCCTATGTTCGACGATACCTTCCGAGCAGTGGCCCCACAAACGATATAATAGTCCTCCTGGATGCAGCGGCACGGAAGACAGGTAGACTCATGAAAGGAGGCCTGCCTGACCTTGAAGGGACTGCCGTGTGGATGGTCAAGCGGTGGAGACAAGGTGCTTTTGGCAAAATGCCACTCGACGAGGTTGACCATGTGGCAGTCAAGTTTCGCGTGGATGCTTTAGAGCAAGAAGGCCGGGATAAAGGGCCCATATCAATCACACAAGCGAGGAAAATGGAGAAGGAAGCTCGAAAGGAGAAGAGTAGGCAAAAGTATCTCGCAAAGACGAGTTCTGCATAATCTGCTTATTGTCCTCTGCAGCCCAGAGGCAAAATTAGGGAGCAGTAGATCCCCGTCAACACACACAGACAATATAGCAAATTTCTGGCTCGAAAGGTCAGCACGCATTCGAACCACAGCCATACCCTTTTGACCTCTCATAATGCAAAATTTCCCCAACGCCATGCTATGCCTTTCTACAATCAGTCGCCCCCGGGAACAAGTACACTTTCAATCCGAATCATCGCTTGAGTCTGCAGCTCCATTCACCTGCGAGGCTCCCTTGTCATCCTTTTCGGCCTCTCCAGTCTTCGCTTTCTTTGCAGGGGGCTCATCGTCAGAGTCGTCGCCATCATCGTCGTCATCATCGTCGTCCGAGTCCGAGTCTTCCTCGTCAGAGGAGCTCTCCTGCTGCAATTGGCGGAAGAAGTCGTCTGTAGCAGCCGCAGGCGCAGCCGGAGCCGTCTGCGAAGCAAGAGGCTTCTCTTCATTGACCTCCTTCCTGGACTGACTGCCATTCGCACTAACGGCAGGCGCAGCAGCGTTTGGATTTGGCGCAACAGTACTAGAAGTATGCCACTCCGGCAGCGCATTCTTCTCCTGCTGAGCAGCCTTCTCAGCCTCGCGCTGCTTCTGGAGCCGTTCTCGTTCCTCAGGCGACACGTCTGCCTCTATGATGACCTCTTCGGCTTGATCCTGCTTCAGACCCTTGACTGTCTTGGCGAGGGGCGCATCCACGATAGTAGTCTTAGCTCCCGGGTTGAACGTGCTGTCTCTCTTTACAGGCACGAGCTTGGCATACGCCGTGTCCCAGTCGTTCTCAGGCACATCGGCCGTGTCAATCTTCTGCATGAGTTCCTCAAAGGGCGCGAGTTGTTTATTCAGTCGTGCCTGCATCTCATGGCCCGTGTGTTTCAGCGGACCCCCATTTGAACTACCATCTTCAATGTCCTCCAGCGCGTCTCCGCAGCGCTTGCAAACGAATGCGCCTGTGCCGTCGATGGCGGCGTCGAGCAGCTGCATCTGCGTATACTCATTCTTGCAGCGCGGACAGTGAAACTCCTTCTTCTCCTCCACTTTCTGGCCGTACTTGCGCTCGATATCCTTGCTCATGTTCTTAATGCGAAACTTGATTGCGTCAATGGCATAGTGCACGTCGACAAAGTAAAAGTCCTTGGTGAAGGAGCGGGTCTGGCCTTCGCGCTGCTGTTGCTGGCTGTGCACGGCTAGGAGGCCATCGTCGCGCAGTTTCGCGCAGTACTTGCGCACTTGCTTTGTCTGCATGCCCAGTGCTAGCGCTAACTCATCGTCGCGGATGGCCGAGTGGAGGAGTACGGCGTCGATGACGAGGATGTGCTCTGTGCTGTAAAAGGACCGCACGACCGATCGAATGAGCGTCTGCGCGAGATCCATGGCGGTCAAGCAGAATCGAAGTAGAGCACGCCAGAGACAAGCAGAGGTCACGGAGGTCGCGAAGAATCCTAGGATTGCAGACCCGCAGCCAGAGTCAAGAATGGATCCGGAAACGCACAGCCCTCGGTCTCATGCGCGAGTGGTCGGCATGCATATGACTGACCTACAAGAGAAGCAGGCTCGAAAGTGTACCGCAAGACAAGGGCATGGATAACAGCAGAACGAGGGAAGGAGACAAGTAGAGCGTGAAAGCCGCAGGCCGTCTGCCACCAAGAATAGCGGCCGAGCGCGCTTGGCGGCTGTCGCGTGCGGCACGCCTAGGTACAGACGTCTGCAGCCAATAGGACCCCGCTGCCCGACATCCTGGGACTTTTTTGCTTCTGCTCTGGCTAGCTAGAATTTCCCTCCAGCTCTGTGCCTGTACATATTGTAGCTTCCATTGATCCCAACTACCTACGTCCTATGCGTCTCAGGCCACTTGCACTCAGAGATAGCATCAGGTCGTTCCACAGTTGCACTCTACGTCCCTCGACAACATGGCCGGCGACGAGGGCAAAAAGCGCAAGTACGGAAGCGCAAGAATGTCGCATGGCAGCCATCGAGGTGGCGGGAATAAGAAAGGCGATATGGGACGTAAGAATTTTGCGTAAGTCCAGCTTTCATCTCCTACCTACTCGGTCTCTTTCTGCGACGACAACAATAACAAATACCTGCGATAAAGTACGCCAGCGTAAACCTGCCAACGATGCCCAGACACATAGGCTAACGACAGGAGCTAGTCGTGCGAACAAAGACTTTAGCCGCCGCGACAGAAACGAGGAAGAGCAGCATAAACGCCGAAAACTAGAAGAACAAGGCAGAGAGACCGTGCTCGACAAGCCCAGCGTCCTGCCGGCACCCTTCAGCAAAGAGGAGATTGAGGCCGAGGAGAAGCGCCCGAAGAGAAAGGTCGCCGTCATGATTGGATACTCGGGCACCGGGTACAAGGGCATGCAAATGTAAGCCGCACTAGGTAGACGTACCCACTGCCAGTCGGCGCTGACCAGCAGCCAGAAACACCGTTGAGAAGACAATCGAGGGCGACTTGTTCACGGCGTTTGTCAAGGCCGGCGCAATCTCGAAAGCCAATGCTTCAGACCCAAAGAAGACGTCGCTGGTGCGTTGCGCAAGGACAGATAAAGGAGTGCATGCCGCGGGCAACGTCATCTCGCTCAAGCTGATTGTCGAAGACGACGATATCGTTCAGCGCATCAACGATAACCTGTCAGAGCAAATTCGCGTCTGGGGCATTCAGCGTACCGTGGGCAGCTTCTCATGCTATCAGGCTTGCGATTCCAGATGGTACGAGTACCTGATTCCATCGCACGCCTTCCTCCCGCCTCATCCCAGCTCGTGGCTGGCACGACGCCTGAAGGAGATAGCGGCCGAGTGTGATGATCTCGAAGGCTACGAGTCACGGCAAGCGGAGATGGCCGGCTGGTGGGAGGAGGTGGAGGAAACGCAGATCAAGCCCGTGATTGCCACGATAGACGCATCGATTCGCGAAAAAGTCCTCCAGGCGCTCTACGACGACACCGAAGAGTACATTGACGCAGACGACGAGCTGGCAACCCCCGCCCGCAACGCAGACGACAACGCAAAAGAGCAAGCTGAGAACACAGCGCAAGGCGAAGCCGAGAAAGAAACAGAAGCAGCAGACTCGACAGAAGCCCCAGCCGGCCAAGGAACAGATCGCCGTGCCCGCCTCCAAGAAAAGCGCAACATTGACGCCGCAGTGAAACTCCTACGCACAGCCTACCTGACAGCAAAACGACACTATCGAATCTCCGAGGCTCGTTTCGCGCGGATTCAGCCCGTGCTAGACCAATTCCTCGGCACCAAAAACTTCCACAACTACACCGTGGACAAGTCGTTCAAGGACTCGTCGGCGCAGCGCTACATCAAGAGCTTCAAGGTCGACAGCGACCGCAAAATCGTCGGCGATACAGAGTGGCTCTCGATCAAGATCCACGGGCAAAGTTTCATGATGCACCAGATTCGCAAAATGATTGGCTGTATCGCGCTCACGGTGCGCTGCGGCGCAGCGCCTGCACACATTGCCAACACAGTGATTGCGCACAAGATTTCGATTCCCAAGGTGCCTGGTCTGGGTCTCCTACTCGAGCGGCCCGTGTTTGAGAGCTACAATGCTAATGTGGCGCCCAAGTTTGACCGCGAAACGATCGACTTTGGCCGGTATGAGGAGGAGATGGAGGCCTTTAAGCAACGCGAAATTTATCAGCGGGTGTATCGGGAAGAAGAGGAGGGGAAGCACTTTCACTCCTTCTTTTCGCATACGGACAATTTGAGGGATCCACAGTTCTTGTGGCTGAGTAGCGGGGGTGTGGATGCTGTGCGGAAAGCGAGGGAGGCTCGGAAGGCGGCGGTCGAGAGTGTCAAAGGGGAAGAGGAAAAGGTGGAAGCTGCTAGTGCTGACGTTCGGCCTCAGGCCGCGAAGCAGGATGGCCCGTTGGCAGTTGAAGAGAGCGGCTCAGCCGCGACCGAAGGCCTACAGGCGACGACATCGACTGACGTCCCAAAGGTCTGATATGACGAATGCAAGACTTGAACCAAAAGGTGCAGAAACCTCATAGAGCCTCGATCTGCCGAGCACAAGTTGATACTGGCATGCTAGGATCCTGCACGATGTAATCTCCATGACCAGGAGTCGGCTTTCTGCAGACACTGCAGCTGGTGAAGAACATTGGAGGCGCAGTTGACCTTCGGCATGCTTTGTCAGCGTCAATGGCACGACTACATGTCCTCCACATCCACGGCAGCCGCTGCTGTTGCTGGCCCACTCGCACGTCAAACTAGCTGCCCGTGATCCTTTGTAGATCGGCACCGATGGACCGCTGGACGGGAGCTCACCTGGCTGTGCAGCCCCTCGCTAATGTCACTCGCAGAAATGCGCTTTCACGGCTCCGCATACCTCGTACCTCAATGCCCGGCTCACCCATTAATTTAAGAATGCATCCGCGACGCCTATACTGACATGTGAAGCGCGGAGTCGCGCGAAAGCGCGCGTGACCCAGGACATGTGCGACACGCATTATGCAGCGATCAAGTGGGTCGTCGGTATGCGTTGTGGCGCTTGTGCATTGGAGTGTGGTTTATGGGCGGGGGGTACGCATGAGAGGAAGGGAGCGTATTGAAGGGAATGGCCGCGAGAGTTATGGCGGTGTGTTGCGTTTAGTGAGATTTTCGATGGAGTTAGGAAGACTGCTGCTACTACTGCTGCTATGGGACTTGCTACTTTTGTGCCGGGGGCTGCGGGGGAGGAGGAGGGTATATCGGAATCATAGACCCGAGTGGATGGATGAAAATGGGGAAGGGTTGGAGATTGTGAAGAAAGGGATTGAGGATGAGAATGTAAGCTTTTCGTGGGCGTTCGTTGAGTGAGTGTTCAGAGGGTTGATTTAGTTTGTGTATTCCGAGTGTCGGGGTGTTTTTTTTTTTTTGCACGTTTAGGTGATTCCGGGAAGATGCAGATTGACGGCCATCTTTGAACCAAAACCCAGTATGTTAAATCTCGCAAAGTCCAGACTGAACGTGAGAGTCTGAGGTTAAAGGGCATGGATATGCAGAATCTCCGGGATCAATCAACCAGAGACTCTGAGTTGAGCAGATATAGTACTGCAAAAGCACATCTAGACGAATCAGCATCAACTCCCGTCATACCCAGATGTTCAAATACATCCATGCAAGTAGTCCAGCTTTCTCGATGCTGCTGACAACCTGAGCTAACTAAACTACCTACACCCCTCATTTCTCTTCTAATTCCCCGTGTCTGGACCGTGTATGTACCGCCTGCCCGCGCGAGCCGGTGGATTAAAACCCCGCGCAAAAAAAACTCACATCGAATCCAAGTGATGAGCTAGCTCTTCTACAGTACTCCAGACATTACCCATTCCACCACGGCACTATTCGCATTGTTTTGTCAAATCAACACGTGGACGAATCACTCGTCAAACCATCTTAAAATTCATCATGTAGGAATCCTGTGTCTGATCATCGGCTGAATTTCTCTACACTCCGAAGAAAAGAAAGGCTACGTTTGAGCAGCATTCGTGAGAAAATGTGAAAAAAAAATAAAGACCTGCAGAACTCTATTAGCATACATCACTTGCCCCTCCCCTTCTTCTTCAATTCAGCGAGGAAACAAGTACCCTTCGACTAAGGAAGACAAATACCATGGCGCAACAAGTCTCGTCTCGTCCTGACCCTTTTCAAGATTCAATATTCAAAATACACTCAGGCTCAATATCCAAATATACGCCAGACAAGAACAAACAAGTCAGTCAACATCAGTCAACATCATCTTCTCAGCCAGACGACAGCGCAGTCGAAAGATCAGTAGCTCTCTACTTGTGCCCTCGACATCAAAGCACATATATACTTTGCGGTATGTTTTTTTGTGTCCGTTTGACAATAAGCTAGGCTTAGCTAAGCTAAGCTAAGCGCACGTAGGCATCTTCCCATCTTTTGACGCCGGTGTACGTTGTATTTGGATGAGCACTAGGCTGGCGCGCCTGCATTGGGCGTCGGGATTTACTTTACTCTGAAAGTACACACTCTGATAGTATAAACGTCAGGTTGTCTGCCTACTTTCTGATTCTGCGACGTCTGAGACTTTACCTAACAAAAAAAAACAGAAAAACACCAACAAACCAAACAAAAAACAGAAAGAAAAAAAAGAAAAAGGAAAAAATACAGAGTACACAAGCCTTCAGCCGAAAGCGCAAGGAGAACCTCCTCGCTCAAGTGCAGAAATAGAATATACATCGAATACAATATCATCCATTGGTAGTCCGCGAATCCTTTCCAACGGTACATGGGATCTAGTGTACGGTACCTACACCGCTATACAAGGTACAGCACCTGCTGTACTATCCGTCTACGTAAGATCCCATCGGGTGTCATGGATGACCTGATCTGTCCCCTTCCTGTCGTTCAAACGATATCGAAGATCGTTCTACTGTACTTCGTACCTCCCATCGTCGGTAACCCACGTATGAAGTGACCCTCTGTCGATAGAAACCCAAGTACCTACGCAGTACACCGATCCATAGCAGACTAACAATCTTATCAATGGCAACACAACAAGCACCATCCTGGCCCTACAGCCCTTGAGCATGTACAGTATGCAGGCAAAAGTGACGTGACAGGTAAATTTCGGGCTGTCACACGCATTTTGTTCTGCGAGCGGGTGTTGTCAAGCACACGTATCCCGGTCAGCGTGCGCATATATTAGTACTGTAGATCTGGCTGCGAAGCCGTAGCAGAAGAGAGAAGCACCATACACTATACAGAGAAAGAACCCCCGTCACAAGCAATGGCAGCAAAACTAGCCTCCCTTCTGCTCATCGCCTTGAGCGCCCCAGTCTCGGGCTTTGCACTCCCCGCCGCCGCAGCAGGTGAATCAGTCAGCCTTGCCGAAGCACAAGCACACGACGCTCTCGTCGTCCCTCGCGGAGGTCCACCACCAAACATCGCACTCACTGCAACGGTCCCCCGTAGACTCTGGTTTTTGCCACACTCGCTTCCAGCATCAGCACACCCACCTCCATGGAAGCAGGGTGACTCCTACCAATTCACAGTGCACTACTCTGCGCAAAAGGTGAGTGGCACAGAAGACCAGTACAGCCTCGGGGGCAGTCACGACACGCCAAAGGGTGTTGCGCAAACGGTGCTCTTTGGCCAGATTAACGTCCACGATGCACACCCAACTTACCTGGAGGGTGAGCTTAATGCCTTTTTCCTGCAGGAGCTCGGAAATAATTGGACAGTCGAATGCACATTCAGCTGGGGCGAGCGGCTGGACGCGAAGAATGGCCAACTGTTTGGCGTGGGATCGCAACAGTCGAGCATCTGGTTCAAGCAAAACGATGGCGCGATTTCCGTCGAGGTCAAAGACTACGCCTTGACCTGGAAGAACCTCACAGCCATGTACTAGTGGGTCAGGACGTGGTTCAAGGAGATCCGGCTTGTCAAGAGTCTACCCCTGAGGTTCGACTGACGGCTGTCTTGTACTGTACGGTAAAAGACTCCACTTTGCAGTGGCTGCTTCTGCGGGTCCACCGGAAAGATTGACGCTTCGTGTTTCGTAGATTTCATGGATGAAGAGTATATTCCTAGAGATCGTAAAGCCCAGTTTCCCAATAAGGCATCCAAGAGTGAGGGTCCACATGAACGGAGCAAAGCCAGTATATGTAATATGTCTATGTTGGCATGCTTGGTTGTGTGAATCCACTTGAACCAGCGAGTGTCGCTTTCGCATTGGCAAGGCTACGTCAGATGTTGAGGTGTCCCTGTGTGCAGAGTGACCCTTGGGGTGTTTCAAGTCCGAGGCAACAGCGCGTGTCCAAATTTGAGACCAGGCTTCTGAACACTCCGGACCACCCGTTGTTCGCCGACTGCAATTCTCCAGAGTGCCGGTGCCACGGGTGCGTACACAACGCAATCTACGCCTTGCTTGTTGATAAAGTGTGCATTGCTTCTCTGGCGAGGAAGGCCAGAAGAGTTACCACCTTTGGCGAGACAATGTGATGAGAGTTCCGCTGTGCTGTACAGTGGGCCATGGCACCGGGCCCGCCCTTTCAATACGGGCGGCACCGTGACGAAACAATGATGCGTATAGGCTCGACCGAAAAGGATGCGCAGAAGCAGCAGAGGGGAGCCGACAGAATGGTTGCAGTGTCTTTCCTTGCTAACAGTCGACCAACAGACAAATACTAGCGAGACGCGAGCAAAATCGCCCTTTCCGGTACGTGCTCCATGCCATTGCATGGACTTTGCATCTCGATGCATGACAGGCCGCTCACTCGGTGACTCCACATACTGTGCGTACAGAGTCGGGGCCGCTTGAGAGATTGCTGCATACATGTGTCTCTGTAACGTTCCGTTATTGCCAGGAATTTGGGATCATTCTCTTCCAGAAATGCGACCGAGATCTCGCGCTCGCAATGGTACAAGCATAGACGTGTGACCGCTCGACCCCAGGCTCGATCTTCAAGCCGTTGGCGGCTTTCAGAGGCTCTCAGAGGCTCTTGTCACCTTGGCCAGACGTCACGTCGGATTTCCAAGACAAGACACCTGCGTGACAGGGGGCTGAGTAGACCTCGACCGGGATTCACAATTGATTGCGCTAGGGTCTCTGCTAATGCTGAGAATACGATGCAATCTGAGCCCAATAATCGAGAAACCACGTCTGTGTACGTCTTCAAGTGAGTTCGAGCTTGACGAAAATTGATTGGCGAATGTTGTCTCAAAGACGACGCTTGGATCAGCCGAAAAAATTTCGTTACTTTGAGTACTGTCGTCTCATTCGGTCAACAATACAGCTACACGATCATAGCAAATGGGAGATCGTCAAACGCACAGCCCTGTTCTTGACGACAGATAGGCTAAAAAGGGACAGCGAGTCAGAATCACAATGTGATGCCGGCTGGTCAAGATGCGCCTCTATTGAATGACAGGCGCGGCCGAGGGCGCGATACAGGTACTGAATGACTCGGTCAGTGCCGGGCAAGACTTTACCCAGCAAGCGAAGGTCTAGGCATGGTGAAGGAGCAGTCGAACGTCAAGGCGCATGGGGGTAGCTTCCCATTTCCAATGATGAGACTGTTGTTCATCCGGACACATCCCTGCGCGATCTGCTCTGCTTGCACTGCCGCGGAATGATGGCAGCTGCTCGTGAATGTCGGCAAGCGCAAATTGGACGTCGTCATGGCAAAGGAGCCTCAAGCCAACAGGGTACTGAGCAAAGTCAAGAGACCATTTGGAAGCATTGATATAGAGTTTGACGCCGGTGCTGAATGTCGAAAAAGCTCGCTTCAGAGCTCGGTTCCCTCAGCATTACTGTGCTCATGGCACAATCGGCAAAAAGCTCGCGGCGGTCAAGTGTCGATGCAGGTGACCCAAGGTTAGAAGGCCCATTTGGCCGAAGCAGATCAGAGGCTGGCCTGGACGTGGCTGAGGACACGAACGGACCGCAAATCTAGGAGCAGTCGTGGCGGCGGCAGGGCGCGGCAGGTCGACAATTCCCCGTCAGCAGCACAAGGGCAGGTCTCCACCTGCACCAAGGCAAGATCGACCTGGTTGGAAAGCGGGAGACGCCTCAAGTTACTCTTGAACGTATGTTTGTACTGCGTGTAGCAAAGGCTGCTCCCGAGTAACGGGCACTCTGGCGTCAGGCCAAGAACGAGGTGAACTGTGCGAGACGGACTGCACAAGGCCGGAGGGGTCAGCAGCGTCAGTGCCCTGCAGCACGCCGAGGTCATGTTGTAGCCCGACGTGATGGCAGCAGCAGTAGCAGCAGTTGCTCCTGGCGTTGCTGCTGCTGCTGACCTGTACGGAAGGTAGGATTGTATGCGTGCAGCAGCAGCAGAGACGTGTCTGTCCCGCCGGAGGGTGCGGCTGAATTCGTCTGCATTGAACAAAGCATCGACGCACAGCATTGCCAACACTATTGTGCGGGTCTACATAACGAAGCAGGATGATCAGCAGAAGGTTTGTGTAGGCCGTATACCTAATGCATGTGAGCGGCCGTCCAGTGCTAGTCCAGGTGGCAGCGGCAGCAGCAGCACCTTCCGCCAGAAATGCGTCAACAATAACAATAACAATCAATGCAGTTGTTGTTTTCTGCAGGTGGCCGGTGACGCGGTTCGCTCCTGCCTCCCAGACGATGTGAGCCGCTATGCAGGTCGTCTGCCCACTTCACCTAGATCTGTAAACGCCAGCACCAGCGCCTGCAGCAGCTCGCTGCATCTGTCTGCTTCAAGAGGCGTTTTCCTCATTCGGAGCCTCACGACGACCTCCAGCCTCTACAGCATCAATCATCCGGGGCTGGATTCGAACGAGGGAGTCGCAACCAGCAGTGTTGCCTACTGCAGAGGGGCATTTTGAGTTCAACGTCAACTTTGGCTCAGATCTGGGCAACCACAGCCGCACTGATCCCTTCGTGTGCATGCTAGCTCGATAGAGCCTGCTCTAGCTGCTGGTTGTCGCTTGTGGCGGGCTCTACTGCTTCAGCTCACGGCTCGTCAGTACGAACCTCTGCCACTGGTTCGCGCGCGCGCACGCCCCCAACACCTCTGCCTGCAAGGCAGCGCAGATTGGGCCTCAAGAGCGAATGTACGGGTCATCGTCAGCGCCGCATTACTTGGCATAGGGTTGCAAAGCTATTAGCAGCAGATTAGCTTTGACTGAGTGGGTCGCTGGTTGTATCGCGCGTCCTTGCTGCACAACCAATTGCCGTCGTCTTCTTCACTGCACTGCTGCCTTTGGTAATCTTCGTGGAGAAAAAAAAAGAGAGGTGCATGCACTACGAGCTACTATATTTCCGCGCGACAGTCGCTCGGCTCTACGCGGCCAGACTCCACACCAGCGGCTCCACCGTCAACAATGCCTGGCCACGCGCACGCGTCTCGCTGTGTCGGAGGAGTCGAGGGTCAGACGGCCGTTTTGTGACAATAGGCAAAAAAAAATAATCATTGGAATGCTAGGGCTCTCGTTCATCCCACGCGGTAGTGACAGCTCTACATTTAACGTTCCTCGGTGCGATTAGTCGTCTTTCGGTCTGAGGACTAAACGGCCGACGGCACGAGGCTGGTCGTCGATTGTCGATCAGGGAAGCCGTCGCGTACTGGGCACGCCCGTTCGTTCACACCGCTCACGCCTGTTGCGGACGTATCCCTCATAGACTCCAGTTGTCCTGCTCGACGACACGATCTCGGAGTGCGTGCGTAGCGCTCGTCGTTTCAGATCGGCCCGAGCTTCAGACGTTGTTTCCGGCTGCTCGCAATCTTGGTAATGTTTCGTAGCGCGGCAATCTGTTGGTGTCGCAGGGAGAGGCTCCTGGCGTTTCAGACCGGGCATGGGACAGACTCTGAGAGTGCTTCGATCAGGCCGTTGAATTAAGACGCGGTATAACAATAAACGTGAAGAAGTGTCTAGCCCTGGCTCTCCGTCTCTTGCCCCTGAGGACACAGAATGCACCCCTTTCCTCGCAATCGTCTTCCTTTCTCTCTGTTTCCCCCTTCGCTGTGTCTCTCATTGCCGATCCACAACATCTCCAGCTTGGCGCAAAGTACAAGACCCAGTTGTAATGCAAATGCAGGGGTATCAATCGTTGCGTACGCTCGTCCTTCTAGGTCGACGCGCTCATGAACATTCGTAATGTTGCGTGACGTTGGGGTAGGTGTACTGTAATAGGTGGGTGTGCGTGTGGGTGCAGGTGTGTGCTCGTGTTTTGAGATGGGTCGCTGTGATGACATGATGCTTGATCTGAAAACGCAAAGTTCCTAGAAGACTTTCCCCCCAAAGACTTGAGAAACGTCATGTGCCACGCCGGCGCCGACCGCGCGTGCTGCTTGATCCTGTCGGTCTCTGCGACAGAACGGTACGTAGAGCCGGATCGTCCTTGTCTTTGTCACTGTGATGCATCTTGACGTGTCTGCGCAACCTGTCGTTAGCCTTGTCTCTCCCAAAACCGGGACAAGTTTCACCGTGCCCACTCACCTCTGCAGATTGTCGGGTCGTGGATACTTGTGTTCACGATCCGGACAGAAAGGGCACGTGTAGCCCGGTGATTGATGAACGAGCCCATGGCGAATCATCTCGTTCTTTCGCTTGAAACCTTTGCCGCCTTCAGCTCGTGGACATCCCTCTACCGGGCAGAAGTGGGGACGGTTCTGGGAGTGCACATTTGCGTGCGAACTGCAGCAAACACATTAGTCCAACTATTGCGCAACTCGATATGATCCCAAACCTACTTGAGCAGATACTGCGTCTGAAAGGGCACGGCAGTACACCCTTCAAATGTGCATTTAAATCCTCCATTGGCGTATGCAGACCCCGAAGCCGCCGATGGCAGCGATTCGGCTCCGGTGCTCGCCTGTCGATCTATGGGCGTATCATTACTTGGGGTAGGGTACGATGTTTCTGTTGAGCTTGCGGGAGTTGGATGGCCTGGTGGATATCTTCCGTAAGAGCCACCATATGCTGCTGGGTAGGGCCCGGCACTGTGCGCCATTCCGGGAGATTGCGCAAAGTAGTTGGCTGGAGGGGAGTTTGTCTGTGGTGTTCGGCTTGGAGCCGCTGCGTAGTATGGTTGGGTCTGTTGGCCGTAGACCGGACTCGCGTAGCCGTATGGGCCTGGTGCGCGTCCTGTCGGACTCACAGACGACGCCGAGTCTGCGCCGTGCGGACGATGTTGAGAGTGACTGGAACGGGGATCTTGATTGGCGGCGTCGAGTAGGGTAGATACGGGAGGGAGTTTGATGTCATTCGGACGGTTACTATCGCGAGACGAGCTTCGTTCATGAGTCAATTTCTCTGAGGGAGGTGATGGAGAGGCGTTTTCCGCAGCGTACCCATAATCAGGACGTGCAGACATTTGCGCGTGAGTAGGCGCGTTCGCGTGCGACTCGTATGGTCTCGAAGCAACGGCGGCCATTGACGAAGAGGAGGGAGCAGTAGCGTCTGTTGACCTCCACGCGTTGGGTGGTAGCGATAGAGCAGTGGAGGAGAGGGTGGTGGTGCTAGTGGGGTGGTTCGAAGGTGGGGGTGAGAGAGGGTGGTGTTCTTGAGTTGCAGCGACGGTCAGGTCGTCACCACTCGTAACTTGGAGCTGCTGGGCAGTATCGCTCATAACCTCTTCCTCCTCCGCTTTGTCAGACCCTTCCTCGTCAGAGATGAGAGCGCGTTTCCCCGCTTCACTCGCAATGTCCGGACGGTTGGGAGCAAGGAAATTGAGCAAGACAACGTCACCCTGACTGGGTTGAAACTTGGGGCGGCGAGGTGGAGGGTGGCTGGAGGTGGAGGTGGTGGTGGTGGTGGCAGACCTAGAGGTAGAGGAGGGATCTTCTTGACTGTTTAGTTGGGTGCGCGGAGGTGGTGACTGAGAAGGTGGACCCCACCGAGGTATAACAGGCTCTAAGCCGGGGGAAGCAGATTCGTCGTCTGAGTTGTAGTTCCAACGGCACATGAAGCGCAGTTAAGAAGAGAGCATCGACTGTTTTGACGCCAGAGCGGGAGCCAGTCCGAGTGACACACTCGATGCGCTTGCGGCAAAAGGGACGATCGGCGGCGCACACAGTTAGTGGGACGGATCCGAGAGTTGGATGTGCACGAGGATCCGTCAAAGGGAACACCCGGGCCAAGAAGTGCGCGCGCGTTTGTGGGAGCGGCGGTGGTGGTGAGTGCGGCGACGAACTAATAAGAGTGTACTGGGGATGCGGCCGGGAGTAAAAAAGTCGCGCGGCACACACGGGGTGTGAGAAGGGGTAGCGGGAGGTGTCCTGGATGGGGTCGTGCCCGATGGGGAGGAAGTTTAATCTTCACTGTACAGCTGGGCACACGACGACGAAAAGCCTCCACCGGCGAGAAAGAACAAGCGAGAGTTTAGACAGGTGTCGAAAGGTTTGATATGCACTAGTGTTCCAAGGCAGCAGCAGCCAATCGGAGGGTGCGGTGGGCGTGGGCTGGGTGCTAAGCCCCAAAGGCGGAAGGGCAAGAGGGTGACAGATTGACAGAGAGTCAGCAGTCGCAGTAGCAGGGTGGTGGTGAGCGACAGATGCAGCAGGGCGCAATGTGTTGACGTGTGGGAGATGCCGGAGCCTCGACCTGGGTAGTGCGCGGACGGCAAAGAGACGACAGCGGACCCTGGGACGATGGAAATGATCGGCAGTTGCTGACGTCGAGACTGGGAAGTATCGGGGGAATATGGAGCAGGCTAGAGGCAAGGGTAAAAGGCTCTTTGAGGGCGACGGGCGAGCGTGTGGGAGGGCGTTGCGTGTGCCTGTTTCTTGCGTGCTGTGACAGCGAATCCGAGGGCGGGCAGGTAGCTGTGTAGCGAGGAGGAGGAGGAGGAGGAGGAGGCAGAGCTTGCTGGTTGGATTGACTGATGGGGCGGGCGCGGGCCCAGAGAAAGGTGGCTCGAGTCTCCGAGGAGAGGCGAGCGCGCGGCGGAGAGGGCAGAGAAGCAGCGTGGACTAGACTGGCCTGGATGGCTGGCTGGCTGGCTGGCTTGAACAGTGGGACAGAACAGGCCGTGACTAAGGAAATTGCAGCAGAGGAGGCTCAAGCGGCTAAGGCGAGGGTGAACGATGGTGATAGATGGGTGACGCACGGGCGGGGCAGCCAAATGGAGATTTGACGACCTGAGCGTTGGAGTGTCTGCTGTGCTGGGAGGGCCCTCTCTCACCTGAGATGTCGTCGTCGCAAGTTTGTGCGATGAATTGGGGGGGGGGGGGGGTGGATGGGATCTGGGAGGACAGGGTGAGGCTAACCGAGCTGGGTAATGCCTTCAGAGCAGCGGGCGTGAGGATCCCTCAGCGGATTGAGCCGCAGCAGCTGGCGCTCGGAAAGGACAGACTGCTACTGGACAGCGCAGCTGGGCAGCAGAGGGCGACGGTGGATAAAGTCGAGGCTGCGTCGTGGTAGCGCAAGTCTGCGGCGTGCGCCAGAACCGCCGCTCGGAGGCTCTGTTGCCTCACGTAGCAACAAGATAGAGTTTATGGGCGTTCGCGCATCGGTAGGTCGACAGAAGGCCGCTAGTTGCGCCGAGCGGTGGCAGCATCAAGAGCAGGGGCAGCCGCGACAGAGCAGCCTGTAGAGAGTGAGGCGCGTAGAGAGATGGATGCGCTTCCGACAGCCTCCACTCGCTCTCTGTCTCTTTCTCAGGGGACCGATAGCGCCGGGTTTGACGCTCTTCACGTGTCTCACTCTGCCCCCAACCCAACTCACGCCCATCGTGTCTGTCTTCCCCTCGGTCATGCCCCATCGCCAGCGCTCCAGACCCAATCTGCAGCTGGCATCACAATTACTGTATTATGTGCATCATCATCATCATCCAGAAATTCCACGCGTTCATCCTCGCCCGGTTGCCCCTTTGGGCGCGTTCCGAGACTCTCGCGACGACGGCGCAGTGGACGTCTGACTCGAAGCCGCACGACCATGGAATGAGCCTCCTCATTTGACAAGCAGACGGCGTACGATTGTACACTGAGCGCAACAGGACAGGGCGCGTCCCAGGAGCAACGTGTCGTGACGTGAGCATGAACGAGCTACCGGCAAAATTCAGCACCCGTCCTTCTTCACTTCAGCCGCACACCTCCTATTAGCCTCTCTCCAAGCTACCTACATACTCCGCGCCTCACAACTATGCCCCGAGAGGCGTCTCCCCGATCTGGAAGCGCCTACGGAGCCCGCGCGAGACCATCATCCACAGCAGTCAACACTGCGGCATGGACAGCCTGCTCTGGTACGCGTGCATGCTCGGCTCTTTGCAGCCCATCATAATTGCCGTGCGCCAAGTTTCATCGGTGATAATGACATCCCGGAGCCGCATTTCGAGCCTCGACCTGCTGGACCGTATGGACCTAGCTGCTGTCAAGTGTGCAGCCTGTTTTTAGTCTGGCTGACGAACGTGCGGCAGTCATGCAGGGATATTTCCGCTGACCTTTGCCGCCCTTTGCCTTGCGTAGATCAATCATGCACCATTTTCCTCTCTTACGCGCTCTGCCGCATATGTGCCCTGCTGCTCACCTACCACCACTCGCTGTCTATTGATTACTCTGCATCCTGCTTTGCACTGTGCATTCGGCACTTGTCACCATTGACCTCCAGTAGTAGCCCTCGAGAAACAAAAAATATGACTGTCATTGCCGCTCAAAGACCTGCCGTCCTCGAGCCCCGTCTATATGCTTTGTTGTGCTGCTGCTGCTGCTGCTGCTGGCAGTGGGGGTTGGGGGGGTTAAAATACATCGAGAGATATGCATGTCTATCATTACGCCGCCTTCTTCATCACAGCGGGCATCCAACTGTTATTCGATGGCACCTTTGGCTTACCAAAATCCGCGTCCAAATCCAACAAGATCTTCAATGCATTCCGGCTTCTCAGGTACGGCAGAGGTGCCGAAGCTGGCGTCAGACCCAGCGCAGGCTCTGCGTGACCGCGAGCGTCGGTGGCCTCGTGCGTGGATCCAGGCATCGGCAACAGCGTCTGTAGTACTTCATAGCCTGCCAGCGTGAAGCCAAACTGGGGCGACGATCGTAGAATACGGGCAGGTCCACCCTTGAAGAATGCCCGGAATCCTTCCTGTTGCCAGACCATCTTCGCACAGTGTCGTAGAGATGTGTAAGTCTGATCTCCCTTGCGCGCCTCGACCTGGAGACGCGTCTTGATAACATCACAAGGCGTGGTCAAGTAGGCTGCAGGCATACCGGCGATTGCACCGGCCAAGAGCAGTTGAAGAATGCCTAGCTTCTTCTGCGGGCTTTCTCCAAACAGATCCCGCTTGAGATGGTTATACGCGGGGAAGTAGATGGCTGAAAAGGGTACTACAGTCGGGCGTCAGTCCCTGTACGTGCAACAGGTCAAGACATCGTCTTCCACTTACCGTCGCGCAAGAGACATGCGCTCGCTCCCTTGTACAGGCCCACCAGACCAAGGTTTCGCACAATCCACATGGCAGATCGCTTGGGCGTGTTGCTCGTCTTTGCAATCTCACCCTGCACCTGCAGTCGAATCTTGACAATTTCCAATGGGTTCGTAAAGACAACCTGGCACGCACCAGCGCTGCCACCAGCCAAGACCTCGTGTCCCCACCAGATGTTTCCCGTCTTCGCATCTGAGAACTTTCCGCGGACAAGGTCGTTGACGGTAAGCTTGATGGCCTTTTCCGGAGCAACACCGACCAGTTGAGGAAGTACTCCAGAGTAGAGACCCTTGAAACCTTCGTTGCGAATCACTTTCTTCGCACAGTCGAGCGAATTGTTGTACAGTCGCTCGCCCACCCGCTGACTTCGCTGGTTCTGCATGCGCGTCTTGACAAGATCGATGGGGTAGACCATGAAAGCACCAAAGGCACCCGCAATAGAACCTAGCGCAAAGTGGTGTACCGATTCAAGGACCTCGTGGAGCAGGCTCGAAGACTTTGCGATGGCCTTGGTGCCAGCGTCCTGGACTGCTCCACCAAAGCCCTTGACGTGCTCGGATCCAGACTGCCAGGACGCATCCAGAACCTTGGCAAAATCCTTGATGCTCAGCTTGCCAGAGGGCTCATCCAGACCTGCAAAGTGGAAGAGAATGTCGGCCTCCATTGGGGTGAAGAGGGCGAAACGCGAGATGCGAGCAACCTCGTTCAGGAAGTCCGTCCGGGTGATTTTGCCATCGTCGCTCTTGGCCGTTGCATTGCGCACAATCATCTCGACCATATCCATCTCGCGAATGACGTTCTGAAAGGCGCGCACATTTGCGTAAGAGATCTTGGATCCGGCGCCAATGTTGCAGAGACTCTGCAGGTTCTGGAGGAGATGATCCGACAGCTTGTGACCCGAAGTCTCGACGATAATCTTTTGAAAGTCCTCGGGCTCGATATATCCGTCTTGGTTCTTGTCAAAGTGCTGGAAAGCTTGTCTTATTCTCTCACCCTGTACACCGCGCATCATCTGGGCGAACTGAGGGTAGGTCATTTCATGGCGGTTTTTCCTGCTGCCAATGTATAGCTGAGCCCATCCCGAGTTCCAGTCAAAAGGTAGACTTGTTTCGCCGCGATATTGGTTGTAGAGTCTTTGGAAATCGTTAAAATTGACAGATCCGTTGCCTTCGGGGTCGAACAAGCGAAAGGCAATCTCGTATTCGGCATCGGGTCGCACGAGGAGATTCTCAAAGGTGCCCCAGTCTGCGAGATTGATACGACCTTTACCTCTCCTGTCGGCGACCTTGAAGAGGATAGAGTATTGTTCGCGCTTGATCTTGTGCTATTGAATGTGTGGGTCAGCAAATGAGGGTCGACATGTGATTGCGTGATGGGGACTCACGTAGTCCTCGCTGCCGGGTGCTATGGCGTTGATGAAGCGCTCCTCGTCCAGATAATGCTCGCCAGAGTCTGGGTCTGCGACAGCATGTCTCAGAAACTCACCACGGGTCTGCTGGGTGAGCTGGGGTTCTTCTGAGGTGCCGACAATAGCTTCTGAGATCTTTTCCGTGACGGTCGCCATATTGCCGGGTGTGGAGACCAAGGGCGCGCAATCGATGGACAGGCTCGGGATCAGGAAACTGGCCGCAAGGGCCGTTGCAGCAAAGTCAAATATTAGAAAAAATGAGAGACTGGTAGGAGAAAAGTTGACAGCTGCGCGAAATAATGTAAGGGTGACGCTCGAGGTGCAACAACCTTAAGCTCGCCCGGCTTCGGGACCAATTGGAAGGGGCCGAGGCAGACGGCGGCGGAGCGGTCTTGAGCGTTACGCTGTTGCAATGGGCTTAGGCAAAATGACTTGTCGCGCGAAGTGCAGAGTGCAGCAGGAGGGGCACGAGAGAAGAGAAAAATGCCAACAGCAGAGACGAGGCGTCGACATGTCAGGAGAGTGGTAAAAGGGACAGGTGCTGCATGCTTCCCGAATCGGCCTGCTCCTATTAGACCCGGAATACCTAATGCCAGCTGGTACATGGCCAGAAGTCACTACACCCGCCTGCCATCTCGCCGCATCAATATCTCGAAGTCGTGTGACAGTCTATCCGCCTTCACTGATCCTTGCCCTGATGCATCAAGAAGCGGCCGACTTCGCCAACCTCCTGTGCATTCAGCTGAACCAGAGTATGAGCCCCCTCGCGCAGCCAATAATCGTCTGCCTCCACCGAGAGCACCGGCACCACTGGTGCTTCGGCGCTGCCAAGCTGACGCAGCCAAGATACCACAATAGAACGCCAATCCTCGATGCCTTTGCCTCGCGCAACTCTCTCAAGCACCTCTGGCCGCTCCGCTTGTCTTAGCTTGCAACCTACGAGCATTGGCAATCCTAGAGCTCTGCATGCCCGCAAAGTAGCCGCGAATGCCTCACTGCCCGGGGCTTCAAGCATCGTCGTTAGACACCTGATGTTACTCTTAAGAGACACGTGCATCTGCTGCAGCTGTCGATGCTGTCGCTCGCTCGTGCTGATGCCTTTCACAAGACCTTCGCGGACCAAGTTATCCACCAGCTCACACACATCCTGATTCCAGTATCTCGTCGCTATTCAGAGTAGTCGTGTCAGACGCACAGTCTGCACATTCGCAAGCATGGCGGCACTCACACAGAGTAGAGAACAAGTCAACCGCCTTCCTTCCACGCAAATGCTTCACACAGGCCTCGACAGCCTTCCGAATGTATCCCGGCTCAGCATCGATGCCCACTTCGACCCACAGCACGATTTTGTGGGCGTCATTTGGTGCGTCCGTAAAGTACTGCTCCAGGTGTTGTAGGATGGCGAGATCACATGGCTCCATGAGGCTGCCAGTGTACCACAGTCTGGCCCCATTCTTTAAAGCTTGCTTGAGCAGGACAGAAGCGCTCTGCGTCGCGTTCCATTCACGCGATCCGCCGAGCAAGACTGCGCCTTTAGTCTGATAGGCTGAGGCCAAGGTACAGGACGATGATTGCCATACCCTTGAGATCGATTCCCATCGGTCCAACGACCTTCTTCTGACCCAGGAAGGTGCTCATCGATTGATCATGCCAGTTGATGGCGCAAAACAACACCAGCGTCGTTGTGGGGAATGTATTCGACTAAAATGCTCGCAGCGCCGGTCGGCTCGCTGCCGGACGGCGGAGTTACCACCGCGACACCAACGTAACCATGTCTATTTCAGCAACCACAGTTCATCGAATTAGGTAAAGCATAACTTGTCGGGGCAATGGGAGCAGTGAGCTTCGTCGGCCTGCTAAGTCCGGCAGCGGGCAGGCGAATAGCGACGGTGCTTGCCAACCATGGCGTAATTAGCGATTGTGCAAACCCCGTTATCACCGGCCATTGAAGCCTACAGGTGGTCGGCAGCATGGGTAGGTACTCAAGGCAATGCAGTGGCGCGCCTAATGGGGCTATCAGCAGCCATGTCGCGCTGGACACGCTCTCTGACATTACTCAGAGCCGCGTCGTGGGTCAATCTAGGGGACAAGTCGTGCTAAACGCGTCCTCTGGACTGCCCGAAGAGTTCTGTGCAGCGCACGTCCCAAACTGGTCGAGCGTCGATGGAAAATCTGTACGCATTTGAGAGCCTTTGTCCCTGCGAAGAGACTTCCGTTCCTAAATGCGTGTGCCTGACCGTCGTTCGTCCTGAGGTGTGATTGCAAGAGTGCGATTTACTACGCATATCACTTGCTGTCGCTCGGAGAAGCGTTTGTCCTGGACTTGCGATCCTCATTGTACAGTTTGTCCTCGGTTTCCAACTCCTTCATGACGTCCTCCCACTGCTTCTCTTGCACCTCATCACCTGTACCAAGCATGCCTTCTACATCAACATCTTCTCCATTCTTGATACGCCGTACGACCTCTCTAAGCGCCTCCAATTTGGCCTCAGTCTGTTGCGTATATTTGGCAAATTGGCCGCGTAGGGTCAACAGCTGGATTGATTGAGAGCCGATGAGCAGGAACATCCAGATGTAAAATGTTGCAGGATTCCAAGGCTTCCGACGAGGACCTTGTTGGTAGTCTTGGTTATTCTTTTGTCCAGGGGCAGAAGGAACAAGCGATCTCCAGAAACGTGGCTGTAGGATAGTGGGTACGAATGAAATGTGTCGTCTCTGGCTCAACGACGGGGTCCCTTGGTTGGGTAAAGCTCGGCCTGTGAGAGCATTGCGCAGTAGCAACGGAAGAGCCGTGGGAACGCGTGGTATCGAGCGCATCATTGTAAATTAGATGTGTTTATACAGTTCGCAGCTGATATCAATCCAAGGTCGTCGGACGCCGTCGAGTGAGATGCCTATGTGGAAGGAGATGGATATTATTGCCAGGGAACAGGGACGGAAAGAGTCCGTGCCTGGCGCGGTGAAAGACGCGTGAAAGTTAAAATGCTGTAACCTTCGATCCACTGCCTCGTCCCCACTTCGCTGGCAATTCGAGCAGACCATTCACTACCAAGGATACGTCTCCTCCGCGACCTCGCAATGACCCCGATCAGAGGCGCAGACAACACTTGATTGCAGAGGAATCAGAGAGCAGCTCTTCTGCCAGCTCCCATTGACTCTCCACTCTCTCCATGCCGGCCCCCGCAAACACCCTGTCTGCGAAGCTTCACACTGCCCAATGCTACGACCTCGATGATGCTCGCCGCCTGCGTCTTCTCTTGACACCGGAAAAGCCTACGCGTCCCGTCGCCGCTGCTCATACTCGCAAGAACAGCGCCATCTCCGACACCAGATCCAGCAGAGCTCCCTCCACTACCAGCCGCGCCGGATCAAAGACAAGTTACACCGCTTCCACCAATACCACTCTCACAAGGCCACCACCAAGGTCGGCAAAGTCGGATTCAGATTCTGGCCCTTTGCTCCCTTCTGAGCGCCATCATCTTGCCATTGAAGCCGTCAATGGCTGTCTGCGTGTGCTTTCGGCAGCAGGCTCGGCCAGAGTTCCAGCTGCTCAGCCCGTCGACAGCACTACCCAGTTGCGCGCAGCTACGCAAGTAAACCGACACAAAGCCAAAGCCCAATCCGTTGGCAGTGCAAAGATCCACGCTGGCGAACATGCGGAGCTGAGCAAGGACAACCTTTGGGCCACAGCTGAAGTTGGCAGTGTCGCATTCGAGTACCTACAGAGTCCCGAGGCAGAACGGCATACAGCTTCCGCAGAGGCTGCTGCTGCTGCTGGCCTTCAAGGCGGTCTCATTGCTTTTGTCGGTCGTCTGCTCGGTCTCGGTCTGAACGATTTGGCACTGCGCCAGCTCCGCGCTTTAAAGAAAGTCTTACAAAAGTCTTCCCGTCTTGCCACGTCTGCCCATTCGGCAACGCCACGACCTTCGTCCAACAGAACAAATTCGAGCCCAACAGACGACAGAGACACCCTTGCGAGTCTTCTTCGCCTCGATTTGGGCGACGCGGTCGACACCGCACCCTTCCTCAGCAATGTTGTCGCGTACCAGCTTCTTGTGCTTCGCCTAATTGCAGCAGTCCCGAAAGCTACCGTGTTCAACACGATACTCCAGTATCTCGAACCATCATATGAGCACTCTCCCGTTACGAACCTCGTCAGACTCTATGAAATTGAACCTACAAACAAGCACAATCTCATACAGCTAGAATCACTTGCTCTCATTCTTTGGGACAGTGCGCGCAAATTATCAGCATGTGAGACGTCAGACTTTTCGAGAGCTTCCCTCAGTCTGAAGATGATAGCTCTGACCCTCCGGATCCGTCTCATATGGTTCGGTCTATGTGATCATGAGTACGATTTCCAAAAAGACATATCCGAGCCTTTCACACGAGCCGTCGCAAAGTACGTGAAGGCAGATGCAAAAGACCCGATGCAAAAGTACAAGCTGGCACGTAGACTTCATCAAGAGATCTTGCAACAAGCGGCCGACACGGGGGCTGACTCCGGTCAAGAACAGCCCCCGAATCCGGATGCGTTGATAGTGCATCTCTCACGGCTTGCCCAGGATGCGGGCTTGTTCAATGAAGCGCACGATTTGTCCAAATCTCTCACAGATCATTCCGATGTAAACGGCAAAGTATCGGCTGCTGAGTTTGTTGAAACCGCCCGCCTTGCCGCGTTCGCCCTTTCGAATCAAGAGCACTCGGAATGGCATCACATAGAACTGTCTGCGCAGGCGCTGTGCGCCGGAATCAGTGATGAGGCATCTACGCTGAGCGTCATCATGCACGAAGCGCGCAAGCTGCGGGATGCTGCCTATCTTTTCATACGCAAAGCCCTGATGCTGTGGCTCAGGAACAAGGACGAGCAATTGCAGAAGTCGGTGACAGTAGCTTATAAGGTCTTGGTTTCTATCCAGATGCTGCTCGCCCGCATCCTATGTCCAGGCGACGATGTATACGTCTTTCAGGACAAGCAGATTTTGGCAGCGTTGCGTCTCCTTAAACCTTCCCTGGATGCGGTTTGCAATGTTACGAAGAAGCTCGTTCCGCTTGGATGGGCTCCTCCTGAACTGCTGCTCCAGGCTATTGCGCTTTGCAGGTATTTGCTCGATGCTGCAACTGGACACGATGCTCCTCCGGAGAGCCCAATGACAACTGATGAGGTGCACGCTTTCCGTGTCGATCTTGCGAAGAGCACTTGGTACCTGGTGGGTGACCAAGCGAGTCAGACTGTTCTGGCTCTACAATCTCTGAAGCTTGGCTTGAGCATTCTACAATCCGCAGAACCTTCAACACAACGGGAGGGCGAGGAAGCTCTAGGTCATTATCGCCTTGGCCGTGTGCTGCAAAAGCTGAATCGAGGAAAGGATGCCAAGCTATCCTTTGAGGAGGCTGTGCAATCCTGTCTGAGAAGCGGCGTTGTGAAAGACGCGTCTCAAAAGGCCAAGTCGACTGGCATAGGGATGACGATCAAGTCTGACTCAAGTGTTCGCGTTCTACAAGCAGGCTTGAAAATTCTGTTCGAGCAGTACCTAGATCAAGCCGATATGGATGACTTTGATCCATTCACGGGCTCGATAAGCAATGACACCGAGCAAGTTGCATACTTCTACGAAATCTGGCTCTCATTGCTATGCAACCAGATCATGCCTAAATCCGCGAGCTTCAAGGCATTCGACGCCGCATCCGAAATAGCCCGTCGACTTCTCGAGATCTACAAGAAGAACAGCTTCCCTTTACGACGATGCCGACTTCTTTCAAAACTGATCCGTCTGCGCGCTGAGCGCAAAGAACTCAAAAACATTGTCGACATACAAGATGTTGAAGACATGCTCTCCTACAGCGGGAATTTGTCCAATGACGACGGCTTGTCGAGCTTTTGGGATCATCACGTCTCTTCCCTAGCTAGTGCTTATGGTCTTCTACGAGGCTGTCAAGGTCTACGCCAGCTCGAGAACGCACTGGAGACGTGGACAGGTATCATCCGGGGGGCGTCTTCTTGGAGCGACATTGAGAGGAGGATTGATGAACCCGAGAGCTTCATGGCTCAAGTGAGTGCCATTGCTAATTTCATGGATGCTCAGGGCTTGGATGAACATCGCGCACAGGCTCTCGCGTTACTTGCCAGTGCAGAAGCCCTTTCGAGCGATGGCGCATTGATAAGAAAGACGCCGAGAACTGTCGACGTTGCGGCGCACCTTTCGCAGCTTGGTTATACCAATGAAGCCGGTAGGTATCTGGATGTTGGAAACATTCTCATGGGCATGTCTGGCGGTGCAAATCTGCAAGCTGACCTTGTGCGCGCGTTGTGGCTCCTTGCCAGAAATGAATCAGAGAAGGCGTACGTATTTGTCGCTTGCCCTCCCCAACCCCAGATGACCTCAATTTTAACAGAATCACATAGCGAGGAGATCCTCATAGATATGCGCAAGACAATAGCCTCCGAGGGCGAGGGAGCGCTTGCGGCATTCGATGTTCCCGTTACTCTCCCTTCAAGACTGAGACAGATTATCGGATTTTGCGATGTATTGTACACGCATGCTGAGTGGAGCTTGCAGACCAGAGGCTGTGGCGAGGCTCTTTTGTTCGCGAAACGCGCCACCACCCTTCTCGATCATACATGGAAATCGCTCGAGGCCAAACAGCGGCAAAAGACGACTCTGAACACACCGGTTGTCGACGAGCTTGATGCACTGGCTGCTGGGCTGAGTAGGCTGTCGTTTTCGAAGACAAGCGATTTGCAAGCTGCCGAGGATGATGTACATGAGTTCAGAGGACCATTGTTCTGGCCGGTAGCTGGACGTCTCTTTAGGGCCCTTTTACAACTGACCAAGATTTGCAAGCTTTTCGGCGCTCAACAAGCTGCGACATCTGCTGCTGAACAAGCCTATCGTCTTGCAAAGGCTGTGCGATCCAGGCCGTTTATCGCGCGTTCTCTACTTGAGCGGGGCGACATTGCATGGCGTCGTGGCGACTACATCGAGGCAAAGGAGTTACTTGACTCGGCTCGATCGTTGTATTCCAAGTTTCAGCGTCCGACTTGGGAACACATGGCGCTGCAATGCTCGTACGCAAATCTCTTTCGATCTCAGGGTGATCTCGAGAAGGAAAACACAGCGTATGAACGCGCTCTTGGAGCATTGTCCGTAATGAAGGACCCCGCTTGGTTATTGGATATTCAACAGCTCCCACCCCTTTCTGTCCCGGCAGAGAACGACAACGACTCATCATTTGGCGACTTATCAGAGACAGAGATTGCGGAGACCAGTAGTCCGGCGAAGAGTGCGAAACAGTGGATTGAGCAGCAACATCAGCACCACACCAAATTAGATGTTGGTCGACTGACACCCACACCGATTTCGCGACAGCCATTGGTGGGGTTCGAGGTCTTCTCGGACCCTTTCAAGTTGCAACGCAACCATATCACTTTTCAAAAGGCCGAAGTTCTGCTTCTGAGCGATCAGCTAGATGCCTGCGAGCAACTAATCACATCCCTGGCCATTGGTGACGGACCGGCGGAGTATAGGGCGAGACAGAACGCTCTGCAAGCTCTGCTACGGCTGCACGAGGCCATTGCAGAACTGTCGACGCACGCGGTCTTCGGCATGCTACCTGAGTCAACACTAGCACTGCCGGCAATTCCTCTACTGGACAGAGAACATGCCCTTGACGATCTGAACGAGCAAAGGAGCCCGGTCAAGATCAAAGCCGTGATAGCTGGACATGCTCGTTCCGGCAGCAAAGCTACCAGCATTGGCCAGTTGGCTTCTGTGCAGACGCTGCAGAAGACCATCACCTCGGTCACGAAGTTGTCTGTTTCATCGCTGTATCTTTGTTCCAACGCCTCTATATCACGATTACAGGAGATTTTAACTTCTGCCAGCATCTTGCTTGCTGCAGCTGCGCAGGGCCAGGCACCGCAGCATCCTGCCTTGCTCGCGTACAATCTCGGTAAGTCTTTTTAGCTCTCTTATGTCGAGTCTGGCCAATAGACACTAACGCATCAAAGACCTTCCAAAGTCATTCAGCGCAGTAAGAAGCCAAGCTGCGTTGGACGCAGAACTTGCCTTGAAAACCATTGCGACGCAATTCGAGTTTCCCGACGCTGTCAATGGGGCGAAGGCAATCCGAGAAAGTACTAGCAGAGCTCCTGAGTTCGACCTAGCCAATGCCCTAGCGACCTCTTGGACGGTCCTATCATTCAATCTAAGGGAGGCCGATGGCTACCTGTTCATCACAAAGTACGCTGCCGGTCGGACTCCATTCATTCTCAGACTCCCACTCCAAAGACAGTCCGGGGACGAACTGGAAGAAGATGAATCGTTTTCGTTCGAGGAAGCCTACTCGGAACTTGGCAGCATCATCCAAGCCTCAGACGATGCGGTACACTTGGCCAGAGACAACCCCGATGCCCTCAAAGTCAAAGGCAGTAAGACACAATGGTGGGAGGAACGAGAGGCCCTTGACGCTCGACTTGGAAATCTTTTGACTAACATCGAGACGCTCTGGTTTGGTGGCTTCAGGGGCATCTTTGCGCAATCGACTCGACAACCGCAGACAATTGAGCGCTTCCGCCACTCGTTCGAAAGCTGTCTCACAAAACATTTACCATCGCGCCAATTGCAGGGCAAACGCCAGAGGATCACCACTGTGAAGCTAGATGACAACATTCTAGAGCTCTTCCTGGGACTCGTCTCGATAGAAAAAGAAGAAGCAGCCGTCGAACTGGACGAAGCACTCCACGACCTGCTCTACTTTGTCGTCGACATTCTCCAGTTCAACGGCGAATCAAACGCGTACGATGAAATCGACTTTGACGCAATGATTGTCGAGTTACAAGAAGCGCTAGAAGAGCATCGCCATCGTCTCCTCGCTGCATCAATGCGCGGCCCGACCCCAGACCATGTGATTCTCATCCTCGACAAGAAGTTACACCGCATCCCCTGGGAATCAATGCCCTGTCTTGCGCATCGCTCCGTGTCCCGCTTGCCCTCGCTCATTGAGCTGCGCGATCGTATCTTGTTTCTGCAGACGCAGTCTGGTCACGGCGAGGGCATCCAAGTCTCACCGCGCAACGGGACGTACTTTCTCAATCCGGGCTCAGATCTTCCCTCGACGCAGGCTCGCTTTGAGAAATCGCTGTACACGCTGGCTACACAGCATAATTGGATGAAGCTCGTGGACCAAGCGCCCAGCGAAGAAGACTTCACCGCTGCTCTCGTGCGTGGGATTCCATCCTCTTCGTCTCCGTCTGCCGCTGCCGCTGCCGCTGCATCACCATCCAACGCTGCATCGCCCCGCACGCCTGGAATCCTGCTGTATATCGGCCACGGCGGCGGCACGCAGTATATCCGACAACGCACGATCCAGCGCTTACGCCCGCTCGGCTGCAACATCCCCCTGCTTTTCGGATGCAGCTCCGCCAGTCTGACGGAGCAGGGTGAATTCGAAGCGAGTGGGATTCCGAGGAGTTATCTACTCGCTGGCGCGCCTGCTATGCTGGGTAGTCTGTGGGATGTCACGGACGGGGATCTGGACTTGTGTGCCAAGGCGACGTTGGAAGGGTGGGCATTGCTAGGGAAGAGCGCTGCGGATCAGGCTGCGCAGCCTGATCACACTTGTGAGCAGAATCGAGATGATGATGGACAGGACGTGCGGAAGACGAAGAAGCCGACTAGGAAAAAGAGTAGACGCGAAATCGTCAGGGGGGCATCGACTTCCGAGGACGACGAGGATGATGGGAATGAGGGAGGTCATGCAGAGAGCAAGAGTCTTGGTCTGGCTTTGGCGCGGGCGAGACGCAAGTGTTATTTGCGATACTTGAATGGCGCTGCTATGGTTGTGTATGGGGTGCCTGTTTATTTGGATGCGCGGTAGGGACCTACGTACCTACCTATATAGATACCTTGCCTGCCTGGCAAAATGTGGAGGAAGCGAGGGCTGAGTGCTGAGGATTGAGTAGGTAGGTAGGGTACGATAAGGCAAGGTCAGGCACGCCGGTATGTCCACGTACAACTCTACACATCAAGATACACACCGCCAGATTTGACGCTGGAGTACACCTACCTACCTACCTACGGAATCACGATGCCCAGACACACGAAATTCCATAATTCCAAAATTCCATTCTTTTGTCGGCTCAATTGCTTCGTTCCTACCATGATATAAGATGACTGTATCCCATATTCCTAATCAAGACACAAAACTCGGATTGTTGTATGTACCTTAGGTATGACATTCAGGCGTCTACGCTATATTTCCATTCAATTGCCCACATTTTTTTCTACGTATACGCATAACTCGTAGAACAGCATGGCACGGCACAGTACACGAATCTGACTTGCACCGTGCACCGTACCTTGTACTAACCCCAAGCCGCCCAGGATCAAATACCTACTACCTGAGGTAAAATACACTCCCTAGGTACATGAAGAAAAATATATCATACACTTCATCGCATCCCTACTCACACTTTCAAAACAATAGCTCAAAATGCGCATATCTCATAACGACCGGGAGTCAAAATTGCACATTGTCTCGCGCCGCTCAGTCATACATTTCAACATCTTCATCTTCATCGTTCCTTTCGTCATCCTCATCCTCGTCCTCGTCCTCGTCCTCGTCCTCACTACTCTCGAAATACCGACTCCGAGTCCTGGTTGCCTGCGCAGCTGCCATGTTCGCTTGTCGTCCACTCCTCCTGCGACTCGGTGCGGTGTTCGCTCTTGTCTTGGTGCTTGTCTTTGTCTTCGTGCTCGTCTTTACATCTTTAGCCTCAGACTCAGACTCGTCCTCACCTCCATCTATGTCAACATTCGCACATCGAGTAGATTGTTTCGCGCTCCTTCCTCTCGTCGATCGGCCTGGTTTAGTCTTCGCTCTGTTGCTCGTATCTTGTTCATCTTCGAGACCTGCGGGCTGTGCTTTGCGGGGTCTGCCTCGGCTTCGGACGGAAGGCCGTGGATGCTTGGCTGCGTAGAGTGTGTCTGTATCTTCGTCGCTGGCTTCGTCTTCGTCTTCGGTTCGATCTCGATTGTGATCTCGTTCCGTAATTTGGGCGGATTCGTCCTCTAACTCGGACTTTACTGGAACTGCCGCCGTAGCTATTCGTCCGCCCCTTCCTTGTTTCGGCTGTTTGGGCTGGTTTCTAGATCGTCTCGACTTCTCTGTAGAAAGTGAAGCGCGCTGCTTGGCCCCGCCACGCGATTTCGACGTCGGTTTCTTCTCGCTGACATTAGCGGCATCGTTGATAGAGTGGTCAAGCTCAGAGTCAAGCTCAGGATCGGCATTGTCCAAATCGAATTCCGGCTCGTCCTTGGCCTCGTTCTGAGCTGCGTGAGGAGCATGAGCAAGTGCTCCATCGTCCACCACATCGCTATCGCCTCTCATCAGCGCAGCAAGTGATCGAGGCGCCTGCGACGCTGGCTTTTGGCTCGAGGTCTGCTCTTCGTCGTCGAGGAGGAAGCCGCCGCCTCCAAGATCAGCAGGGTCGTGCATCGCTTCGGCCTTGTCGTCGTCCTCACGCACGAAGCCGCCTTCACCTTCAGGCCCACCGACTTCTCTGCCCGGGCCATCATCGCGCATAAACCCCCCAGCCTCTCCCTCATCATGATCTTGATCCTGCTCGGGCAATAACTCCTCGGCCCCAGTCGCTCGACCAGCATCTCTAGCACCGAATCCGCGATCTCTCGCGTAATCAGCCACAGACTCTGCTTCCGCCTTACTAGCCCTGCCCTTTTCCCCCTTTGCTTCGCCATGCGTAGCACTACGTATACTAGCTTGCACACTCTCCAGCTTCTCAGCGCCATACCCGTACTCGGTGCGCATCTTCTCCAGCACCCTCAGTCCAGCGAGCATCTTCTTCCACCAGACGAGCGCCTGCTTCTCCAACTTGGCCTTTTCCTTGCGTCTCTGCTCCGCCTGGTCCTCGCGCCACGCATCAAGCACAAGTCGCTCGTGCTCCTGCGCAACGACGACGCCAGTGAGCACAGGCACAGCCATCCGGTTTCCAAATTCGAACCCAGTGCAAGCTTCTGCAAAATCAATCTCAAGCCGTTTGCACACTTTGGCCGTGCCGCGCCGTGGAATGTGCACTGCACCCGCGGGAACCATGGTCGGGACAAAACAGTCCATATTTCCATATGCGTTTTTGGGTATAACGCCATCCTGGATGGGCGGCGGGATAATCCAGTCGGTTTGATGCTCGGCGTAGAGGCCCTGCTGCAGCTTTTCGCCACCCATGTCGCGCTCTGCTAGGGCGATTTGCTGTTTGCGGGCGGCAGTGACGGCGCGGATAGGTACCCATTTGAGCGGCTGCTCGCCTTCGAGCACTTCGCGGCCTTCCTTGTGCCAAGATTCGACGGTGCGGCAGGCTACGACGTCGGCGCGCTTGAAGACGGGCTCGGATTTGGTATTGTCGCCTTTTCCGGTCGTGAACTGGCGTACTGGTTTGCTGCCATGGAGGATGGCTTCTTCTCTGCGGAGATGGCGCTCGAGCACGAATTCTGCGGATTGCTTGTACCATTGAAGAGAGTCTCCTTTCGCTTCGCCTTTGGCGTCTTTTGAGGCCTCAAGGGGTTTAAGATCGTTTTTGTCTTCCACTTCATCCGAGGGCGTCCGTTTGCTATGAGGGCGCGCATACAGCGTGAGCATATGTTTGAACCAATCATGCATCTCGTAGCGACGAACTTTGCCTTGATTGTTATAGATTGGTACTTTCTCTGCGGGCATCCGTGTTCCTTTTGTCTTGCCTGGCCAAACATGTTTCTTGAGATACCGGACCGTTACGTCCTTCACTGTATGATCCGAGGCGTGTGCAAGCACGTAGGCGATGGTCTGCCTTGTTTTCGTCGCTCGTGCGCCGCCTGGCTCGAAGATTGAGAAGGAATCGGGATTGCTAGCAATGACTGATAAGACTATCGGATCTACTGCGAGCCAATTCTTTTTCACGGGCGAGAAGACTTCTGTCCAGTAGACTGGGTAGGCCAGGTCACGATCAAACGTCTTCGATTGCGGGATCGCCTTCGCTGGCGTAATATCCATAACGGAATCGTCGTCGCTTACAGGTGGCGTGCTGAGCGCGCTTTCAGAGTCGGATAGAGTGATTGCGTTTTTCGAATCGGCGCCTGTTGACTTTACCTTGCTTGCTCGAGCAGGAGTCTTCTTCGAGGGTGTTTCGTTCGGTACTTTCTTGGCTTTCGATTTGTTCGACGATGCTACGACTGCCTTGGACGCAGTCTTGTCTTCTACCTTTGACGCCTTTTCTGACGCTGGCTTTGGCGGGTCAGCCTCTTCAGCTTTCGTCCAGCCGTATCCAAGCGTCTGCAAGTTGGAGACTAGTCGAGACTCGAGTCCGATTCCACGCATCAGTGCAGTGAACAGCTGGGCTCCCACATCTCGAGACCCCTGGCATTTGCGAGCAGCATCACAAAACTCTTCAAAACTAGTAATTTTCTCTCCATGGAACTTGGCGTCCGTGTCGCCGTTTTTGAAGTCTTTGAATTCCTTGGCCAGTCTACGAATATGCTTGTATCCCTGCTTCCTGAGTCCTGGTGCAACGACAGTGAACCGCTTCCTCCAGTACGCGGACAACACTTTGAGCATGCGTAGTGTGGGGTCGCCGTGGCTGAGATCGGGGTTGCCTTCTTCTGACGGCTTAGCAGTTGCGCTCCAGTCGCGCCCAGTCTTCTTCTCGCGTGGGTTCTTCTTGTCTGCCTTGCCTTTGGCCATCTTCGCAGGCTCCTCTGCCGTGGTCGACTTTTCATCTCCCTTCGCCCTTTCGGGCAACAGCGATCCACATGCTTTGCGCCACCGGTCGACTTCCTCCTTGCAGCCCTCGCTTAGTCCATCAACAAGGATCCGCTGCAACTTCGGGTCCTCGCACCATCTGTTCCGCAGAAAGTTATGGTATGTAAGGCACTGCACGTGCATGACATGTGTCGCCGTACGAATCGCCTTCTCTCGCTTGCTCGGGGCGTACTTTTTACTCTTGGTATCGACGCGCTGCGCAATCTGTTCGGCAGATGGTATCTCGTCGAGCGTGATGTCGATATCTCCGCTGCCATGTGTTTGCGCACTGTCTTGTGGTGCGGCGCCGAGAATCTGATCCCATGCCGTCTCTTCTTCTGAAGAGCTCTCGCTGTCGGCGTCAGAGTTCGACGCGGAGTTGTCTGAAGAAGACGAAGAAGGGCCGCTGCCCTCGTCTTCACTGCCATTGCTGTCTGATCTATTGCGATGTGCCTGAGCCCTTGCTCCATTGGCTTTGCTGTGCCTCGCTGCTGGCTTTCGTGTTTGCTTCTTCGTGCTCTTTTCATCGTCTGAGCTACTGGACTCGGAGTCATCATCCTGCGCGGCAGCTTCAAGAAACTGCTTCGCCTCGGCCAAGGATCTCGACTTGGAAGGTGTGTCTTGCGCCTGAAAGACAGTCTTTTTCGTAGCTCGCGTGGTCTTGGCGGGAGCCCTAGTAGAGGCGACTTTCTTCTTCGGTGGTTCATCGTCTGCCGGGCCTGGCGAGGCGCGCTTGCGAGGGATGTGGGGAGGCATGGTGCAAGTCAGTATTAGGTCTGCTCTTCCTTTTGCTCTTTCTCCTGTTCTTGCTTTTGCTCTGCAGTCTGCTGCTCATTTGATGCCCCGGCGGCACTGATCAATCTCGTATTCCACTCAGTACCGCTCGTCTCGGTCTCGCTATCCTTCAACAGCCCGCTATTCCAATCTTTGCATCATCTCTTCAGTGGTAATTTCGCGCCCTTCCATCAGAACGAAACAAGCCAGGGACCAAAAATATGTAAGAAGCTCGAAATCGGAAATGGAAATGCAGTTAAATGCAATCTGCCGGTCAATGGGAAGTGCAGGTGGCAGGTACCAGTGCGGATCAATCTGCAGACGTCATCATATTTTTCGCGAATCTTCGCACGTCAGTCTAAGAGGGTTGGCGCGCGTCGCTTGTCGCGCACTCAGGTGATTTGCGGTTGCAGCCATTTGATCACCCTTTTAGATGGTCACATCTACTCAAAGGTAAGATGGCACGGATGGGTACCAGGTATGAGGTGATCGATGCCTTGAAATGTACACTTCCAATTGATCCTAAATACAGTACTACTTCAGAAAGTTGGGTATGCATGAACGTTGAACAAGGATATAAAGACAAGTCGTCCTAGATCAACGGTATATCCTGCACATATGAACACTACTCAGGCTCAAGATCATCCTCATTACAGCTAAACATGACCATGTAATCAAGTTCAAATCAAAGAAAGGGAAAGGAGGACAAAGCGAAAAAGAAGGGAGAAGAGACTCAGTAATTACAACTTTCATATCCTATAATCACCCCCATCCCGGCCTATTTTCTTTCCCCTTCTTCCATGCTCACACATGTGATCTCATTAGAACAAAAAGTACAGCTCTGAGGTGAACGGCAGTTGCAGCGCTCCGTCAGCTTGGCCCGTGATCTCTTCACTCGCGTTTGCAAGTTATCCTCAAGCCGATATGCAAGGGGAGCAATGCAGTGAAAGAGAAGAGGATACAGGGTGACGTTGCTGACGAGAAACACGTGCAAACTCACAAACCCTCAGCGAGAGAAGAAGAAGCCAGACCTACAGCAACTCAGACGAATTAGAGACCTCCCTTCCCAATTCCGTTTCCCACATGGACATCATAAAGTCGTGTCAGGGCGTGAGGTGAGGCGATGCACCATTCGCATCTCGCATCACCTCTTCTCGCTCGCTTCGGTACCTATTTTCAGCTTCGTCCCCTCCGTCTCAGTCGTCTTCTTCTAGACCTTAAACGACAACCCATTATGCGCAGCACCCTGTTTGAATCGCAGCTGGTCACTGCTCCCCTCTCGCGGCTCCCTCAGCCATCGCGCACGGTCAAGGACATCATACGCTGTCACTTTCATCAGCCCTCATCCCCACAAAAGCATCGCACACGCCTGGCCTAAAATCGAGGCGACGCAGGGGAAGCTTGCGCACCAGCTCCGTATCCTCCGCCAGCCAATCGTCTCATCGTCTCCAGACTGCGTGGAAAGTAGCTGTCAATGCCCAGGTTCTTCAAGTATGCGCCGTTCTTCTCGAGACGCTTAACCTCGCGAACGACGCCCCAGTCCTCGCCTTCGCCATTACGTCGTTGTATGACTTCGAGCAGTTCTTCGTCCATCTTGTCGTAAAAGTCTTGGCGAGCGCGACGGTCGTCGGCTACTTCTCTTTCGTCTACGCCAGGTGTGATGGACTCGAGTCCCCCATGGGAGTTTAGATTGCCAACAAGCTTGATGATGAGCTCATATGCGTATTTGGGACCGGCGCGGATATCGGACAGACGTTGAATATCAGGCAGGAACTTGGCCATTGCAGAAGCAAAGTGCGCAGACGAGATGCTGTCATTGAGATCGTCTTGCAGACGATGTAAGTCGAAGTTGACAATGGTAATCTTTCGGTCAAGCTGGGCGTTGAGGTCGGCGGCGGCGGTAGGCGTCAGGTCCATTTGCTTCGCGATGTTGGGGGGCACGTCTGGTAACTGATGTTAGTCCAGTCCAAGAATTTGCTGATCACAATGACAAGAGGACGAGACGAGACGTACCAGGTCGGAGACCGCGCTTATCAATCCAGGCGAAAACATCCATCCGTTGAGCCTCCATCTGGTCTAGGAACTGCTGCATGTCTTGCAGCTGCTGCTCAAGCTGCTCAATCTTCTCCGTGTACGGTCGCAAGGCTTCATTGAAGGCCTTGGTGAGAAGGTCAGGGGCAGCAAACGGAGTGTTCTCCTTTGCAGAGACGGGCGCTTCATCGCCATACCCACTGTCTCTGCCAGCCATAGGGCGGCTGCCAGCAGGAGCACCATTGCTAAGACCTCGAGCTGAGGCGTAGCCCGAGTCGGGCGCGGGACGCTGCATACCGACGTTGCCGTACATTGTGGTGGGAGCGGAATTGCTGATGGGCTTATCGCCGACGGAGCTTGAACGCTGGGTGGTGGGAGGTTCGAAAGCTGGAGGAGACTTGTAAGATGTGGGCGGACGACCGGCGGCAGCGTAAGCAGCAGCGTCACCAAAGTCGAGAGAGCGCGTGTGCGGAGCCGAAGAGGGATCAGCGCCGACGTTTGCTTGGGGCGGTCTCTCGTAGTCGTCGTCAATGTAGGAGTTGCTGTTGCTTCTGCTGCGTGAAAACTTCTTTAAAAATCCCATGGTCTTGAAGAAGAGAGCAGAAAGGAGAGAAGAGCAGTATCGCGGAGTTTAAGCGAGAGTCAGCGAAACTGGCGATGGGAAAAAATTGGGGTGGTTGAACGTGAGGGCAGAGAGCGTGTGGCTGGAGGAGCTGACGAGAAAAGGCGATGGCGGGGGGCACTGGGCAGTGGCAGCGGTGGTACAAGTAGGCCGAACAGACGCGCAAGATGGCCAAACAGCGGAGCCTGGGATCTGGGCGCGTCTCTGTCCTGCGCGAGTCGTCTGCATGCACATTAAATCACTGACTGCTTTTGGTCGTGCTGTTGCTTGCGTTGGGGCTTCGACTGACTGCGCTGCAAACTTTCGGCGGACCCGAGACGTCAGAGCAAGCGCGCTAGTCCGTTCATGTCCGCTGACAGCGTTGCAAAATGCTGAGCATATGCAACGGTTCGTCCATCCACTCGCACCACATAGTGCAGTCCTCCCCGTGCCATTTTCCACAACTAGGTCGGCACGCCAAAACATGTCCAACGCGTCTTGATGTTTCGTGACGATGGTTTGTTGACATAATTACGTGCAATAACTCAGCACACGTCAACAACGCGTTAAAATCTTCCTCTTCTGAACCAGACCCTTGTCACGCCTACGAGCCAATGCGGTGAAACACTAAACACCCATGTCTTGTCGCACCGAGTAGATTTTGCTCAAGGCACAAGCCAAGTCTCGCGCCGGAAAAAGTCATCTATTATCGTCGTCGGCATGCGGGACACGAAACGGGAAACGGCTGTACGAAACGTCCGCAGAGCCCTGAACACATATTTTTGTATCCCCCGTCTCTGGGCCTACTGATTGTACTGTCTGTAGGCGATTGCAGCTAATAGATCGTCTCTGGTGGCTTGCAGTGCCGAGGATGGCGTGCATCCTCGGCAGTGATGCAGTAGTTTGAGACAGTCGATGCAGTCAGCTCTGATCTTCACAAGTTTGTGACAATTCTGGCCCCGGCCAGTCGAGGAAGACGCTCTTGGTGGGGAATAATAAAATTCATCTCACGCCCATGCCATGCTACACCGAGCACTTGGTCCCATGTTCGCTTTCATACTCCAATTGTGCCCTGGAACGCCGGGCCAGCCGACCATAAACATGCTATATGTTAAAAAGAAGAAAGTCTACGCCTATAGACGTGCCTCAGCTTGCACTGGAGCGGTACGGCTCGAGGCACTGCCCGAGCTCTGCACCTTTGCAACAATCTTTTCCACGCGGTCGAAGAGAGGGTGCTCGGCCTCGAGTCCGGTCAGTTCCAAAGTCGCGTCCTTGGCAGACTTGGAACTGAGGATCTCGGCCAGCTTGACAGACTCTTCGTCACCCTCAACATTCTGGAAGCGCAGAGCCATCTCGATGCTAGTCAGGAGACCATCGACTTTGTCGCCAGCCTCGGCCAATTGTGCAGCAGGGCCAATGAAACGCTCTTGACGGCCAAGTTTGCGGATGGGGCAGCGGCCAACACGCTCGACAACGTCTTCCAAGTGTGGGTTGCTGATGCGAGTGAGGATCTTCTCGACGTACTCTGACTGATCTTGCTTTGTGATGCCATGCTTGCCAACAATCAGGTGCGCCGTCTCCTCGACGCTCTCGCGGACAGCAGCGTAGATCTCGTCATCGTGCATGGCATCGTAGATGGTGTGAACGCCCTTTTGATGGCCAAAGTAGGCAGCAGTAGCGTGGCTGGTGTTGACGGTGTAGAGCTTGCGCTCAATGAATGGCTCCAGGTCATCGACGTAGTGGATACCCTTCACATCCGGACGGCCACCCTTCATGCCCTCGAACGGCTTGGAGTGAACACACCACTCGTAGAACTTCTCAATCTTGACGTTGAGGCCAGCGTCGGGGTCTTGTTGAGGGACGATGCGATCAATGGCAGAGTTGGCAAAGCGGGCCTTGTTGGGGAGCTCTGCCTCGGGAGTCTTCTGGAGCTTCTCAATGACATGGCCCTTGAGTGCATCAGTGCCGCCAATCATGTTTTCGCATGCAATGACAGCCAATTGGCTTTCCTTTGTGCGCGCATCGATGGCCTTGGCGATGACGGGGGCAATGAACTTGAGGATGCCAGGACCGACAGCGCATGTGACGACGTCGGCATCAGCAATCTCCTCAATGACCTTTGCCTCCTCGTGTTTCGAGTTGATGGCGCGGAAGTGGTCAATGGAGGTTGTCTTCTCGCCATCCTTGCCAATCTCGGTGACCTTGTAGGAGGTGGCCTCTTGCAACGACTTGATCAAGTCGTCTTGGACGTCGACGAAGACAATCTCGTAGCCGGCGGAATGCAGGAACCTAGGGCAGCAGCTCGGTTAGCAGAGGATCTGAGACATGGGATGACGCTGCAGAGACATGTGAGATCTGCAAGGATCGTCTCCGATCACAGCATCCGAGCTCTAGACCGACGCAAGCGGGCGGGCGGGGGTGGTGAGAGCTGCGGACGGGGCATGGATCGTGACGGGCACGGCATTGCAGTTGCAATTGCTCAACAGACAGGGATAGTGACGTACTCGGCGACGAAGCCACGGCCAATGTTGCCGCCACCAAAGTGGATGGCCTTCTTTTCGGGTGACATTTTGGAGTCGGTCTTTTTGGCAGGGACGGGAATGTGGATGGGCGGAGTAGTGTGTGCAGCAACGGAGGGAAGATAAGGCGCTTCAGTAGCGGGCTTGTCGGCGGCGATTGCTGGAGTTGCGGCAGTGGCCTGGGGTTGCGGTTGCTGGCGCCTTTGCTTGCCTAGCAGTCTCTTGAAGAAGACGGTCGCTTTAGCGCGGATGGAGAGTTGGGGTTGGGAAGCCACGATGTCGAAGGAGCGCAGGAAGCCCTGCGCGGCTAACAGTTATATATGCGGGGGGAGATAGACAACTGCGGGGAGGGTCGCAAGTGACGAGAGGGCGTTTCTCAAGTTGCGTCAGATGGGAGTACAAAAGTGGGCAGGAAGGGTGGTGCAGTGGTAGCGGCGGGCTGGGGCGTGGTAGCAGACGCGTCTGTCTTGGATTTGGCTGGAGGGCTGAATGATAGATCGATTCGCGACAGTCGTGAGTGGACGGGTGGGTTACAACGTCATACCACGACGTCTGGATGCACGCAGCTAAGAGCAATGACCAAGTCGTCTTTAAGCCGCGTCGCTGGTTGGCTGGCGTGTACAGAGTCGCTGAGAGTCGAGAGCAGCCTGTGCAACCAGGCCGAGTCGCCAGTATATTATACTCAGGCCCCGTGTCACGCAGGGTGAGGGGTAGACGCTGTTGACTGTCGCTCTGACATGTGCTCCATGATACCTTGCACAGGCGTAGCTTCTCTAGCGGCGGAATACCACGGAAGGACGAGTGCGCCTAGATTGTCCAGGCAGAGGGCGCAGTCCTGGCATCGAGTCGCTGTCCAACAGCGCGCATCAGAACACGTGGACCGCACCAGCCGAGGCGCCGCTGCATTGCCCCAACACTCCTGCCATGGACGGGACTGCCGCCAAAAACGTTCGCCCGTCGGCCTTTTACTTGGGACTGTGGCTTGTTGTGATGCTGGGCGGCGATCGACTGGGATGAGCTGTGCGAGTTGCACATTGCTCGGTGCTGCATTGCGGGCCTACATGGCAGCCTCCCGTTGCACCTACTCAGCAACAGCTTGTCCCCCAATTGCCATTGCAGCGTCATATGGCATTCGACACATCTCGATGCACGCCAGCGATCATCGTCAACCGTCCACCAGACCCCGCGAGAAGTGGGCCGGCTAAGTTGCCTGGATGATGGCACCCACATACCTCCTAAGGTAGTCCAGTGACGCCGGACCGTCTGTCTGCAGGGTCCTCGTCGAACCTTGACCCGATTCCATCGCTGTCTCTGCTGACCGGACTGCGTTCTTTTTCTTTGATTTTGGCTGAATGCCAACCAAGTGGGAGGCAGCTCTGCCACTTTCGGTCTGTTGGGCCGGCACGGATGGAACATTGACTGACTGCAGCTGCAACGCCAGCCCAGGCCACTGCTGCCGCAGCTGTACGTACGCCTGACCCTCAGGCTGGCAGGTGAGGTTGAACACTCGAGCTACGGCACGACTGATTAACTCATCAGACTAAACCAGCATGTGACAATCACTTGGCTGTCGAGCAAAAGGCCCCGTGCCTGAAAATCCGCCCTTCTCCGTCCCCTTCCGTCATGGCTTGCGCAGCATCACCAGCACTCCGAGGTACTCAAGCAGGACGTGATGATCCCTTTAATTTAACTATCTGGCCTCAAGGCACTCATTACTGAATGTGAAAAAGCACGCTGAATCGTTGCCGAGTGGTATCTGCCCCCGAAGAACTCCATTGCTGCATCGACTCTCCAACGCTCCTAAAATTCAATGGTGCGACGGCTAGCTTCAGACTTTATACAACTGCCTTTGCTTTGGCCTCGCGCTTACGCATGGATGGCTTCCTGTACGCGGGGATAGACACGGACCATTTCCTGGTAGAGGTCGGGGTGTTCCCGCATCAGCACCTCAGGGTCCCACGCCATGGCAACGAAGATGGTGTCCATGCCGGAGCTGATGGGCGTCGTCATGATGCTCGAGATTTGGAGGCCAATCAAGAACGAGAATGCCACAACCACTAGAGATTTATATGTTAGCTCAGAGACAGCAAGCTCCTCTCACAAAGGCAGACTGACCAGGTGTGAATGCGCCGGAGGTATTGTAGGATGGAGACGTGAAGATGATGAACAGGTAGCCTAGCAGGGCACAAGCGTAGCCGACAAATGCCGATCCCAGCGACAGCACTGGGCCTATCAGGCACTCGTTGACGAGGGCGTCGATGCCTCGGTCTTTGATCATCTTCCAGGTGTCCTTGGCTGCAGGGATGTATGCCTTTCCGTACAGAGCAATGGTGGAGAAGGCATATCGGTTCAAGAATGTGACCGCCCAGTCGAGAAGACCAATCAAGCATCCAAGCAGACAGAAGAAGATTACGCCGACAATGTTGCCATCTTGAGATGCTTGGTTCTGCGCAATGGAGCATAGCTGGCGCAGAAAGTTGATAATGGCGACCAATAAACTCCCCAGACTGATTGAGCCGAAGCTGTAGGTGATGGCACGTCTGAATGCCCCGCGCGTTGCACCCTTGGGGAAGTTGTTGGGTGCGAAGAACCAGGAGCCATACACACCAGAGATAGTGGTATGGATAGTATTCTTGAGCCATTCACTGATCCAGTACATGGCGAAGGTGATGAAGACGACCAGTCCAATGACCCTGCCACTGCTGCAACCTCCATGGCGGGTACAATTCGGGTTCTGAGGACTTCCAGCGCTTGCGGGTTGATACTGAGACGGCATGTTAGACCTGGCGCAGCAGATGCATGCGCACAACATGGCTCACCTTGCTGTAGACAGAAACGAGAGTGACCGAGTACCAGGCACCAAAGGCAAGTGCCAAAAAGCCACCAATGAAGCTGACGAGGTAGACATGACCGTGGCGCTTAGAGACGTTGATCGTCGTCTTGAGCATCAGTGAACTGAACGGTATGCGCGGTATCCATGACACGAAAGCGACGACAGTGAAAATAGCAAAGATGAGGAAAACGATGCCGCCAGACCAGTATTTGCGACTCAGCATGTATATCGCTGTCACGAAAGCGAAGACGATGTTGAGAATGCCCGTGATCCAAATCAATTGCTTTGGAAACTGTGGTCCACGTTAGAGGTTTGCCGCGTCGCAATGCCTTGAGGACTGATCTTACGGTGCGTGCTAGTAATAGGTATAGAGACGATAGGACGATTGAAACAACAAGAACAAAGGCAAACAAGACGATGGTGTTGGTGTTGAGGCCGAAACTTGCTCTGTTGTTGTAGATTCCGTTGCCATTGAAGTTCTTGAACGCCGAGTACCCCTGTCATTCTGTCAGTTGCGTTTCTCGACCAAATCTCGGGGTCTTGTGATCTCTCTACACACCTCAATTGTTAGACCGCTGACGGCCACGAAACCCGCGAAAACGGCGAGAAAGAGCAGTCCAGCCCACAGGTCGTTCCATTTCGGCTTCTCGATCTTGAACTGGCCATCAAAGGTGTTGGCCTTGGCGTCGTACTGGGGTTGCGGAGGGGGGTAGTTAGGCTGGCCGTAATTAGGCGGAGGTTGCTGCTGGTATTCGCCTTGAGGAGGGTATTGATAGCCGCCTTGGGGCTGCTGCATCTGGTACTGCTGAGGCGGTGGCTGGCCGTAGCCCGAGTTGTTGTTGTTGTAATAGTCCTGCGCTTGACCGCTCATCTTGAGAGACTTGCGCGCAGTGGCGAGGAGGAGTAGGAGTAAAAAAGTATGAGGATGCGAGGACGCGCAAAGGACAAAAAGGCCTCTGAAGCCGTGCGGGCAGAAGGGCGGGTGAGGAAACGATGAAGGTCAATAGCTGGTTCCAAGACACGCGCCATCTCATCTCCAGACACTCCACTACGTCAGCCATTAAGGTTGACACTAGTGCCAATGCCCTGAGCTCTCAGATCGGCCAGATCTTGTGCCCGTGCCACAGCACTCTCCCATCGCAGCCTACGAGTCAGTTCTATATACAGTTGGTATTGGTTATTAACCTACGAGAGAAGATGTTGCAGGATAGCATGTCATGTGTCTGCAGCCCGGCACTCGCAGTCGCGGACCATGTGCGACGCGGTTTGATTGATCAATAACTGTTTCATTGTTTATGAAGCTAGATCGGCCTGAGGCTACGAGCTATTGGCTTGACAGAGCCCTCCCACTCTTAGATGACCCCCCCGAAGCAGCTCCTAACTCATCCAACTGACATACCATATCAGCCGGGACCAGGCATCGTGTCATTTACACATTTTCTCTGTGTCACGATGCAACACTGTCTTCTCATCGAATCAAGGGTCTTGCAAAGCGGACAAGCCATGCAGGGTAACAAGTAGTTTCACGTCAACAATGAACAACGTACTGTATAATTACACTCGCAAGCTGTTGCAACCATCCAGGAGAGACATGACGTCTGAACTTCATACACGGGCTCACAGACTACAGTTCTGACTCTAAGGAGAGGCATACAATGATTCATCCTGCCTTGATGATCATGTAGATGTTGGATCGTGTCCGACCCACAACTACATCCCAAAAACGCACGGTCTCAGCTTGTCACCGCACCAGTGCTCGTCAGACATGCAGGAGCTCAATCGATTGACAATGGGTGTGGAACTATGGCGAGGTCTAAGGACGCATCTAGGGTCGTCTCCGACAAGCCCTTGATGATCCTGCCCATACAAAGCAGCCCATAGGCGCGTCTTGATCGAATTTGGAAGTCGGATAACATGGTCAGTCAAGGAAACACGCTCACTATGCTTGCACAGCCCTGAGGACGCTGAAAGGCGTCGGCTAGTCGTCCTGAAAGGAGCAAGTCCAGGCTACGAACGACACTGGCGAGCTGTGTTTCAAAGCGATCGCAGACGCAAAGCCGTGCAAAGATCCAACTCCAATGTCACTCGAATTGCCACAAAGCCCATCAACACGGCTTCACGGAGACTGACACATGTCGACGGCGCGAGGAGTGAACGCAGTCTGAAACATAGCATCGGACTCACGCAGCTCGTGTATTCTAGCTTTCAGCACGCTGAAACGGGCAGACCGCGCATATCAGGCAGCTCAAAGAGGATGCGTTGCAAAAGATCGGGGGCACCAGCCGCCGCCGCCATGCCTGCGATAAGCGATGGCGTCTACCCCGTCCGTATTCTTGTCTTGCTGTCGACAGTGCAATGCGACCCTTGTACAGCCGATCGGCCCCCTCAGCCAATGCGTGCGGCTCCTTCAAGCCCCCAGGAGCTGCCCCCGTCGTCATTCGACACTGCGATCGGCGCACCTTTTGCTTGCGACTCTGAAACACGATACTTTGTGGCTGCAGCAGAATACGGGGTGACCTTCGTCTGTTGGTGATGATGACCTTGGCTTCCTCTCTGCGCGATTTCAGCTCGCTTCATATATAACGACTATTGGAATACCGACTCGGACAGAATACCAGCCCAGCACTCCGTAGCAAACACTCCAGACTATCGCAGCAAACATCTACGGGAAAGCAAACTGCGTCAGACTCGACTATATACAATATCGCCACTACTGTTCTGAGAAGTTGAGAATTAGATCCTTCAGATCCGATTTCCCCTGAAACAACCCGACAGACTTTACTCGACGCAAAAAAGAAAATGCACGCCTCAAGCATTCTGCTCACTCTCGGCGCTCTAGCCGCTGGCATCGCTGCAGCTCCTCTGGAAGCCCGCGACAACGCTCTGTGGGCCGGCAGCAACATCTACATGCTGCAAGCCTTGCCCGAAGACGTCCAAGAGTCGTACTTGTCCGAGCTTGCCAGTCTAGGCACCAAGGTCATCCGCGTCTGGGTCAACCAGCAGGGCCCAGGATGCCAAAAGGGCCTCACACTCGAATCCTCTGCGCCAGACTACGAGACTGAAATCGGCAGCTACAACACTGAAACTCTTGACCTCCTCGACGCAACCCTCACGCGCATCGCCAGTCACGGCATGAAGGCCCTTATCAGCCCCCACGACGCAAACCTGGTCGAGGGTGCAAACGGCAACGACATCTACGGCAAGACCTACGGTAAGGGCGACTTCTACACCTCAAAAGAAGCCAAGCAAGCGTACGATAACCGCCTGAAATCGATCTTCGACTACACGGGCGCCACCTCTGGCCAGCGCTGGGGCAACTGGTCCGCAGGCATCGCCGCCTTCGACATTCAGAACGAACCCTTCAACTCCAACCCTTCTCTGTGCCAGGCCAACGATGAGAGCGATTGGCTCTGTGGCCGCGCAGGCAACATGCGCCCTAACCTCGACAGCGCAATCAAGATTTCCACCGGTGGCATCGGCGGCGATCTCTCGCACAACTGCAACTTCATGAAAAGGGCCGTCGCGTGCGATGCCGTCGACCTGATCGCCGTGCACGGGTACAAGGGAGCCCAGTCCTCCAACCCCGGCCAGTGGTCCGGCGCGATCCCCGGCTGGCTCGACACCGCCGGCGACAAGCTCGTGTACGTGGAGGAATTCGGCACTGCCGTAGGCGATGACAACCCCGACGGCCAGCAGTCCGACTTCCAGGGCCAGGCGGACGACATCACCAGCGGCGGTATCCCCTGGGTGTACTGGCAGATCTTGCCTCCTCAGACGTGCGACACCGTCGGCGACGACAAGTACGGCATCTGGCAGAACGGAATCGACTACCAGTCTTCGTTCAAGAAGGCTGCTAGCGCTACCGCTAAGCAGAGCTGGGCTGGTATTGTTTGAATATCCGATCGGCCGAGCCGGGATGCACTGGACTTGTAAACTATCGTATTCTTTTCCCCTCACGACGGATTCTTACAGGTCCGGACCATGCATCCTTGTTGTCTTACAGACGGCGAACGACAAGATAGACGAGAATGAGGACGGATCTGATTTGGGAAAAAGGAACGACACTGGGCATTGCAAGCGCGCATTGGCAAAGCATTGTTTTGGGACGGGATCCTGCGATGGATGAATTTGTGGGAGGGGGACCTGTGTTTCCTGGGAAACGACCTCCCCGCCAGAGGACTGTCCTTAAATTTTTCTTGGTTAGTCTGCTGCTTACTCTTTTGATGTATTGGGCCCTGCATAGTTTTGTGTTCTTCTGCTTTTCTTGCGCGAAATCTGACGAGATCTCACCATCTTCTATTCTCTTTTCCTTTCTTAGCTGTGTCTTTTCTGCTCTTTGTCTAGATGGCCCGTCTTTTGCGATTGGGCGCTGCTCATTTGCTTTTCTTGCTTTCCCGCCCTACGGATAGATCCGAGATTCTACTTGGTAGGGGGAATACCTTCTAGTGTACCTCGAGACGTGCGAGCTTGCGACTGGTCTATGGGACGATATGTTTCTTGGTACTCACCTTCATTATCATACTTTTTTATAGTCTTACTATGTTTGTGCTCGACTTGATTTATAGTATTTCGCAGCACGAAGGTATTCAAGCATTACATGACATAGAAAAAAAAAAAGCAGCGAAGAGTCGATACAAGAAGGTACCATCCTCACGAGGCCCAAACAAAGTGGGAAAAATCCCACGAGAAAACGACAAGAAGACGAGACGAGACGAGCCAGGAACAAAAGCGGAGGTGGAGATGTATCGGGAGGTAGGTACCTTATGTAAGTACCTACCTAGATAGGCAAGGTCAAGGCAAGGTAAAGGTGAACCTACGATGGAAGTAAGCAGACTCGAATGTGGAGTTGTGGAGTGCATTGCAGGTATTCGTATTCCTTCCCATCCTCTCTTGCACAGATTACTTAGGTATCTTACCCTGCCTACACAGCTACCCTCCAGTACGTGAATACTTGTCCACTTTTGCTACTGTGTACCTGTGTAGCTACGTACCTAGTCAGGCACGATAGGTGCAGTATCTATTCTTTGTAACTTAGCTACCTAAGGTAGGCGAGGGCGAGGTGTAGCCGATGCACGAAGTATCTAACTACCTAGAAATAAGACAAGCGAGGTAAACTCAGTACGTAAAACGCAATACCTCTACGACGTGCCACGCATCAAACGTGAAGTGTCTAGGTACTTCTCTATACACTACACATCATACACCATTTACCATACAGCACACAACACACACGACATTGATCTCGAACCCAATCCGCACACATACTCTAAAATTCGACTCGTCCGCACGGGCTAAGAGCAGACTAGAGCAAGAAATACTTAAGCCCCCAGACCTCCTAAACCCTCCCCGAACCAGCCGTTCACTTCGCCTATTGAGACCACCCGGACCACGAACTTTTTCTAAACCGGTACAAAAGTACACGAATGTGCAGAAATGAGCGAGATAGGCACGCATAGATAGACAAGAAGACAAGCAAACGCACCTCCCCAAAAAAAGACAAGACATAAAAATACCCCACGTTTTAACGTTAGCGTCGACATTAAACGTAAAAAGTAACAAGTACCCGAGCGTCCTTAGGTAAGTACCCCTACTTTTCTAAACCCAGTGCTGGCCGTTCCGTCCCATTACAAATTTGGCATTACGGAAATGTATTCCACTGGGCGGGCAGGAACAACAAGCAGCATTCAGTCATGACTAAGACATAAATTGCTGGGGGCAGGATTGCACCATTTCTGCTACAGAAGGGGTCCAAGTTCATTATTTCAGTAGGCCGCATCTTGACATTGTCTGGTCTTGTTCGTCAGATGTGGTCACCGCAAAGTAGAAGTTGCTTGCCGTTTTCAAGCTAATTATACACTAGTCATGCATCGACGAATGTTAACTTTTCGAATTTCCATGAATAGTCTGCTTCTACTGAGCAATGATAATCGCAGCTTTTCGTAAGCACTATGAGACCCGTCACGGGACTGATGTGAGTCTTCTCGAGCAGTCTTTTGAGAAGAAGGCTCTCCTCTTTGCCACAGCACTAGGTAGAACTAGGGCTTGTCGACCAACATTACCGCGAAAGCCTTTGGACGGCTTCTCGAATCGATAGCTCTGCCACCGCCCCGTACTTCGGAAATGCGCATCTCCCATCTTCACAGACTCGCGACCCTAGCGACAAGCATCAGCGTTAGAGGCACTGCTCGTGTTGTCGGTATGGGCAATGCTTGATTCAGTTGCAGTCCCGCCCAGTTCACTGCTGTTGAAAACGATACCGCCTCTGCCTTCCTCCTTCACGAGTCTCGGGAACTGCTGAAGAGGAGCAGGAACCTGTCCATTGGCTGTAGCCCATTTAGATTCGAGCCCTCGCTCGGTGGAAGGAGATTTGGGACTTTGGCTGTGGCGAACTGATGTAGAAGCCCAACGATAATTTGCCAATATGGCGAACGGGTCGGATGGAGAAGTGCTCGTACTTTCCTTTGCCCAGCGGGAGGCCGTCAATCCAGAGGAGGCCACCTGCGAGGGCTTCTTCGAGTCGCGTGTAGGAGTGCTTGTGGCTGCCCAGCGTGAGGCCGCCAATCCAGAAGAGGATACTTGTGAGGACGCAGGTGTACCGGGAGTATTTATTTGAACATCTTTGGGAGCCCATTTTGACTTTCTCATTTCCTCTAGAGGCTCCTGAATAGTGCTAGAGGCCTGTGCGGTAGTGGCCCGCTTTGATCTGTCAATAGAACTAGTGGCGCGTGCAGTCGTACTAATGGGGTCCGGCTGCATAACATTCTGAGAGGGCTCTGGAACTATAGTGGAAATGTAGTTAAAGTTGACTGGCGTGTCGAGCAAGGAGCCAGAAGCCTCAGGCGTATGCGAGGCAGAAGACTGTTCTTCAAGGGCAGCAATTTGCTTCTGAGCTTGCAAAGCACCAACTGGTGCAGTGATGCGACGAGTGTCATGCAATACTGGCGATTCGCCGGTAGCAACGGGGCGACCTTTCGTTGGAGCATCGGCTGGGATTTCCTCTGCGTCTTCGGCATTCTTGACATTGAAATCATATGCTGTGGTTTCCTGCTCGGGGAGCATGGCTAGACCACGAAACTTTTCAACAACGTTGACGAAAAAGTCTTCGGCATCTTTCTTCTTGGCTGCAAATTCACGCTTGCCGCTTGCAGAAGGATATGGCTCATGACGATGGCGACCAAAAGAGTTCTGGCGTTGAGTTTCGGCTCGAGGACCTGTCGGGACTGGTGGAACCGGATTGCGCATTTTGGCTTGATTTGGCGGCTGTTGAATATGTGGTGACACATGCGGCATCGTCGCTCCACCGTAGATGTGTTGTACAGCTTTGCGGTCGCGTGAAGTTTGAGACTCATTCTCGTTGTGGGCAGCGACGAAGGTCCCGGATGAAGCGAATGAAAGTCCTGGAAAGCCTTGGCTTGATCTATCATACAGAGATCGTGCAGCGTAGGAAGGACGGTCGGTCGAGTGTGTCTGGGAGGTCGTGGAGGACTGATCAGTCTGTCTGGCTTCATAAAGGTTAGTATATCCACACAAATTCTGAGGGAATATTTGAATCGACCTGAGTTGCGGGATCAGCAGCGGCGTGAGAGACCTCAGCATCATGCCTCAGTCTCTCTCAACGCCACTGGCCCTACCTCTCAGGAACCCGATAGAGGGGTCGATCACGGCATGCTCGCTGAGTCACTTACCAGTATTATGGGTCGTTGGTCAAATTCATTTGACGCGTCTGGCTCATGTCGCTTAAAAATACCTTATCAAGATGGGTGCGCTTGTAGGTTGAAGATCTTCCAGCCTCTGTGATTGTGCTTAAAGACGTTCTGGAGTCCCGGCTGGTGTTCGTGGCAGTTGAGGACGCGGCCGCGACGGAGGAAGGTGCAACCGTACTGTTTACACTTCCCAATCTGTCAGACGCTGGCCCACGCGGGACAGCTGATGGCTGTGGCGTGGAACTTACATGACTCGGAAATCGGAATGTCAAGTGTTGATTGTAGAAGTCTGTTGAAGACAAGCCCCTGGAGCGCGTATTAGCGTCATTACCCTGGCCGATACCAGGAGCGTCTCTGAAATTGCGTTTCTTGACGCCGCCCGACTTTTTCCTGGGCATACTGAAGTACAAGCTGTATGGTGTGCAGATGGTGCGTCGACAAGTTAGGTTGATGGAGATTGGTTTGCGGGATGCGAGTGGGATGAAAGGAAAAGAGAGAGTGGAAAGAGCGTTTCGGGCGCGGAAGCGTTGTGTGGGAATATCTGTAGTCGGCAGACGGCCTCGTGTCGCGCCAAGATTGGAACGAAATCCGTCGAATTTTCAATTTCACGCGTTGGATCCTCGTGAGATTCTAAGAGCCTTTCTTCGCTCATTCTAAGAAAATGTTCTGCAGTGAGACAGCAGCACCCGAAGTTCAGGGCTCACCCACTCTGCTCAACAATCCATAACTCACAGTATCGAACTGTTGAGCGTTAGCCACAAAGGAGAAGTGAGCATTGAGCTCAGGTTCCCACCACTGAGAACTGAGAAGGTGCGTTTGAAAGCACTCCCTGAATCCAAATTCGCGTTACATACAGATGCCACGGATAATACAGAGGCCTTATTGGCGGCGCATTCAAGGTAGCCACGTCTAGCCTCTGAAAAAGTCCACCAGTTTATCTCAGAATCACCAGAAATGACATCAAAGCGTTGCAGGTGAACTATTGATGTGTCCAGAGCTTGGCCTCCGAGATCATTTTTTGGGTGTCGACGATCAGGTGTTACAACGGCTTGACGCATCGAATCCCCACGGAGGTCTCTAGAAACAACGGCCCATCCTGATTCAGCGGCAAAGTGGGTTGAGTCTGCAGTGGAGCAGTGAGTGGCTGGTAGAGTCAAGCGCGAGAATCAAGGGCATCACAAAAGCTTGAGAGACTTTCTGTCATCAAAATATATTGGTAGCTATGGTCTGGCCGGATTTATATAGGCACTTCAGGCTTAGAAGCTGTACTTAGGATTCAAGGGCAGCTCAAACACATGTGGAGGAGGCTTCGCTGTCAAATCTTCTCTGATGTTGCTACTTTGATGATCCAAACCAAGAGTCGCAAACACGACACAATGTGAGCAAAACTTGCTCAGCTTACCTGACTTTCGAAAGTGACATGACAAACCTCGCGTGGGTAATCCTGAGATCGTCAGCATCGGCACAAGCAACCGGGGCCTGCGTGCTACGTTGGATGGAGATTGCTACCCACTTGCGTTGTTGTAGCTTGAAGTCATTGGGTCGGTGCTATCAAGGACTCCCAATCAGTGCGCAAGACGAGCTCGGCGCCTGGTCGTAAACCGTCAAATGAATGCTAAGGTGCTTGGTTTAGACTCGGCAGGGAAAGAGAGCTGATTATTTTGAGATGCTATAGCGTGTCTGCCCAGGCTCGCCAAGTGTCCAGGAGGCACGGCGTAGCTAGTATGCACATGAAATGCCGATGTTTGTTGCAAACACTTCAAAGACGTGTGAGGGCAACGGAGTGAGGTCACCTCTCATCCCGTCTAGACCAGTAACGGAGCTATACGTAGTCGAACGCAGTTGTGGCATCCCGACATCGACCCGACGTCTCGGACAATTTGCTCCTTTGAGCCAGAATGAGCGCGCGTCCTTGACAGGCTCGCGACCTTGCGAGCTGACGCGCGACAACTTTCTCTCGTTTGCGAGTGTGAACTCCCCATCACGACCATATCATCCATTGCCACCATTCATTGACTCAGCTGGCATCGATAGAAGTCTCATCGCTTGAGATCAGAAATCAATTGACCAGTCATCAGTTGGCCCTACCTCGTCGCAACATTAATCGCTCGCGCCAGCTTCCTCGGGCGCACCGCCTTTGTAGCAGGCTGCAGCAGCCAAAATGTAAGTCGCGCCTAGTGACATTTGAACGAACACTTGTTGAAGCTGTCTCTAGGGAAAGCTTTGATAGCATTCATCTTGACCTATCGAAAAAGGCTGGCAAGGCTCGCTTCGCAGACTCTGGCTTCGGCTGGCGTACTGAAGGCGGCGATACCTTCGCAATCGACAAGACCGATATCCAATCTGCACAATGGAGCCGAGCTGCTCGTGGGTATGAGCTGCGCGTCACTTCAAGAACGCATGGCGTCATCCAACTCGACGGTTTCAAACAAGAAGACTACGATCGCCTCTCAAGGCCATTCAAGATCTGGTATGGCGTGAACTTGGACCAGAAGGAGCACGCGCTGCGTGGCTGGAACTGGGGCAAGGGCGACTTTGGAAAAGCAGAGCTCATCTTCAACGTGCAGAACCGACCAGCCTTTGAAATCCCGTACACTGAAATCACAAACACCAACCTTGCTGGCCGCAATGAGGTGGCCGTCGATTTTGCAACCACTAGTGATGCTGAAGATGGTGCCAACGGAAAGACAAATGGAAAGACTAGAGGTCGCAAGGCAGCAGGGGCACGCGATCAATTAGTCGAAGCGCGCTTCTACATCCCAGGCACAATCACCAGAAAAGCGAAGAAGGAAGAAGGCGAAAACGGGGAAGAAGGCTCGGGCGAAGAAGATGAGCTTGAAGAGGAGAACGCAGCCAACACCTGGTACGAGACACTCATGGACAGAGCCGAGATTGGCGACGTCGCAGGCGATACCTTTGCTTCGTTCATGGACATTCTCCATCTCACTCCTCGCGGACGCTTTGATCTGGACA
>JAKCVP010000386.1:120000-157812 GCA_023512835.1 Taxillus chinensis | reverse complement strand
GTTTTGTGTACCTATCGAAAGTGCTGTTTCGCCTTCCGCTCTATAGTGTCCCCTTGGAAAAGAGTGGCAACACTACCCTTTCGGTTCGGGTCCACCTCTCGTCTGACATCCGGTTCGGGTCCAGAGTGCTTCCCTCTCCTAGTATAGAAGGCTGGGTTCCACTCCCAAATGTGTGCCATCCACTCTATTCGGAACACTGGAGTCTCTCGCGTAATCGATTCTCTCCAGTACAGGTAACACCTGCAATAGATATCCGGTGCTTCACTCCGCATCGCCTAAAGCACTCTTCTCTCGGGATTTCACAGAGTATGTTTCTGCTTGGCATCAAATCTCTCTGGTTTCTCGGTAGGGTAGGTAGTACTGTTCCATTTTCCGAAAAGCCCCAACTCTGTAGGTCTGTCTCCGATCCCAAGAGTCTCTAGCAGCCAAACAGAGAGTTCCCCCTAGCATAAGTTAACAAGAGTGTGTCTAACCTATGCGCGAAATTGAGTATTTGAAACCGCGAAAAGGCGCATATGCCACTTGAGTCCCGACTGTTAGAGTGCTATAGAGTGTTCTCAGTCTCTATCAAGTATCCTTCCAGAGCCCGAATCGATGTCGGGTGTTTCAGACAACAAAGTAAGCCGGCCGCTTAAAACGCAACATGCAGAGCTCGCGGAAGAAAAGCACTAGTGCTGGAGATCGGGTGTTTCATGTCTGTCTTAAGAGACGCCTGAAAGTATTGTCTCATAGTATTATGGCGCGGAAAGCGGGGACTGAGAATCGCTAGAACACCCATAGGGGAGAGTCGAGTGTACTCTTTTTGAGAGCTCTTATACCGGTAGCGGAAATAGAGCATATAGAGCTGTACTCTCTGCTGGAGTTTTCCGGGGTTGCAGCATTGTCCCGCTACGCTCTTAGCTGTGTGTCTTCTGCGCGGAAAGGATATCACTTCTCCATTGTCGAATATGTATGTGTTGGTTTTGGAATTTATAGAGCTTCACTTCCGGCCCGCCCCCACCCAATCTTCACTAGCGATCGAGCCTATCGTGGAGTACAAAGACTCTCACACAGTTCCCCAGTACAGTACAGTACAGTAATACTCTAGAATACCTAACGCTATATCTGAAAGTCCAAGCGTTTTATACTCTAGTTGTAAATGTCTTGAAGCAGATCTTGACCGCATCGCCTATAAATCAACTCGAATACTCTCGGCGTGATACCTCTATCGCCTTCCCTTTTCCCAGAGATTCTTAAAAAGTCTTTAAACACCTATTAATTTCAACCAAATCCGTACATAAACAACCAGAGGAGGCCCAGAGATTCTACTGTAAGAGCGCGAGGTCGGTATGCGTTGCGCACCTGCATTGCTATTCTTCTGTCTTCGACTTCCTTTTTTTACTATATGAAATCCAAACTTTGACTCCTAAGATTCCGTAACGAGTAGATACTTCCGCAGGAGCATAATCTATTTTCTGGTTAAAGACATTAAGAGATGTTTTCCAAACTTTCCGCTTTCAGTTCTAGCATTTCTTCCCTTTTAATCTTCCTGAACAACATATTCTTATCCCCCAACCCCTTTTTTCATTACTAATAGAATGTCCTTAACTATTTTAGTAAAAATGCCGCCCCGAAAGGCTCTATTCTGGTTTCTCGGTTGAAAAGAGATGTCTTGAGCAATCGGAGAAGCACTCTGAAAAACAGATTGTATCTTAACCGACTCAATTAGGGTATTCGTGGATGTTCTATGATAAAACAAAGCGCGCATTCTTTTAACTTCGTTCAAATAAAAGTTGTACCCGTATGGAATTCTTCTGTTTCTAAGTAGGATCTCTATCATCATCTGTATTCCATTTCTCAATTCTCCTATCCAACCTAGGTCTATTAATTTCTCAAGCATATCCATTCCCTTGCTTCCCCCAGAGGTTCCAACAATTTCTCAGTAAAAGACTACAGAGTTCTTCCCGGGCATCCTCAAGCACGGTTCGGTTTTCAACCCCTCTGAAAAAAGAAAAAGGTAGAACCGAAGAATGGAAAGAGTTGGATTTTGGTGTGTAGTTACCGCGAAGCAAAGAGCATTCGCCCAGCTCATAATGTGACAGTAGCGAAACCTTTCTTTGTTGGCTTCGGCCAAACACTTGTTGTTGAAGACAGAGCTGTCTACTAAAGACGCGATGCGAGCACGTATTCTCTTTTCTTGGGTGCTTGCCGTTTTATACAAACCCATAGGGGAGAGTTCCGCCACGAAATGCTTGAGAACGCAGATAGGCTCGAAATTCATTGTCTTATTTGTATGAAAAAAGTATTGCATAACCATATAATTCAAGGAGGGGCGCACCGAAGGGAGGCTTGGTAGTACTACACTCGTTTTTCCGACAGTGTTAGCAGGTAAAAAGCATTTGAATAACTGTGTTTTGCTGCGTAAGTTGTGGTCTTTTTCGAGCATACAGGCGATGCTCCCAGCGGATTTCTTTTTGTGGATGCTGCCGCGTATCTGTTGTTTAGACATATGCTTCTTTCTTGTATTGTATGTATGTATAGACATCCCGTCCTTTTGCGTATCCCGTTTTTCGTCGAGCCTTTTCCAACCCCTATCACTTCGTGTCGTGCTTCTTTAGCGTCGCTTGTTGAATGCTGCCGCAACCCGAGATCCCTACTTTCCGGATATCCCAAGAGAGTGCTGGATTTCGCGCGTCGTTTCAGTCCAGGTCGACGGGGAATATAGATATGCATGAAAGTGCTTTTTGTACAATGTAAAAGGATACACCTACCGATACGAAAGCCAAAGGTTACTCTTGTAGGTGGACGTATCGAACCGACATAAGCTCTCAGATTTACATCTTTATACACGGATGTACCATAATAATAAATAGAGTCGAGACCAGAAGCAGCTGCTGTATTGCTTGATTTAGGGACTAACAGCTCTATTGTTGCTGCGCTCTCCGAACCGTGCTTGAAGGTTGCCCATCACACGGCTCTCAAACCCAACATAGGTAAGTAAGACGGGAAAACGCTGGATCTTCCATACCTCTAGACCAGAAGCAATCGTGAAACAGCGCGGTATCGTTCGGCACGCGTAATCACTCTGTCTTATAGGGGAAGTCACGAGACATCTGTAAGAGAAAGCACTCTCTTTTCCAAAGCTCACTTTCGGTCCAGCAGGCTAGCAAACAGTTCTCAAGTCAAGACCTCATTGAATGTACATTCAACACACATGAGCTTTCCAAAACACCTACGGGGAAAGGAAAAGACAGGAAGGATAGGGTTCTTCTCTGGGTCCGACTGCAAAGATGACATTCCCGGAAGAGTTACTTGTTTAACTGGATTGATGACAAGAGAGTGAGAGTGCTATAAGCATAACTCGAACCATATCTCTTGCAATCTGTCGATATTGCTTGCTGGCAATGCAACCATCTTCCAAACAAGCACTTGGTGCGTCTCTGAACCCAACTCATCCGGGCCCCGGGATACACTTATTGATATTGGTTACACCAATACTGCCAGTGCTACCTACCGGAAGCATTCAAGCATCTCTCAATGCCCGGGCACTCGGTTAGACGTGCACACACCCGAAACCATTCCGACCTCGATACGTGGGAGTCTGGCGCCATATGTACTGAGAGTGTTCGGGAGACATGGTCCAAGCCCGGGGGATAGAAACCAATCTTTCCGAAGAGCAAGCACTTCTTATCGACTATGAGTCGTATACCCAGTGTTACTTCCGGTGTGCTTTCAGTCTTTCAGTAGCCATAGCAGATTGTCTATTTGTTACTTCGTTTAATGGTATCAATAGCATCATACAGGCCGGGATATGGTTTTACTGTTACTGTGACTTGTTCGGGACTCTTTGGAGAGAGCAGAGAGTCTGGCCGGCCCCCGGTTGCTGTCTTACTTGTTTCTGCGAATACCCGCATAAGACATTCCCGTACGCTTTCAGTCTGTCTTTAAGTCTTTATGTGCAGTTCATAGGCGTTGGTGGAGCTCTCCGAGTGTATTCGTACTCTGGAATGGGTGCTTACCCGAGTCTTTCCAACCCAGCGTACCCCAGCAAGCCGACCGGACAATACCAACATACACCGGAGCTCAGAACTACCAGTCTCGAATCGAGAGAGAACTACTGCTATTCGCTATGCGCTTTTGTGCTGTATTGTGTCTGTTCGGAACAAGACTTATTAGGTGCCCCCGAAAGGTGCCATGCAAGCCACGGGGTCTCATATGCGTTACACTCTGCTCGAAGTAGACTACTCTAGAGAGCAGACAAGACTCTGTACTCTAAAGTGTACTGTACAAGATCTCTCCGCTGAGAGTACTCTCTGTCTTTCAGTCTGTCAAGCAAGAGAGCACACTCCGATTCGGTACCGGCTTCACGCGAGTCGATTCAATTATGCGTTCAAGAGAAACACTCCAACAAGCATATTAAGAATCAGAGAGAAACACCAAATGTGCGGGTACCCGGACCACCTTATGTAAGAGAAGAGAGCACTTGACTACCGATATCGGAAAGAGAGACGCGTTCACGACGCTTTTTATACGACATCACAGAGGAATCGAACCTCTTCTGCCAGTGTTCTAAAGAGAACTCTACTTCCAATTGATGTCCCCCACCCGACTCTCCTTTGTGTTGCACTACAAAAAAGCATGCACTACTAGAGTCCTAGCTCTCTTTTCTCGAAAAAACCTTCCCTATCAGAATACGAATAAGATCAAAAAGGCCATCATTGAGGAAAACAATGCAATTGCTTCGGTTAGAGCAAAGCCCAAAATAGCATACCCAAATAATTGTTTCGCCAAAGATGGATTTCGCGCCACTGAATTTATCAAAGCACTGAACACGTTTCCAATACCTACAGCAGCTCCCGCTAAAGCAATTGTTGCAGCTCCGGCACCCATTAATTTTGCACCTTCTAACATCTATACAATACTCTTTCAAGCGTTTTTCTTAATCACGTCTCTCTTAAAGCAGCTCTTTTAGGCTCTCGTTCCGCATGTCTTGTTGTCTCAAAGTATTAAGAATGGACATTCCGCAGTGTAATCGAGTCTATAAAGTCTGTATCTCCTTGAATAACTCTATTTGTTGTTCTAAGCAGTAGTACCTCTGTTTTGTTTCCTCCGAAAAGAGCATCCCTTCATCGGCTCGGAATAGAGTGTATAAGCGCTGGTCCCCTTCGGTCTAGTTGCTTGTGTGTTCCGCCGGCTACCTACCTAGGACCTCCGTCCCCGCTGCAGAGAGGCACCCCCCCCAATTCCTGTAGTTCCGAAACTACTAAGGGTGTTTTTGTCCAACGGACATCCCCAATTCCTAAAGTTACAGGGCGGCCGGCCCCGTTAGGCCCAAAGTTGTTTTCCAAATGGTACCGAGAGATGCACACTACTACTTTTCCGCGCCGTTATCGGACATAGCAGGCGGAAAAAGCACCTATATCTATCTGTAAGAGAAGAGAGGGGAGAGAGCCCTCACAACAAGAAGGCAAAAGGAACCCTAGGCTATGATGCATTTCGGAGTATAGGTCTAACCACCGAACCGAATATGGCATGCTATAGTTTTATAGTCTCTCGACGGGAACACTTGGGAGATTACCGGACAGCCAGAGATGCTCCAACCCGACTATTCCGCATGTCTTGTTGTCTTTCAGAACCCTAGTAGTAAGGCGCACTCCGATACCATTGATGTCCAATCGCTTTTATAGTAATGGCTGGATCGACAACCTCGTCCATGGAGTATAACAGAGAAAAGGAGGGTATCGCAATGAACATCAGGATGATACTTGGAAAGATGGTCCGAAGAATCTCGATAGTAGTTCCATGAACTATCCTGTTAGGTATTTGATTCCATTGATTTTGGAAATGCAATAACGCGCGTACCAAGATCCGTAATACGAAAACTAAAATTAGGAGTAGGAAGAACAAGATATCATTATGTAAGTACAGTATTCCGTTCATCATAGGAGTTGCTGCGTCTTGAAATCCTAATTGAAAAGGTTCCGCTGCATCACATTTCGCAATTTCAATACCCGCTAGAAACATTGTATCCTTAACGGCTTCACTTTCTGTGCTTCCTTTCCACAAGAGATCTCTCAACTCACAAGCATAAGGGATATTGTTGCTTTCGCCATGTAATGCTTCGGGCCGAAACCCAGCTGCTTTCAAAACTCTCTTTCAGTTGTTAGGCACGATTCATTTCTTCTTTCCATAAGATTGGAGATGCGTCTCTTTCGTAAACTGCAAGGGAGAAGGTAAGGTGTTCCAATACCCTTCTCTTATCGTCAAGAAGAGAGAATATCGTTGTTTTCTTTTCGTGTACGATTGCTCTTAAGTGCCGTACTCTGGGATTCCGGATTCTGGGATATTCAACTCTACTGAAAGCGACAGAATGCTCTATGACCGAAAGAGCTCTTCTCAAGAACAGAGAGAGTACTCGCGTTTTCTCGGATCTCACGTATACGGTCGGAGCGTGTTGACCTACGGTCGGAAAACAACTTTGGGCCTAATACCGAATCGAACACTGAAATCGAATAGAGTAATAGCAATTCTACACATTCTTAAGTAAGACAATCTTGAAATGTTGAGCCGAGTTCGGAACATAGACTCCCAGCAATAGCCCCAATACCGAACAAAGGGAATAGCAGCACCTTACCACCCATTCTGTTTTCTTAAGGTAGTGACAGACCTAATAAGCGTTTTTCAACCCTCTGGAAATAGGGCATTCTCTCCTGTATATAATAATGTTGTTCCCCCCGCGTGCATGCATCGAAGTGTTTCTTCCGGGACAGTTCCATGATCGAGTGGACAGTGAAATCTCCCGCGAGCGCTCTTACCCATTCTGTTTTCTTTTGCTCCTTAAGAGAAGTGCTATAATACGTCCTTTTGTTTCTTGACTCGGAGACTCTAGCTCGGGTATGCCGGTGTTGCCTCGTAATCGCGAAAAGAGGTTCCCTACAAGATTTCCTTTTTCCGAATTCCCAAGGTACCGAATGGGGGCGCTTCTCTCCTTTCAAGAACGGGTCTGTCTTTCCAGATCTAGCATTTCGTATCCGTGTGGAATAGCATCGATTCGGGCTCTCGTTCACTTTCCAACAATTTAAGAATGGGTCCGGGCGAAGACACAACAGGTAATAACGCCTTGTCTATATAGTCTTTTACGTTTCTCTTAAAAGTGGTAGACAGTCTCTACTGCTTTACTCGCGAGTTGCTTCCTTTGAAGAAGTGGATTTCGCGTTCCTCCCTAGAGTCTCTTCTCTTTTTAGGGGAGTGAAATTCCCTCTTTGTGTGGTCTTACTCTATCGCTAGTAAGACTCTCCAGTTACAAACTCTCTCTTCTAAACTCTCAGTACGCCTAGCACCTGTCCCCTAGAGGTCGGTCGGGTGTCACTCCCCTCCCTATACTATCGAGGTCGGAATGGTTTCGGGTGTGTGCTCTCTTCCATGAGCCTGGTTTTAGGCGTTCTGTTTGGGAACGGCGCGTCTCCCTCCCTTGAAAGCAGAGTGCGTGTACGCGGACTATCCATTCTTTAAGGTGGACTGAAAGACAGAGAGTACTGCTGGCTCGGAATGAAATAGGTATTTCAAAAGAATCGCTGATGTACGAATCGAACGGGAGCGACAGCCTTATCTACTGCATCCAATGAGAAGCGAGCGAGCACCGATAGCGGAATCAATTCGACGAAATAGGCTTGTGTCTCTATGGCTTACGGAGCTTTTGAATGGACTCTCTAATCTTGTAGTCGATTCTGTCAGGTCGAATACGGACTCTTTCTGTCACTCTGTGTCTGTCTGACTGGGTAGGTCTCTATAGATACGCTTACCCGCCCGACTTGCTGCTTAGAGATGTATTACTGGTATAAGCGCTGCTATCGGATTGGAAATGTACTTTCTTTTTCTGTCATTTTCGGATGATGTTCGGTGTACGGGCTTTCTTGTAGGTGTGTTGTTGCACGCATGTTCCCACCGTATCGCAAAGATGCCTTGGGGTGCTGAAATTGCTCTGTTTGTGCACTCTGTATACCACCGTGTTGGACTGGGCTGCTAAAACTGGTATGACTCTCTTCGGTAGTGAAAGAAAACAGGCATCTTAACAGTGTGGTGGATCCGCATCGCTAGTACACACACAACAGTGGCATGGCACCTCTTTTCACGGTAGTAAACTAAACCGTAAGACCCATGCTACCCGATCGGCGAGTTATGGGTTCTCCGGCCGTACCTTACTCTCTCCAAAGATTGCTGTCTTGTTATGGAGAGTGAAAACACCTATGCTGCACTGCAAGAATCGTGCATCTCGACTCGGCGGGGTACACGCGTGTCTATGGCGGTTCGCTTTCTGCCGATGCGTCTCTTCGCTCAGTGCACTTCGTAGCGGAAAACCCCGTAAGCAATCTACGAAACAACACTCTGTGTCTGTGCAATCACTGGGCATTTCGAGAAGGGCAGTTCAGAGAGCAAAGTGCCAGGCGATTCTGTAGCTCCGTGACGGATATCAGTAGCTCCGGATACCTCATACGAGAGCCGAAGAGAAAGAGTGTTCTCCGTATCGAGTTGGGTCCTCCAGAGTGCTTATGACGTATTCTAGTCTACTGAAAGATAGCATCTCTCTCTTGTGTGTGTAGAGTGCTCTCTCTCTTGAGCAATAGCTGCACAAACAGTGTCATTGCTAGCTCGGCTCAACACACAACACTTCCCCGGATGTATGCACCTCGCTCCGCGTATAGTGTGCCACTCTCGGAATGCATGCTGGTTGTACACTCTCCACTTCCGGAGATACTCTCGTACCGAACTCTACTCTGTCTTGTACAAGACACACATTTCAGTTCGAAAGCAGACACTCCAGTAACTATGCATCACATCCAGATAGCATAGACACATACCAGGCAGAACAGTCAGTAGATCTGCACCACGGGTCCGGCAGATCGATTACTTAAGCTTTCAGTCTGCTTTTCGGTGTCTATGTAACACGCAACTGGTCCGATAGGCCTACGCGAGAGTAGAGTGCTCTCTTATTATGGCTAGGCAGGCAAGCCAGCAATCCGTGTTTCGTAAGACTCTCTTGGTATCTTGTTGCATATCTATGCCAACTCTCTGATTCTCGCCTATCGGAGTATCTCTCTAGGCGATTGGATGGTTGTACCACTCTCGGACTCGGACTCGGACCCGGATGTGTCACTCTCTTTGCTAAAGACTTTCAGACAGTGTAGTCAGTCCTTGGATCTCTGCTTTCTGTGTTGGTTACCATCTGCATCCCGTACCGTTTTATAGATGGGGTTTTTACTCTTGCATCAAGTATAGTGTTGATTGTGCTAGCTCTATACACTCTGGGTGGGGGGTTGGGCACGCTACATATGCTGTTTCGGACCGTGGGCATGGCAGCGATGCAGTTGGCTTACCTCACCACCATAGACTGAAACGCAGAGAGTGCACTGTTCGAGTCGCCCAGCAGGCCAAGGCACACGATACGCGGAGCGAGGTGCATACGTGTTTCAACCGGTAGTACCGGACATGCAGTTGTCCTATGTCCAATGATTGGGTCTGCCACTCCCGATGCCTACCTAGTCGGTCGGTCGGTCGGTTTGCTTCGATAACGTTACGGGATAGACTCTCTTTCGGTGCGGCTCTCTATCGTTCCGGCCGGGGAGAGAGATTGTGTACCATCTATCACACGGTACGGGATGCGGATGGTAACTAACGTAAGAATACCGAGAATAGTCTCGAGAGAGACACTCAACAAAGAGTCTGTGTGCCGGCCCGGCAATGCTTTGAGAGCTCTGGTGTATCTCGCTGACCACTCTCTGGAATCTCTAGTCGGAGTATACCCGGCCGGGGATGGATGTAGACTCTCTGGTTCGCTGTCGCTTCTGTGTCTGGCATTCTACTCTGATAATGAAAGCATCTCTAAGAGAATGGATGACAAATCTGCTTGTCCGATGGGTGTTCTCCACAAACCACAAGGATATAGGGACTCTCTATTTCATCTTCGGTGCAATTGCTGGAGTGATGGGAACATGCTTCTCCGTACTGATTCGTATGGAATTATCACGACCCGGCGATCAACTGCTGTTGGGGAATCATCAACTCTATATAATGTGTTAATCACGGCGCACGCGTTTTTAATGATCTTTTTTATGGTTATGCCGGCTATGATAGGTGGATCTGGTAATTGGTCTGTTCCGATTCTTATAGGTGCACCTGACATGGCATTTCCACGATTAAATAATATCTCTTTCTGGTTGTTGCCACCAAGTCTATTGCTCCTATTAAGCCCAGCATTTTTAGAAGTTGGTAGCGGAACTGGTTGGACGGTCTATCCGCCCTTAAGTGGTATTACAAGCCATTCTTCTGGAGCAGTTGATTCAGCAATTTCTAGTCTTCATCTATCTGGTGTGTCATCCATTTTAGGTGCCATCAATTTTATAACCACTATCTCCAACATGCGTGGACCTGGAATGACTATGCATAGATCACCCCTCTTTGTGTGGTCCGTTCCAGTAACAGCATTCCTACTTTTATTATCCCTTCCAGTACTTGCAGGGGCTATAACCATGTTATTAACCGATCGAAACTTTAATACCACCTTTTTTGATCCCGCTGGAGGAGGAGACCCCATCTTATACCAGCATCTCTTTTGGTTCTTCGGTTTTAGGCCCTTTTCAGATTCAACTCTGAATACGCATTGCGCTCTATGCTGGGACAGTCTGCTTAATTAATGGAACTCCTACTATGTTCATAAGTGGTTTTATAGGAAAACCCCGATCTTGTAAAAAATGGAGTATCTAAGACACAATCCGCAGGTAACCAACGACATAAAAGCAGTCTAGTAGGCACCTCAGAGACTACACGCGCAACAACTCTCGAATATTCTCCGAAATCTCCTTTGAGTGGCTTGCTTGCATTATAGAAAGATGGATCTCTGGAACTCTCTTACGTAAACCAGAAAATTCTTCACTTAAAGAAAACTCTGGGACTGGAAGATCTACAACTCCAACTCCAACATCTGCTTGGAAGAAGTATTCAAATGCGCTCCGGTGCGACAGCGTATCGTTTTCGACAACAACAGGGTATGCTGAAACTCTTGCATGGTCTTAAGGGTCATATTCGACATTCCGAACGACTACTTCAACTACATAGTGTCTGTCAAGTACATTATAGACAAGTACTCCTGACTACAAAACTAGGTGCTCAATCCAATGGGTTTGCTGGATGTTGATGCGGATGGAACCCTTTTGCTTTATATGCAAGAAGAGCGGCGGAGCTATGTATTCGAGTCCAAAATACAATTATACATTCCATGGAGTCCCCTTTCAGTCTGTCTTTGGAGGCAATCTCTACTTTGAGAGTGGTAAAAAAGGATATGGTATGTACACAGTCCTTTCGAAAAGGTGTTCTCTTGCTGCTAGAAGATTACTTTCTCTTGTTACAGAAGTGCTTTCAAGTCATAAATAAAGACGATTCACCCTGATTTATTGAGGAATATTACAGTCTTTACGCGAGGAGAATGCTTTTAACTCCCGGAAAGCGCAGCACCAACAAGCATGGCAAACCCATAGAGGCAAGAAGTTGATGATATAGTCCACCTTTCTTCTATTAAGACTCGAGAGACGCACCCGGAAGTGTATATTCTCATTCTGCCTGGATTCGGTATCATAAGTCATATAGTTTCTACGTTTTCGGGAAAACCGGTCTTCGGATATCTAGGAATGGTGTATGCAATGATCAGTATAGGTGTGCTTGGCTTTCTTGTTTGGGCTCATCATATGTTTACTGTGGGCTTAGACGTTGATACCCGTGCCTACTTTACCGCAGCTACCATGATCATTGCTGTCCCCACTGGAATCAAAATCTTTAGTTGGATCGCTACCATGTGGGGGGGTTCGATACAATACAAAACACCCATGTTATTTGCAGTCGGGTTCATCTTTTTTGTTCTCCATAGGAGGACTCACTGGAATAGTCCCGGCAAATTCTGGGCTAGACATTGCTCTACATGATACTTATTATGTTGTTGCACATTTCCATTATGTACTTTCTATGGGAGCCGTATTTGCTTTATTTGCAGGATTTCACTATTGGGTTGGTAAAATCTGTGGTCGGACATACCCCGAAACTTTAGGTCAAATCCATTTTTGGATTTCTTTTTTTCGGGGTGAATCCTACCCTCTTTCCAATGCATTTCTTAGGGCTTTCGGGTATGCCACGTCGCATTCCAGATTATCCAGATGCTTACGCGGGATGGAATTCCCTTTGCAGTTCTGGGTCTTATATATCCGTAGTTGGGATTCGTCGTTTCTTCGTGGTCGTAACAATCACTTCAAGCAGTGGAAATAACAACAAATGTGCTCCGAGTCCTTGGGCTGCAGAACAGAATCCAACCACACCGGAATGGATGGTACAAAGTCCTCCAGCGTTTCATACTTTTGGAGAACTGCCAGCTATCAAAGAGACGAGAGATGTGAAGTAGAAGGTCGCTACGCGAATAAGAACCTAACAGAAACACTTTCCGGGAAGTGCTAGTATGGGAGTTCAAGCAGCACTTGAAAAAGCACTAACTCAAACACGAATGTGATCGGATCGGTATGTCTTCAACACCAACACAAGCAACCCGGACAGTTGATAGCAGCACTACTAGCGGCCCAAATTAGAAGCCCAAGCTCTAGTACACTTCGGAAGGAGAGCTTTTTTCTCGAAGCAATCGAACCAATCAAAGCTTTGCTTCCGGGAGACTGGGCCTACTCGGTGCTTCGGCTCTCGTATTGCTCTTTCGGCTTACAGAAAACCGGAGCTTTCGATGGTATACTACAAGACGACGCTAGTAACCGGAGGCGATAGAGCGTCTAATACCGGATTTTATTGTATTCTGTTTAACAGCAACAGCAGCCCAGCCCACCAGCTCGAGGGAGAACGCATAACGAAAGTGCCTATACAATAGCGTTTCCATCCAGATTACAAGAGAGTACTCGAAAGAAACCTCTCAAAACAGAACTTAGAGTGCTCTTCCGGAGCGATTTGCTTCTCTGGTAGCAGATCCAACAATCTTATGGGCTGTCTCGAACCTGTATGGATTGGCAGCCTATGCGCTTTACGACTCGGAAGGCATGTCGGGCGGGAGGGCTCCATAAAGACAGGGAAGCCCGGGAACTCTCATAGGCTTTGGAAGATACTCTTTTTTGGAGTCTATGGATTGTAAGGTGTGTCATTAATGTAATTCTGTAGGTGAACAACTGCGAAACAGAGGCAACTAGCTCCGCGCAATAGCTACCTTATTCGAGAGTCGTTGTAAGCAGGCAGCACTCTAACCAAAACACCCTGGACTGGATACGCGTTTGGCATCCGAAGGTATCAACCCAACACTGGACAGTCTCCTCTGCTTGTGCTGCTTTGACTATAGCACATCCAATCTCCCAAGCAGTGTCTGTTTCGAAAGAGATTGAAACCCGGAATGCTTCAAGCACTCCCGCATCGACAGACCTACAGAGTTGCTTGTTGGCGCAATAAGAGATGATTCACTCTCCTATAGGCGTGCTAATGAATCAATCGTCTGTTTGGAATTGCATGGCAAACTACCCTATCGTACTTTCTGCCCATTCTGTCTCCGGTGCTTTTTCCGTAAGCAACACAATCCGCCAGGTTCCAGTGTGTGCACATCTATAGCGTTTGTCGAAGGAAGGGCTCTCTTTCCGGCCGGAGAGTTTTCTTTAAGTGAAGAGACTTTTGAGCAGTGCACCCAGTGCTTTTAACTCCCGGGAAGCAAGTAGCACTCTACTATCACTTGGGCATCTCCCGATTCTATCAGCAATACTACCGAACCACGTGACCCAATACTACAGTGACAGTCCTCTAAGACACTCTCCTATCGAAACGGAGCCGAGTTGCACGCGGAAGAAAAGCACCTCTCTCCTTCCTCTTCCTAGAACTTCGGGATTCGGAGCCGGGGTGGTCTTATAAGCAGCACCGGCGGACACTCCCGGGAAGCACTCTGAAAGGTGTTCGGAGATGGGCACTCTGGTCCAGACATGTCCAAGAAGTCCTTCCGGTTTTGCTTCAATTAGGCGGCGATCTCCCATTCCATTCCATTCCATGCGTGCCATCGTCCACTACGTTTCGAGCTTTCCGTTTAGAAGTTGATCTAGCGCATAGGCTGCCAAACAACAGACATGCGGACTCTATAAGAGCGGCACCCAGAGTATACCCACTGTAGCGGAACCATGCATGCACCGCGCACAGAGGTTGCTTGTCAAAACCTCTTCTTCCAAAACAGGCTATTCTGAATGCGGAGAGAAAGAGCTGTTGGTCGGCTGTTGCGATACGCACCAGGTAGGTAACAGTTCATCCAGCTACCTGTTTCGAAAAGGTGTTAGGCGAGTCGAGATCGGCTCTGTAACCTTGCCACAATGTCATCGCGTATAGGCAGTTCTACGGCACATCTGTGGACCTAACTACAAGTGAGCGGACTCGAACGCATTCCAGGTTGAAGAGAGTGTCTCCGCGGGTCCCATACAGATATCTGACAATACCTTCCCATCGTTCTGTGTCTCGAAAAAGCAAGCCCTCTGGCACCAAACAAATCGTGCTTCGAACTGTATACCGAGAGAGAAAGACGCATGAGACCTGTAACCCTCGGGCACATCTCGCTACGCTATAGACTCTATCTTCAAGGACATCCGATCTCGACTCGCCTAACACCTTTCAGATCTCCAAAAGTCATTCTATGCTTTCAGTCACTTGAGCCAGAGAGTCTAGCTGTCCTATACGACTACAACTTGGAGCCAGCGTACGCCCACGACACCCAAGCGGCAGAGGCAAAGACAGTGACTCTTAAGAAACCTCTCTTCGAGGAGTCCATGTTATAGACTTTCCAGAAATCGTACACGATGGCACAAGCACTGCATAGAGTCTGGCCGGCCAATACTTGTCATTCCATTCCGATCCGATACGCGAGCTCCATGTCTTTTACAAGTGTATACCGGAAGCAAAGGCAATCAACAAGACTCATTGCTTCAATAACCACTCTAAAGTCAAAGAGCAAAGCCAGGCTTTGTAAGCGCCCGCTCTTTCTGTACAGCATTGCACTTGCCGAGCGTGATTGGTTCTGCACCCAAACACTTGAAAGCAGCACACTTCAAGAAGACACCCTGGAAGAGAGCACTCCGCTACTAGGTAACACTCTTCTAGAGGTTGGTATGAGAGACATGAGAGGATTTACTGTGTCGATGTCCTCGAAATGGTGAATAAAGCGCCCGACTACTAGGAGAACGAGGCGCGGGGTCCCATACACTCTTAGGTGGCACAATGCTCTCTCTCTAGAGTAGAAAAAGCAGAGCTTTCCAATAGAGAGCTTTCCTAGTCTAGCTCTGGAACTACCCTCGTGAGCGACTCTTACGAAACACTCAGTACTCTATCCGGCCTGCATCGCAACTGGCACAGTGCCACTCTCCTATTGGGTCCGAGCTTCCCAAGCTCTATGCGGTTGGGGAACTCTGCTTGGGTCTTACCATCTTTATTTAAGAGATTTGAGTCTTTGGAGAACTTCTTAAGAATATTCCGCGCCGAGGATTTGTGCTTGTGGGCCAGGGTGAATATGGCAGACCAGCGGATCTGGTGGTCGACAATCGTGCGGACTTGGACAATGTTGTCGCGGCACCTGTAGTAGGAAAGCAACCGGATCGCTATGCCCGCGGACCAATTCACGATGTCTCCGTCGCTCACGTTCGTAAAGCTTGCCACTTGTATGGGCCAGGGTCTTCTTCGGCTAATGATACCTTTTTCCTGCAGCCTTCGGAGTATCTTTTTGATAGGCGCCTCTATCTTTATTGTATGGAATTCCATGCGGAGAGATCTGTCCCACTGAACTCCCGAACCCCTATACAAGCACTTCCGGACACTCATGCCCGCTGCAAGTGGCACGTCCGATGGGTTGCTAAAAGAGAGGAGCTCTTCCGGAGGTTTACGGTCCAGCTCAGGTGTTCTTCGGACGGTTTTTCCAGATAGTGGCACGTCCAGACTCTCTCCGCTCAGCATCCCATACGGTTGACTCGGGCGACTCTGACTACCTAGGTTTTTCCGCCGAAACTGGATGGCGGAGCGTAGGTGGAAAGCTGTTTGAAGGATACGGTGCTTTACCCGTAGACGCTTCTCCAGCTCTCTCACGAAGGGTATTGGAGTCCTAGTCGGGACTTTACGAATGACCGTACCGGGGAATTCTACCGTACTCCGTGCAGCTATTGTGTTTCTGCCTTCAGAGCCTACAAGGTTCAGGCCGGATTGTTGGAAGTGGGCGATACGTTTTTGGATTGCCAGCTCTACGGGACCCACGAAACCCAGTAGTAAGCAGTCGGCATATCGCGCGTAACAAATCCTTTCCAAGGCAGAAGAGGTGTGTTGGGAAAGCGTACTACGGTACTGGCCTTTCTCTGACCGGAGAAGTCTCGCCGAGCCCAGCTCTTTCCGGTGCTTTTCAACAGCCTGCTTAGGGTATCTCATGGCCCAATTCTGCTTACTGCGTGCTCTACCGCCGTATAAAGCCTTCGGGGAACACCCGGCATTACGGGCGCAAAGGAGGCAGCTAGATGGCGTGTTTGTGACGGCAAGCCGGCAACTAGCGAGTCTGAGAGTCCCCCTTCGGTTGCTAGTGTTTGGGGTGTACGCAAACGGCAATACAGGCAATACGTAGGATGCCGGCCCGCTCTCTTGCTTTGGCTTCTCGAAAGCACCTATTCTCTTAACTATCGGAATTTCGTACTTCTTTCGGAGCATCCCTATCTCCTGATCGAGCTTCTTTAGGTAGATGTGCCACGGTTGGGCCGAGAGTACACTTTGTTGGACGGAGTCAGGGCCCTTCTCACCTCCGGCGGAAAATACTTTATGAATGAAGTAACAGAACTTGGGATCGTCGATCTCTTCTTTAAGGATTGGGATGAGTCGATGTCGGTCGAAGTGCTGCTTACACTTCCGGATGTCGAATTCAAGAAACCTGCAAGAGGTGCCCCACTCTTCTTTGATCCGTTGACTTAATAGAGAGTTGCTGCCTCGACTATCAGACTCGGCGTACATGGAATCGAGTACCATTCTGATCGCCTCTTTCATGCTCTTTTCTTGGGGAAGCACTACTGTGAGCGGTCTAAACTTCGAGCCTTCTGTATAACAAAATGAAATGGGGAAACCGTTTTTTGACTATGTCTTTGAATCGATTACTAAAGACCCGGATATGGAGTTCGGCCCAACAACCGGTGGTGTCTTTCTGCCTCTAATAATGCTTCGCTCCGTATTGAGAGTGAGATAGATACTCCCAGGACCGGAATGAGTCTCCCTGCCCGATGGGTCTACATCCATCCCAGAATGCTTTCGGGTACTGTTCACTTCCTTTATTCTTGTAACCGTCACCTGTAATCCGCGCAGGTGTGTCCGCACCCCCTATCGTCCGAGAACACCAGTATCTTACCCCCCGGGGAGTAAACTGTCCCGTATGAGCATTCGGTACATGTCTCCGTGAACTGTTGAGGTGCCACTACTAGAGCCCCCGATCTCTTTTGGGCGTCTAGGGTTCGCGGTTCATTGCTGTGCGGAAACACTCGGCTACCCTATTCCCGAAAGCTTTCGGGACCACCTACCACTAGATCTGTCGGCCGGAGGGGTTTATGGAATGGAAAGCAAACGCCGAGCTCCCAACGAAATACAGATGCTAAGCCCCGCGCCTCATTAAGATCATATTGGCATACTCTCCCAAGAAAGAAAGAGCAGACCCCATTGAAGACGGGAGTGAGGTACAACAAGAGTGCCCTTCTCACGGAGCCGTACGTGAACGTTACCTACCGCTCATACAGCTCCAAGCCATCCAGTTCTGCCATGCATGGAAGTATAGATGAATCGACATCAATTCCGCGCGCGGTTAGTGTAGTCTAGTTTGCCGCAATCAGAACAGAGATCCCTTACTATTACATTAGAAAGAAGACGCTCATCCGCTCGCGCAACCGGAGAACTGAGAGTGTTCGGGAGGGAGGATGGTCATTCTTTCCAGCAGTGAGTGAGCGCCTACAGAGCGGAAGCGGAAGAAAGCGCATTTTCCAGCAGGCATTTCGATGCACATCTTAGAGTAGTCGGTGTGTGGTGCCCAAGCCAAGCTCTTACCGCTGCGCTACACATACGATTTACTTGCTAGCAAGTACTCTAATGCACCCAATCCCTGGAATCAGAGAGACCGAAAGTCCAATCCCGTCAGGAGATCTAGTGGAAAGTGCAGAAGCACGCTATACATACCATTGAGTCGGTACGCAGGCAGATCGGCAGACAGTTCCATAAACGCCTTTGCTTGTTCCAGAGAGTTCCCCCGGTTGAAAGAAACGCTATTCGATATCTCTATTGATCGGAGATCGGCAGCACTAGCATGGAGGCACTCTCGTATGGGCAATGCTTTCAGTCGACTTCCACTCCATTTCGATTAGCAACATTGCGTGGATGACTTCCAACCCGAAATGCCCGAGCTCTTTTCATTCTTTAGTCCAGCAGCCTAACACATAGGTCGTCCGGAAATACGATTGGAAGAGATGCTCTAGTAGTCGGGCCTTTAGGTCATGAAGAGAAGAGTGCAGCCAGAACTCTGTCTGTCTATGTTCTGGAAAGTGCATTAGCATCTCCGGAGGTCATACTCTTTAGGCGTTAGAGTCATGGCAGTTGTCTTTCGGAAGCAAGTAGTCCCCCGTGAGCCGAGCATCACGTATTCTGGGCGTAGCTGTTGAACGTGTATGTGATAGAGCGATTGAAGTTGCTGTTGGGTTTGGGATGCTTGTGTAAGAGGTGTTGGTAACCGCGGTGCTGTCTTGTTATGGAGAGTGCTTGGAGAGTCGCAAAAGGTGACACCATGGATGGCGAGCGTATCTGTAGCTGTAGCTGTACGCCCACTTCCCGACTGCAATGAAACAGTTAGGTCCGCCGCGCAACTAGGTCTTGGCTTTCGCCTTAATTCGAAAAACGCACCTAGAGTAGAGTACATTTACTTTGTAAACTGACAGAGATGTCACTGTCTAAACAAGAGAGTCTGGCCGGCCCCCGGTTGCTGCTGTATCACAAACTTGGCTGCTGGTGCTCTTTAAGAAGAGAGTAGACTCTCCAATCGATTCGGGAGCTTTCTGAGGTTGCATCACTCCGCCCGGGAAACTAGAGTTGTAAGTTTAGACACATCTCTAAACAAATACCCCCTACCTTCGGTGCATACCTATAGCTCGTAATTGGACGCCTAAGACAGACAAGACTGTCCCATCCCGCACTCTCGGAGAGGTTTCGAGCATACCCGAACGCAAAGAGGTAACAGGTTGTGAAAAGGTACTCTTCACTCTGTTTCCGAAGTCTAGGCGGAGAGACCCTAGCATGAATCTCCCCATTTTGTCTGTAGAGCAGACAGCACATTGGAGTTTCGTCTACCTCTTCAAATGTCGAATTCGGGCACACGCGAATCGGCACTACGGTGGTTGGTGTTCACTTCCGGACCAGAGAAACCCGTAGGGAAGAATACCAACAAGCTTGTACCCCGAGCGTAAGAGAGCAGCGTTTCTGGACGGACCTGTTATGGAACCGAGCATGGTCCGTGCTTTCAGTATTGCTTTTTCGATATGGTATAGATACGCTACCCCGAAACAGAGTGAAGTGAGCCGGCGAACGAGAAGAGTCTAACATAGCCTGCGTATACGACCCCGAGCGTAAGAGAGCAGAGAGTACACTTTTTTTGTAGAGTGCTCTCTTGTGTACTACGTCTTCGGAAGGGTGCTTTAAAAACAGGGAGTTGGGAACCTTTCCGAGGCCTTACCGAATAAAACTCTTAGAGATAAGTCGCCCGCGGGGTTGTTGTCAGTCTTTTTTGCTTTTAAGGAAACGTACAGTACAGCACACAGTAAAGTCCTTGTTTGTGCGACACGATTTTGAATGGGCATACCACAATGCTTGCGCGGGTCCACCTCTCGTATTCTGTGTTACTTTACTCTATACGACTCTAATAAAGATGCATTCACTAAAAGCGGCTGGATTGATTGGGTTTCCGCTTTGGGCTCGGGGAGTGGCACACTTGTTTGGGAAGAGAAAAGTAAATATCTCTATAGATACGCTAGCGCTACTGAGAGAGTACTGCATCCAACCCATGGAGTGTGTTTCCAAAAGCAAAAGAGACATCAATATCTCTATGAGCTTTCTATACGCGTTTAGTAGACCCCACAAATCTCAAGAGAGTTCCACCAACAGTTGCCCAGACAGAGTGCCTTTACATGCATTTTGGTTCCTTTTTGACAGATAAAAAATCGAGTATTGTTAGAGTTCCTCCGGGGTACGTTAACGATAGATATGCGTAATTAAAGTGTCTGCGTTACACACTCTGAAAAAAAGAGTATCATCCTATTGTGTCCGTATCGTCCCGATACACTTTCAGAAGGATTGGGTCCCGAAGGAGAGACTCTCTTTAGCCGCTTTCCGAACCCAGTAGTTCAAAGAGAAAGGAGGATGCCCGCCCCTAACGGACCTTTTTCAAGCAGTGTTGTTTTAGACTCTACAAAAAAAGCTTTATTGGAAGCATTTCGAGAAATCCTAACGGGAATGTGAGAGACGCACCCCGCCGAAGCACTTTTAGAAGGATGCTTTTAACAAACGGAGTTAAGAGATTGTATAGGGAAGAATAGGTTTAAACTCGGTAGAAGAGAGAGAGCCGTGTAATAGGCGACCATTTCGCGCGGTTCGGGGGGGAACTTTAAGACAAGGCCTACAGAAGAGATAGCGTCCCCCATCCAATTTTTGGGCAAATTCCCCCTTCTTACTACCAAAACATGATATTCTTGCCGATTCCGAGTTTGCTGCTCCAACAATTACAAAACTGATACCTATTCCGTTTCCGACTTCAGGTGCTTTTGTTTCGTATAAAGTAAATACCTTATCGGATCAATTCCAAAAAGCCTTTAAAACGAGTTATGTTTTGAATCGACTCTATGGCTTCTTAAATAAAAGATGGTTCTTCGATCACGTTTTTAATTACTATATTGTAAGATCGGGGATTCGTTTCGGATATGAAGTCTCATTTGAAGCGTTAGACAAAGGTGCTATTGAGATATTGGGGCCGTATGGTCTCTCTTACACATTCAGACGATTGGCCGAGCACATAAGTAAACTTCAAAGTGGATTTGTTGTGCGAAGAGGGCGCTTATGACCCGTGGCTGCCTGGCTCTCCTCCGTAGTGGGTAAACGGTAAACCGACTCTACGAACCCGAGGCGGAAAAGAAGAGAGTAGTAGGGGCGTTAAGACCGGAGCTCTTGTAGTGCTAGCAATTCCCGAGAGTACGCTCTGAAAGTACCCGACTTCGGAGAGTTTAGCAGCACTTGTGTGACTTGTGGGCTATCTATCTCTACTGTTTCCATGCTCGTTCGAAAGAGTCTTTATTGTATTCTGTCTCTTCGAGCCAATCCGAACCGGTGGTGTACTCGCTGCTCTCTTTAATTGCGGGTTTCGAGACGTAGGGTATTCTTTTATTAAGGTGGAAACTCCCAGGTCGTTCACGACTCACTGTGTCATTCTAACGTCCACGAAAACACTGGCAACGAGAATGGGGCGTCGCAGGAGCTTTTAGTATGCCAGCAGTCCCGTTGGACAAGGGGACAGACTCTCCCTGTCACGGCAGCCCTATACCGCATGCGTATTCGGATTGTGTTGTGTACCACTGGAGAGACACACAATCTCTTACGGTGTTCGGCGGACAAAACTCGAAAGGGAGTCTAGGGAATTCTAGAGCACGGGCCAGCATAAAGATGTCTGCAAGAGAGCTGCCGGAACGAGATACGAATTTGTGAGTTACACGACTGTCAATTCCAACAGGTTAGCACCCTTTCCGATCGAGCCTCTGGGATCTCCTGTAAACCCTATTCGACTTTGGATATTCGGGGAAGCAGTGAGTGTTCCCCTGCAGAGAGCCGGATGAGGGGAGACCTTCACGTCCGGTTCGGAGGGGGGCCATACCGCCCACCCGACTATCATTATGCCTTTGCAATGTTACTTGGTTCCACTCTATTTGTGACCGTATCTCGTCTGTGGTCCCTGTCTTTAGATTTGCTAGATAATCGCGCGTATTTCATTTGGATAGTAGCGTCTTTCTTTTAACAACAAGAGAAAAGAGAGAGCCTTCTTTTGTTGGACTCGAGCAGCAAGCAGCCATGTCAGAAGTGTATGCCTTGTTGGTAAGCAACGCCCACCACAAGTGCTTTTTCTTCTTTCTCTCTAACTCACTGAAAAACAAGAGAGGTTGCGGGGAGCGCAAACAGTGGAAACACATCCTTTCGGTATACAGAGTGCACTTTGGAGAGGTCCTAAAGCATCTGTTGTTGCCAGCAGCCATACGATCCAATCGCACACGCCAGCACCCAGAGTATAGTATATCTATGCCTTTCCCGCTCCAACTTTCACTACACTAAGAGTCTTCCCGGCAGACTGTACTGTCAGAGTCCACTGGAGGGTATCAAAGCGTCCGATCTCTTAAGCGTTCCGTACCCTCGATCTCTTCTGTGATACTGTATCACATCCCAAGTGCTGCCTGTACTGTACTCTCGTTCACTTTCTGTGCTTCTTTCGGAGCTTCCCCTTCGAGTGTACATGCCTATCTATGACAGAGTCTGTCACGTCTCTCATCCATAGCTACCCCATGTATCTCTATAAGAGACCAACAAACCTCCCCCCGGTTTCCCAGTTGTGTACTTTTCGGGGCACCCAATGCTGCTATTAAGAGACACTCTGACCCCAGCAAGCGGAGCAAAGACATCTCTTCCGGCCGGTGACAACATCGGAGGCGACCCATTCTGTTACCGGTGCTACGGTTCCCCAATTCCACAGGTTTGAGTCTTATCTGTTGTGAAAAGCCAGCGTGTTTAGGCACTGATGCAGTTGCTTCTTCCGCTTTCACGAGTCCGAAAAGAGCATCCCTGCACTTCCGATTCTCCAGCAACAGGTATCGGTAATTCCGCTAAGAGAGTACACTACCAGACCATATACAGACCCACGGGAAAGTCGATGCCAGACACAGAAGCGACAGCGAACCAGAGAGTCTACATCCATCCCCGGCCGGGTATACTCCGACTAGAGATTCCAGAGAGTGGTCAGCGAGATACACCAGAGCTCTCAAAGCATTGCCGGGCCGGCACACAGACTCTTTGTTGAGTGTCTCTCTCTCTCGAGACTATTCTCGGTATTCTTACGTTAGTTACCATCCGCATCCCGTACCGTGTGATAGATGGTACACAATCTCTCTCCCCGGCCGGAACGATAGAGAGCCGCACCGAAAGAGAGTCTATCCCGTAACGTTATCGAAGCAAACCGACCGACCGACCGACTAGGTAGGCATCGGGAGTGGCAGACCCAATCATTGGACATAGGACAACTGCATGTCCGGTACTACCGGTTGAAACACGTATGCACCTCGCTCCGCGTATCGTGTGCCTTGGCCTGCTGGGCGACTCGAACAGTGCACTCTCTGCGTTTCAGTCTAGTGGTGAGGTAAGCCAACTGCATCGCTGCCATGCCCACGGTCCGAAACAGCATATGTAGCGTGCCCAACCCCCCACCCAGAGTGTATAGAGCTAGCACAATCAACACTATACTTGATGCAAGAGTAAAAACCATCTATAAAACGGTACGGGATGCAGATGGTAACCAACACAGAAAGCAGAGATCCAAGGACTGACTACACTGTCTGAAAGTCTTTAGCAAAGAGAGTGACACATCCGGGTCCGAGTCCGAGTCCGAGAGTGGTACAACCATCCAATCGCCTAGAGAGATACTCCGATAGGCGAGAATCAGAGAGTTGGCATAGATATGCAACAAGATACCAAGAGAGTCTTACGAAACACGGATTGCTGGCTTGCCTGCCTAGCCATAATAAGAGAGCACTCTACTCTCGCGTAGGCCTATCGGACCAGTTGCGTGTTACATAGACACCGAAAAGCAGACTGAAAGCTTAAGTAATCGATCTGCCGGACCCGTGGTGCAGATCTACTGACTGTTCTGCCTGGTATGTGTCTATGCTATCTGGATGTGATGCATAGTTACTGGAGTGTCTGCTTTCGAACTGAAATGTGTGTCTTTACAAGACAGAGTAGAGTTCGGTACGAGAGTATCTCCGGAAGTGGAGAGTGTACAACCAGCATGCATTCCGAGAGTGGCACACTATACGCGGAGCGAGGTGCATACATCCGGGGAAGTGTTGTGTGTTGAGCCGAGCTAGCAATGACACTGTTTGTGCAGCTATTGCTCAAGAGAGAGAGCACTCTACACACACAAGAGAGAGAGATGCTATCTTTCAGTAGACTAGAATACGTCATAAGCACTCTGGAGGACCCAACTCGATACGGAGAACACTCTTTCTCTTCGGCTCTCGTATGAGGTATCCGGAGCTACTGATATCCGTCACGGAGCTACAGAATCGCCTGGCACTTTGCTCTCTGAACTGCCCTTCTCGAAATGCCCAGTGATTGCACAGACACAGAGTGTTGTTTCGTAGATTGCTTACGGGGTTTTCCGCTACGAAGTGCACTGAGCGAAGAGACGCATCGGCAGAAAGCGAACCGCCATAGACACGCGTGTACCCCGCCGAGTCGAGATGCACGATTCTTGCAGTGCAGCATAGGTGTTTTCACTCTCCATAACAAGACAGCAATCTTTGGAGAGAGTAAGGTACGGCCGGAGAACCCATAACTCGCCGATCGGGTAGCATGGGTCTTACGGTTTAGTTTACTACCGTGAAAAGAGGTGCCATGCCACTGTTGTGTGTGTACTAGCGATGCGGATCCACCACACTGTTAAGATGCCTGTTTTCTTTCACTACCGAAGAGAGTCATACCAGTTTTAGCAGCCCAGTCCAACACGGTGGTATACAGAGTGCACAAACAGAGCAATTTCAGCACCCCAAGGCATCTTTGCGATACGGTGGGAACATGCGTGCAACAACACACCTACAAGAAAGCCCGTACACCGAACATCATCCGAAAATGACAGAAAAAGAAAGTACATTTCCAATCCGATAGCAGCGCTTATACCAGTAATACATCTCTAAGCAGCAAGTCGGGCGGGTAAGCGTATCTATAGAGACCTACCCAGTCAGACAGACACAGAGTGACAGAAAGAGTCCGTATTCGACCTGACAGAATCGACTACAAGATTAGAGAGTCCATTCAAAAGCTCCGTAAGCCATAGAGACACAAGCCTATTTCGTCGAATTGATTCCGCTATCGGTGCTCGCTCGCTTCTCATTGGATGCAGTAGATAAGGCTGTCGCTCCCGTTCGATTCGTACATCAGCGATTCTTTTGAAATACCTATTTCATTCCGAGCCAGCAGTACTCTCTGTCTTTCAGTCCACCTTAAAGAATGGATAGTCCGCGTACACGCACTCTGCTTTCAAGGGAGGGAGACGCGCCGTTCCCAAACAGAACGCCTAAAACCAGGCTCATGGAAGAGAGCACACACCCGAAACCATTCCGACCTCGATAGTATAGGGAGGGGAGTGACACCCGACCGACCTCTAGGGGACAGGTGCTAGGCGTACTGAGAGTTTAGAAGAGAGAGTTTGTAACTGGAGAGTCTTACTAGCGATAGAGTAAGACCACACAAAGAGGGAATTTCACTCCCCTAAAAAGAGAAGAGACTCTAGGGAGGAACGCGAAATCCACTTCTTCAAAGGAAGCAACTCGCGAGTAAAGCAGTAGAGACTGTCTACCACTTTTAAGAGAAACGTAAAAGACTATATAGACAAGGCGTTATTACCTGTTGTGTCTTCGCCCGGACCCATTCTTAAATTGTTGGAAAGTGAACGAGAGCCCGAATCGATGCTATTCCACACGGATACGAAATGCTAGATCTGGAAAGACAGACCCGTTCTTGAAAGGAGAGAAGCGCCCCATTCGGTACCTTGGGAATTCGGAAAAAGGAAATCTTGTAGGGAACCTCTTTTCGCGATTACGAGGCAACACCGGCATACCCGAGCTAGAGTCTCCGAGTCAAGAAACAAAAGGACGTATTATAGCACTTCTCTTAAGGAGCAAAAGAAAACAGAATGGGTAAGAGCGCTCGCGGGAGATTTCACTGTCCACTCGATCATGGAACTGTCCCGGAAGAAACACTTCGATGCATGCACGCGGGGGGAACAACATTATTATATACAGGAGAGAATGCCCTATTTCCAGAGGGTTGAAAAAACGCTTATTAGGTCTGTCACTACCTTAAGAAAACAGAATGGGTGGTAAGGTGCTGCTATTCCCTTTGTTCGGTATTGGGGCTATTGCTGGGAGTCTATGTTCCGAACTCGGCTCAACATTTCAAGATTGTCTTACTTAAGAATGTGTAGAATTGCTATTACTCTATTCGATTTCAGTGTTCGATTCGGTATTAGGCCCAAAGTTGTTTTCCGACCGTAGGTCAACACGCTCCGACCGTATACGTGAGATCCGAGAAAACGCGAGTACTCTCTCTGTTCTTGAGAAGAGCTCTTTCGGTCATAGAGCATTCTGTCGCTTTCAGTAGAGTTGAATATCCCAGAATCCGGAATCCCAGAGTACGGCACTTAAGAGCAATCGTACACGAAAAGAAAACAACGATATTCTCTCTTCTTGACGATAAGAGAAGGGTATTGGAACACCTTACCTTCTCCCTTGCAGTTTACGAAAGAGACGCATCTCCAATCTTATGGAAAGAAGAAATGAATCGTGCCTAACAACTGAAAGAGAGTTTTGAAAGCAGCTGGGTTTCGGCCCGAAGCATTACATGGCGAAAGCAACAATATCCCTTATGCTTGTGAGTTGAGAGATCTCTTGTGGAAAGGAAGCACAGAAAGTGAAGCCGTTAAGGATACAATGTTTCTAGCGGGTATTGAAATTGCGAAATGTGATGCAGCGGAACCTTTTCAATTAGGATTTCAAGACGCAGCAACTCCTATGATGAACGGAATACTGTACTTACATAATGATATCTTGTTCTTCCTACTCCTAATTTTAGTTTTCGTATTACGGATCTTGGTACGCGCGTTATTGCATTTCCAAAATCAATGGAATCAAATACCTAACAGGATAGTTCATGGAACTACTATCGAGATTCTTCGGACCATCTTTCCAAGTATCATCCTGATGTTCATTGCGATACCCTCCTTTTCTCTGTTATACTCCATGGACGAGGTTGTCGATCCAGCCATTACTATAAAAGCGATTGGACATCAATGGTATCGGAGTGCGCCTTACTACTAGGGTTCTGAAAGACAACAAGACATGCGGAATAGTCGGGTTGGAGCATCTCTGGCTGTCCGGTAATCTCCCAAGTGTTCCCGTCGAGAGACTATAAAACTATAGCATGCCATATTCGGTTCGGTGGTTAGACCTATACTCCGAAATGCATCATAGCCTAGGGTTCCTTTTTGCCTTCTTGTTGTGAGGGCTCTCTCCCCTCTCTTCTCTTACAGATAGATATAGGTGCTTTTTCCGCCTGCTATGTCCGATAACGGCGCGGAAAAGTAGTAGTGTGCATCTCTCGGTACCATTTGGAAAACAACTTTGGGCCTAACGGGGCCGGCCGCCCTGTAACTTTAGGAATTGGGGATGTCCGTTGGACAAAAACACCCTTAGTAGTTTCGGAACTACAGGAATTGGGGGTGCCTCTGCAGCGGGGACGGAGGTCCTAGGTAGGTAGCCAGCGGAACACACAAGCAACTAGACCGAAGGGGACCAGCGCTTATACACTCTATTCCGAGCCGATGAAGGGATGCTCTTTTCGGAGGAAACAAAACAGAGGTACTACTGCTTAGAACAACAAATAGAGTTATTCAAGGAGATACAGACTTTATAGACTCGATTACACTGCGGAATGTCCATTCTTAATACTTTGAGACAACAAGACATGCGGAACGAGAGCCTAAAAGAGCTGCTTTAAGAGAGACGTGATTAAGAAAAACGCTTGAAAGAGTATTGTATAGATGTTAGAAGGTGCAAAATTAATGGGTGCCGGAGCTGCAACAATTGCTTTAGCGGGAGCTGCTGTAGGTATTGGAAACGTGTTCAGTGCTTTGATAAATTCAGTGGCGCGAAATCCATCTTTGGCGAAACAATTATTTGGGTATGCTATTTTGGGCTTTGCTCTAACTGAAGCAATTGCATTGTTTTCCTCAATGATGGCCTTTTTGATCTTATTCGTATTCTGATAGGGAAGGTTTTTTCGAGAAAAGAGAGCTAGGACTCTAGTAGTGCATGCTTTTTTGTAGTGCAACACAAAGGAGAGTCGGGTGGGGACATCAATTGGAAGTAGAGTTCTCTTTAGAACACTGGCAGAAGAGGTTCGATTCCTCTGTGATGTCGTATAAAAAGCGTCGTGAACGCGTCTCTCTTTCCGATATCGGTAGTCAAGTGCTCTCTTCTCTTACATAAGGTGGTCCGGGTACCCGCACATTTGGTGTTTCTCTCTGATTCTTAATATGCTTGTTGGAGTGTTTCTCTTGAACGCATAATTGAATCGACTCGCGTGAAGCCGGTACCGAATCGGAGTGTGCTCTTGCTTGACAGACTGAAAGACAGAGAGTACTCTCAGCGGAGAGATCTTGTACAGTACACTTTAGAGTACAGAGTCTTGTCTGCTCTCTAGAGTAGTCTACTTCGAGCAGAGTGTAACGCATATGAGACCCCGTGGCTTGCATGGCACCTTTCGGGGGCACCTAATAAGTCTTGTTCCGAACAGACACAATACAGCACAAAAAGCGCATAGCGAATAGCAGTAGTTCTCTCTCGATTCGAGACTGGTAGTTCTGAGCTCCGGTGTATGTTGGTATTGTCCGGTCGGCTTGCTGGGGTACGCTGGGTTGGAAAGACTCGGGTAAGCACCCATTCCAGAGTACGAATACACTCGGAGAGCTCCACCAACGCCTATGAACTGCACAGACTTAAAGACAGACTGAAAGCGTACGGGAATGTCTTATGCGGGTATTCGCAGAAACAAGTAAGACAGCAACCGGGGGCCGGCCAGACTCTCTGCTCTCTCCAAAGAGTCCCGAACAAGTCACAGTAACAGTAACACCATATCCCGGCCTGTATGATGCTATTGATACCATATGTCGAAGTAACAAATAGACAATCTGCTATGGCTACTGAAAGACTGAAAGCACACCGGAAGTAACACTGGGTATACGACTCATAGTCGATAAGAAGTGCTTGCTCTTCGGAAAGATTGGTTTCTATCCCCGGGCTTGGACCATGTCTCCCGAACACTCTCAGTACATATGGCGCCAGACTCTCACGTATCGAGGTCGGAATGGTTTCGGGTGTGTGCACGTCTAACCGAGTGCCCGGGCATTGAGAGATGCTTGAATGCTTCCGGTAGGTAGCACTGGCAGTATTGGTGTAACCAATATCAATAAGTGTATCCCGGGGCCCGGATGAGTTGGGTTCAGAGACGCACCAAGTGCTTGTTTGGAAGATGGTTGCATTGCCAGCAAGCAATATCGACAGATTGCAAGAGATATGGTTCGAGTTATGCTTATAGCACTCTCACTCTCTTGTCATCAATCCAGTTAAACAAGTAACTCTTCCGGGAATGTCATCTTTGCAGTCGGACCCAGAGAAGAACCCTATCCTTCCTGTCTTTTCCTTTCCCCGTAGGTGTTTTGGAAAGCTCATGTGTGTTGAATGTACATTCAATGAGGTCTTGACTTGAGAACTGTTTGCTAGCCTGCTGGACCGAAAGTGAGCTTTGGAAAAGAGAGTGCTTTCTCTTACAGATGTCTCGTGACTTCCCTATAAGACAGAGTGATTACGCGTGCCGAACGATACCGCGCTGTTTCACGATTGCTTCTGGTCTAGAGGTATGGAAGATCCAGCGTTTTCCCGTCTTACTTACCTATGTTGGGTTTGAGAGCCGTGTGATGGGCAACCTTCAAGCACGGTTCGGAGAGCGCAGCAACAATAGAGCTGTTAGTCCCTAAATCAAGCAATACAGCAGCTGCTTCTGGTCTCGACTCTATTTATTATTATGGTACATCCGTGTATAAAGATGTAATCTGAGAGCTTATGTCGGTTCGATACGTCCACCTACAAGAGTAACCTTTTGGCTTTCGTATCGGTAGGTGTATCCTTTTACATTGTACAAAAAGCACTTTCATGCATATCTATATTCCCCGTCGACCTGGATGAAACGACGCGCGAAATCCAGCACTCTCTTGGGATATCCGGAAGTAGGGATCTCAAGTTGCGGCAGCATTCAACAAGCGACGCTAAAGAAGCACGACACGAAGTGATAGGGGTTGGAAAAGGCTCGACGAAAAACGGGATACGCAAAAGGACGGGATGTCTATACATACATACAATACAAGAAAGAAGCATATGTCTAAACAACAGATACGGGCAGCATCCACAAAAAGAAATCCGCTGAGGCATCGCCTGTATGCTCGAAAAAGACCACAACTTACGCAGCAAAACACAGTTATTCAAATGCTTTAACCGCTAACACTGTCGGAAAAACGAGTGTAGTACTACCAAGCCTCTTGGTGCGCCTCTGGAATTATATGGTTATGCAATACTTTTTTCATACAAATAAGACAATAAATTTCGAGCCTATCTGCGTTCTCAAGCATTTCGTGGCGGAACTCTCCCTATGGGTTTGTATAAAACCGGCAAGCACCCAAGAAAAGAGAATACGTGTCGCATCGAGTTTTAGTAGACAGCTTGTCTTCAACAACAAGTGTTTGGCCGAAGCCAACAAAGAAAGGTTTCGCTACTGTCACATTAAGAGCTGGGCGAATGCTTTTGCTTCGCGGTAACTACACACACCAAAATCCAACTCTTTCCATTCTTCGGTTCTACCTTTTTTTCGAGGGGTTGTAAACCGAACCGCGCTTGAGGATGCCCGAAGAACTCTGTAGTCTTTTACTGAGAAATTGTTGTGAAATCTCAGCAAGAGAACACTTTTCTTAGAGATAGGAACACAAAGGGGAGAGGGAGCCAAAACAGAGTACTCTCTATGAGCCAAAACAGAGTTCTCTTGGAACGCTGCTCGATCGGTCCCCCTCTATAGTGTGTTTTGGTTTGGGTATAGCAGGACTTGGAACCGCGACCAAAAGGTTAAAAGCCAAATGTCTACCAACTGAGCTATATACCCAAAGACGTCTAAAAAGGAGATTCTTGTGGTCGGGGTTTCCTATATTCTATAGTATACGGGCTTCTCTGTAGGCCGGATTGAAAAAAACAGAATCGGAAACATAGCAGTCTAAACAAAAGAAATAAGATTCAGCATGGAGTTAAGAATACTCTATTTGTTAAAGCAGTAAGAGTAGTTTGGTGGTTTCGTGTTTCCACTCTCTTAATATTAAAAGAAAAAGCGATACTAAAGGGTTACGTCCGGGCCCAGACACAATGTTTATAAAGAAGAGTCGTCCATAAGGTGCTATCTTCTCTGTTAAATCACATAATAAAGAGGGAGGTGCTTCGGTGCTTTACTTAAGGTATTGGTTTGCCGTTCCGGTCTTTCACTCTCAGAAGTTGTCCAACTCTCATGCCTGTAAAAAAGAACCCATTACTGCCGTTTTTGCCGGTACGAATATCTATATTTGAAGTTTCGGCCGATCAGAGCTCCAAAGTTCGAGCTGCAGTGGGTGCCTTTTCTCTAGCGGTAATTCCAGGTTTCAAGTGTTCTCGTTTCCGCCCGATACAGAAATAGATACCCTCCTCTTTTATTGCAACACTACGTTGTTGACTGATTCTTACTTGTTAAATACAGAAACTACCAACGCTGGGCTCGACGAAACAGAGAGTATCAGCAGTTTTGGGTAATGTTTTAACGAGAAACTCTGGGGATTCCGGATTCGCATAGCCCTCGAAGAAGGATACAAAATAGACAATTCTTGAATATAGGTTGTCCCGTCGGCTCATTGAGTTTCCTTTCTTCCGTTAACTTTGTGTTGGCACCTCTCTAACGACATTCATATGTCTTCTATCCGCTTGAAATCATAAGAAACAACAGACAACGGCTGGACCGGAAGTGGAGAGTGCTTCTCTGAACACGTTTCCGATCTCTGCCACAACAGACCGGGTAGCGCAGCGCAAAGAGAGTTGTGCTCCGCTCTATAGAGAAACACCCAATGAGCAAAGAAGCGCGTAAGCCAATTCTGCTTCACATCCGGGGAAGTGTTCAAGTCTAGCATCCCGTGTACAACCCAAGACTCTTATGGGCAGCGGGACAAGACAGAGTTACCCAGCAGAGATTCGGTCGTCGGAGAGAGTTGCTTACGCTTCCATTCCAGTATCGCATCCGAGTCGTTATCGTATAGATGCTCTTATCGAATAAGTCAGTCGTTGCTGTCAGGTAACAGGCATACAGACTTTCCCGTTCGCAGCCGAAACCATTTTCTGTGTTGGGAGAGCGAGTACGCGCACAACAACATCTCTCAATGATACACTCTGTTTGTCTGGTGGAGTATACACAGACACCACTGGTTTGAGCCCGGCCCGGAAGTGGAGAGTGAAAGCACCCGATCTCCAGCCCAGCACAAGTGTCTTACCCCGGGTGCTGTTGTACACTCTAGACTCTAGTCAAGTGAGCAACAGACAGACACATGTATCACGCGAAGCCAGCAGTACCTGATCGAACGCGAAATAGAGTGCTCACCGGGTGAAGCAGAGCCGCGATTCACTGCTTTTTTCCGCCAGGTGTCATTCTTGGAGAATGTCTTGTGTCCAAGTACCCAACTCTCTCTCTCTTGAGCAATAGCTGCACAAACAGTGTCATTGCTAGCTCGGCTCAACACACAACACTTCCCCGGATGTATACCTCGCTCCGCGTATAGTGTGCCACTCTCGGAATGCATGCTGGTTGTACACTCTCCACTTCCGGAGATACTCTCGTACCGAACTCTACTCTGTCTTGTACAAGACACACATTTCAGTTCGAAAGCAGACACTCCAGTAACTATGCATCACATCCAGATAGCATAGACACATACCAGGCAGAACAGTCAGTAGATCTGCACCACGGGTCCGGCAGATCGATTACTTAAGCTTTCAGTCTGCTTTTCGGTGTCTATGTAACACGCAACTGGTCCGATAGGCCTACGCGAGAGTAGAGTGCTCTCTTATTATGGCTAGGCAGGCAAGCCAGCAATCCGTGTTTCGTAAGACTCTCTTGGTATCTTGTTGCATATCTATGCCAACTCTCTGATTCTCGCCTATCGGAGTATCTCTCTAGGCGATTGGATGGTTGTACCACTCTCGGACTCGGACTCGGACCCGGATGTGTCACTCTCTTTGCTAAAGACTTTCAGACAGTGTAGTCAGTCCTTGGATCTCTGCTTTCTGTGTTGGTTACCATCTGCATCCCGTACCGTTTTATAGATGGTTTTTACTCTTGCATCAAGTATAGTGTTGATTGTGCTAGCTCTATACACTCTGGGTGGGGGGTTGGGCACGCTACATATGCTGTTTCGGACCGTGGGCATGGCAGCGATGCAGTTGGCTTACCTCACCACCACTAGACTGAAACGCAGAGAGTGCACTGTTCGAGTCGCCCAGCAGGCCAAGGCACACGATACGCGGAGCGAGGTGCATACGTGTTTCAACCGGTAGTACCGGACATGCAGTTGTCCTATGTCCAATGATTGGGTCTGCCACTCCCGATGCCTACCTAGTCGGTCGGTCGGTCGGTTTGCTTCGATAACGTTACGGGATAGACTCTCTTTCGGTGCGGCTCTCTATCGTTCCGGCCGGGGAGAGAGATTGTGTACCATCTATCACACGGTACGGGATGCGGATGGTAACTAACGTAAGAATACCGAGAATAGTCTCGAGAGAGACACTCAACAAAGAGTCTGTGTGCCGGCCCGGCAATGCTTTGAGAGCTCTGGTGTATCTCGCTGACCACTCTCTGGAATCTCTAGTCGGAGTATACCCGGCCGGGGATGGATGTAGACTCTCTGGTTCGCTGTCGCTTCTGTGTCTGGCATCGACTTTCCCGTGGGTCTGTATATGGTCTGGTAGTGTACTCTCTTATCGGAATTACCGATACCTGTTGCTGGAGAATCGGAAGTGCAGGGATGCTCTTTTCGGACTCGTGAAAGCGGAAGAAGCAACTGCATCAGTGCCTAAACACGCTGGCTTTTCACAACAGATAAGACTCAAACCTGTGGAATTGGGGAACCGTAGCACCGGTAACAGAATGGGTCGCCTCCGATGTTGTCACCGGCCGGAAGAGATGTCTTTGCTCCGCTTGCTGGGGTCAGAGTGTCTCTTAATAGCAGCATTGGGTGCCCCGAAAAGTACACAACTGGGAAACCGGGGGAGGTTTGTTGGTCTCTTATAGAGATACATGGGGTAGCTATGGATGAGAGACGTGACAGACTCTGTCATAGATAGGCATGTACACTCGAAGGGGAAGCTCCGAAAGAAGCACAGAAAGTGAACGAGAGTACAGTACAGGCAGCACTTGGGATGTGATACAGTATCACAGAAGAGATCGAGGGTACGGAACGCTTAAGAGATCGGACGCTTTGATACCCTCCAGTGGACTCTGACAGTACAGTCTGCCGGGAAGACTCTTAGTGTAGTGAAAGTTGGAGCGGGAAAGGCATAGATATACTATACTCTGGGTGCTGGCGTGTGCGATTGGATCGTATGGCTGCTGGCAACAACAGATGCTTTAGGACCTCTCCAAAGTGCACTCTGTATACCGAAAGGATGTGTTTCCACTGTTTGCGCTCCCCGCAACCTCTCTTGTTTTTCAGTGAGTTAGAGAGAAAGAAGAAAAAGCACTTGTGGTGGGCGTTGCTTACCAACAAGGCATACACTTCTGACATGGCTGCTTGCTGCTCGAGTCCAACAAAAGAAGGCTCTCTCTTTTCTCTTGTTGTTAAAAGAAAGACGCTACTATAGAAAGCAAAGGTACTGTGTTGCTATTCTCCTACGGGATAGACACATCCTCTTAGAAGAGCTCTATTTGTGTTGCGCGAAAGACGAGAAGAGAGCTTTATACGGGAGAAATGGGTAGATGCACATTGTTGCGGGACCGGTTTTATAGGATGTCTCCACCGGCCGGCTGGATTCCTGATCAATACCACTTTATAAGAGGACCCAACACCAAAAGACCACCCAGATACGCATAGTGATTCGCTCTTTTGAGCACCCTTTTTATGAAAACCTTTGTTGGGGGCTTCCGCCTTTCCATAAGAGCATTGGATTGCCTGAATCACGAGTCTTATATACTGTGTTACGCTCGCCTAATATTGATAAAAAGTCAAGAGAACAATTTCACATGGAAATAAAGACAGCTTTTCTTGTCATAAAGGAAAGGCATGAATTGCGCAAGAAGTTCTTTTGGTTAAAACGCCGTGCGACTCGGAGGACAACTAAAACTCTCTTCTTTTATGTGTTGAAAAGCTATAATAAAAAAGAGATTACTGGACCTACCCCACCATGCCTCTGGACTTTGGGTATGCAGCGTGGGACACACACGGAAAAAAAGTGTATGATACAAACAGGTAGTAAGAAGTAGACACTATAGGAGTGGCGGAAAACTCTAGAGATCAACGCGAGTGAACTGTGCTGTTTCGCTTCGTAAAACCTATAGACTCTACTCTTCTTTAGTAATAGTGCTTGTTTTGCGGACCCTGTTTCAACTCATAGTGATCTGGGACACGATGGGAGTTTGCGTGCCTCGGTAGAAAGATCACCGGAGTATAGCACAAGATCGCCTTTGCTTTCAGAGCTATTTTGGACCTGTTAACAAGGTAAACCCAATGAAACCAACACAACGATTAGGTCATTGGGCAGAAGACGATCCAAAAAGCGAACACCTATAAGAGAGTCCCGGCCGGCCGTAAAGCGTTTTCACTTGTGTTGCGTACTATATTAGATGTGTGTATATACATGGAAGACTGGGATGCTTTCTTTCCGCTCACGAGAAACAGCAAAAGTAGACTCTGTAAAGTATGAACACTAGTAGCTCTTCCAAACAGGGGAGGGGGTCCTGGCTCCAGCATCGGGTGACACATAGGCGACAGACACAGGGTAGCTTGCTTCCAAGGGAAGGGTATTTGGAAACAGAGAGCTTTCCGGTGCGTGCGGACTTGGGTAGTGTTGGGCGCGACTACTGTATCCGCTTCCATTCGTATTCTTTAATAGAGCTTGAAAAAGAGCGAAGCAATACCAACAAGCTAGAACTACTCTATACATTACGGGTTACCGAACCACTTTGAGCCGTATGCGGGGGAACTCGCACGTGCGGTTCTGGCCGGGGGGGAAAGGATAACCCACCCAATAGCGTATCTTGGGAGCTCAATATGAAATACGCTTTTTTTTCAATACCCGTTCGGAACAGGTAACACTCAAGAGATTGCTTCGAAGTAAGATCCCTTTTGAATACATACTCTTCCTCCGGCATGGTACATGAGCTCCAGTAAGTCGGTAAATGCCCGACAGCTGCTACACAGTTTCCAAGACAGAGTGCTTTTAGAGTCTCAAGCTCAAGGGGTAAAAGGTAATACGAGGTGTATGAGATTTCGGCTTTTCGTATGGCTGAAAACATGTCTTTGAGTCTCTTTCTCATGGATGGTTGTAGTGTATTATCCTCGGGAGCGTTAGCTGCATTCCGGAAAAGATACAGTCGTACAACAGTTCATAAGAGCCCTTCCAAAAGGTACTCCCGCGCTCCCAACACACCTTTCTCGTTACTTTTTACAAACAAGAAGAATGTTGTAACCAACGAAACTCTTGAAAGCCGCCAATGGTAAGACAAGGTGTTTCCGCCGCGGTGACTAAAGAAGTGTATTGCGTGGGAAAAACGAAATGTTTTCACTTAATGTTGTATTATCGAAAGCACCCATACCTTAAGAGTACAGCACAAATACATGGGTAGCACGTCCAATAACACTTGAAAGAGAAATCCAATTATGAGTCCAAACGGAGGGTAAAGAATCATAAATAAAGAACGTAATCGAAAACCACCGAAGCAAAGACACTAGCTCCTGGAAAATGAGTCCGCCGAAAGCACCTTTGCAACAGAGCATCTAAAACCACCGAAGCAAAGAGAAGCTCGGTATCGAGAGTGTAGTTCGGGAAACCCAAGCCAAGAGTGTGCAGCGAAACACTAGTGGTACGGAAAGCTCTAAGAGGATGTGTCACTTTGCTTTTTGGAAGTGTATCAACAAATCGTGTAGACTCGAATGAGACAGTGTTACTGGCCGCTCAAGTTTACCTTTCAATCCAAAAGAAAACGGAACGGAAAGCTCTTCTTTGGCTGCATGGTACGCTAAATTCGGGAGCTATCTCTACTATGGGGGTGTCGCTCTACGACTACTAAGAGACTTAAAGGGGAAATGTGTTACTGGGAGGTTTTCAGAGGAAGCACACTGTAAGAAACAGAGAATCTATAGCTCGATTACAATAGCACTTTCGGAAAGGGTATGCAGCTTTCTATGAGGCGAAGCACACTGTCTGTTTCCAAGTTCATGTGTAATAGTACAGCGGGTGTTTCCACACATACCTTTTTGGACGTGGTCAATTTACTGAATGCATATGACTGACCGCCTAAAGTGTGCTTTAAGAAAAGGGAGGGGGCCGCGATACCTTGACTTCTTGTTTACGCTTCTGGGTGGCTCCTCAAAGAATAGAATGTAATACACATCTTTACACAGAGTCTAGGTGTTTTGGAATGCTTTCGAAAGTGGTGTTTGAATCCAGTGAAGGCAGGCAGCTCTACTCTCAGCGTTCACCCAAAAGGAAAGGACTGTTGTCTCCCTACGCGCCGAAAAGCAGACAGTTTTAGGAAGGGAAAGTGGTGTTTGAATCCAGATCAGAGATTGGAATGGAAGAGGTATACAACATATAAGAAATG
>JAKCVP010000386.1:0-115000 GCA_023512835.1 Taxillus chinensis | reverse complement strand
ATAGAGTATCGTTAGTACGCTGCTAGAGTTGGAGCGCGTACCTGCTACTTGCACGAAGACCAATCCCAGCCGTTGCCGGCGTGACCCGAAGGAACAGCTTTCTTTGGGGCGTCTGGACGGTGGATTTATATCGTTACAGAACAACAGATACAGCTCTTACTCTTGGCAGCAGCACTATTGACTTCTCTGATTGCAGTCGTTTTGTACACACTGTACCTCTGTGAGTTACACTTTGCTGTCACCCGCGGGTTGCTTTCAGTCTTCTATTCTGTCCTCCGAAACTCGGATATCGGATACATGACTGCTTTCGCGTGCCGTTTCGAAAGTGCTATGGGGCGGGACTACACACACCGGAAATCCGACTCATATACACGGAACGATAATGGAATTGCTTGCACAAAGCAACGTAGAAGAGCATCTCGGATCTCGTGGCACAGCATCTTAGAGTAGAGTCAGATCTGTATGCTTTAAAAAGAGCTAAGTCAGCGAGGTACCTAAGCGGAAAGTCCGTGCGCCCAGTTTGTTAGCTCCGGGTTGTTGTGTCCATTCCAGTACTGTACTGTCCAAACTCTAATTAAAGAGCTCTTTAAGAAGCTTTCCCCAGATCCTCGTTGCCGAACTCCTAAAAAGAGTACCTAACAGCATGACGATGTCTTTCAATTGTCCTTATTCGACCATTCCGAAACCCTTGCGGCGGGATACCTAAATAAGGGCTTGCTTCCCGACATGCTATTCCGGTGACTTCACGGATTGGATACGGTGTCCCGATCGGCAGCACAATTTGTCCAACCGCGTGTAAGAGTCGAAGACGCACACCTAGCATGATGCTGAGACACATTTACGGAAAGAGAGTGGGCAGCACCAGAGCTCTTAAAGCGATCTCCAAAAGATGGATTGCTTCCCTTTTTGTATGTGTTCCCGTATTCGAAAGCAGCTCTCAATACACTCCATTCCGCTCCGCACTGCGCCTATGACGTCGGACTTATCCGTTTTTCCAGAAGAAGAGTAGAGATTGGAATGCTTTCTGGCTTTGCTGGCGCGTAGGGAGACAGAGTCCTTTCCCGCAGCATAGGGATAGCAATACAAGATGGTATTATGCTGGTACTCAGAGGACTCTCACTACCAGCTGAATCCATCCTATCTAGCTGGGTGCCGGTATCAACACTATACTATACAGAATGGCAACCGCAACTCTCCTATGGCTCTTGGCCCAGACAACGTCCAAGGAGATCTCCTGGTGGCTAGCTGCCCCTATAAGAGGTTGCACCTTTCCGGACCTGTCTTTCGGGAATGCAGTAGATCGAGAGGTCGTTCCGCCCCGTGTCCCCCAACCCAGTAAGGTCATATGTTCTCAAACACAGTCGCTCCCAATCTTACCTAGCAGGCGAGCGATCCCAGTTCAGGCAGAGAACAACCTGTTACCTCTTTGCGAAAGCGCTGTTCCAAGCACGGAAGTGTAAGGAGCACTCTTTTGGTCGGTGGCTACCTAAGGGAACTCCGATTCGGTACTTCCGCCCGGCATCTCTTCCTCCCGATCACAAGGAGAGGTTCACCATGGGTAGTACTTCCCCCGACATTTCCTAGACCATCCAGTGGTTGCGGCATGCTGCTTTCGGATTCGACAAGGGCCCGTATCCCGGACAATACGCAATAGGTCTCTGGAAAAAGGTGCATAACTCAGTCAGTCATAACTCAGTGCAGTCATAACTCATAGTAGTTCTGTCTTATAAGAGAATGGATTGGCTGCGAGAATCGCACCAGTGCTGTATTGCGTTCCCCTTAACTCTAACTTAAAGAATGCCAGTCAAGTCCAACCCGCGTAGTTGATGCAAAGACACTTCCGAATTGCTGCCGCGGACAGATAAGATAGAGACAGCGGAACACCTTGGGTGGCAACACACCTCTCAGACTCCATTAAAGTCCCTCCAGTAGCGTTGATACTCAATACCTCTTTTTCTTAAAGTGAGTGCGATGCCTGCCAGCTCTTCACACTCTTAAGAGAGACGTTCACTGTACGTTACGGGACCTCCGGGACTAGCGTATTTGTTGGGCTTGGAAGCTGCTCTCTTCGGAGTCCGTGCATCTGTGTATGACTTCCACTCGATCCCGGCCGAGGTTTGATACCCCCCTTGTTTTTACCGGAACCGTATCGCTCCATAAAATGTGTAGCCCCGTCACACCTGTGTAGAGTAGATCGTTCAACACCACCTGCTTCAACCCCATAGGCAAGCACAAGAGAGTCTCATAGGCGACCGAACGGCCGCCCCCTTATTACTAGACCGACCTGCCAGAATAATTCCATAAACTCCTAGCGAAGAGATTGCAAACAAATAAAGTAGCCCTATGTTCAGATCTGACAATACCATACCATACTCAAAAGGTACAACGGCCCGGGCGACCAGACTTAACAGAAATGTGGCCACTGGAGCCATTCGAAACAGGGAGACATTCGCACTACTTGGTGAAATAGGTTCTTTTAGAAGCAATTTCACACCATCTGCTATCGGTTGTAACAATCCGAACGAGCCAACAACATCCGGACCCTTTCGACGTTGCACAAAAGCCATTACTTTACGCTCCGCGAGCACTAAAAAGGCAACTCCTAGTAGCAGTGGTAGAATTAAGAAGAGTATTTCCGCTGGAACTACAGTGTACGTTTTCGATTTTGTATTCTCTGAAGAGATCTGGCCTGGCAGACAATCCCAGATGGAAAGAAACGGGACCTTTTCTCGAAAACAGATCGAGCCCACCCAAACCTATGGGCATTTTCGGGGACTAGCCCGCTTTCCAAAGAGAATTCCGAGCACAGCAGAAGCAGAATACCCGAATTCGATTATGGGAGCCATTGAAAGGTTACTAAAACACCGGCAACGGAGACTACCCGAGCTAATGAGAGAGGCAAGAACACCTTCCGGCCAAGTCCCATTAATTGATCATAACGATATCGTGGAAATGCTGCACGGACCCATAGAAATACAAAGAGAAACAAGAGTACCTTGAGACTAAACCAGAGCGAGCCCGGGGGAATATTGGTTGACATAGGCATTTCTAGGATAGGCGGCCAACCTCCTGGAGAGAGCGATGTGCATGGACCAGGTGAGTAGGGATGCAGCTCCTTGGACCGCTCGTCGGGACGGATAGGTTTGGGTTCACACCCTTCTCAAAGGAACCGTACGTGCGGGTATCCCCGCATGCGGCTCCGTCCAAAGAGTAGAGTACTGAAATGGATGATGGACCAACGGGCCCTCGAACCATAAAGCGTAGGGCAACACCGGTTATGTACAGAGATGCTCTTGATACCATTTGTCGAAGAGCTCTCTTCAGCAGTTACTACCCTCCTTTCTGTAGCGTGCATTCTGTCTGTAAGCTCAATAGCAAGCCCCATGTTTCTATGAATCTGTGGTGCTCCATTACTCTTCGAGTCTGTAGTCGGATGGCTGGGACTGTCATGGCTGGGAGGTCTATCTGGACCGTAGTAGTACTCCCTTAGGTCTGATTCAAGGGAATTTGCGAGTCGTTAACCGGGTTTCCGAGAACGCCTGAAAGTGGAATACGGTTTGCTGCGTATGCCGGAAATGCGCTGGAGATCGCTTAGCGGTGGCCGACGAGGTATCTAGAACCATTTCTCTTGACAGACATGGAAACTCAAGTGTATGCTGGCGGGGAGCTCTCAAAGGGTTTCTAGAGGTGCTCGATACGTGTGCTTTAGCGTGTGCAGTGCAGTGCATGTCTCACATCGCGTGAAGATAGATATCCCGTACCGTTTTACCAAACGTATTCCACAGCCCCTAAGAGAAGTGCCTACACAGTCCTGTCTTACAAATGCATCCAAAGGTATGTGCCTGCTGGCATTCCAATGACATCCGAGTCCGAGTCGAGTCTTCCAGAAAGCACACTGAAAGCATATCCTTCGTTCACTACATGAGATGGGGGCCTGTAAGAGATGCTCATCTCTCGGAGGGACACTGTGTTGTCTCACTTTACCTGTGCGCCACCGATCGAGTTGCCAGACTTCCAATGGAAAATCCGGGCCGGGCTCTTCTGTGTGTTGCGTATACGTCGTTTGAAAGCGAAGCTGCTAACAACAGGGGATCCAAAGAGTGTTTCCTTCCAAGGGAAATGCATGACTCTCTGCTGTGCCACTGCGATGGGCCTGGTCTCGGCACAGTTGGAATCGAGGGAGCTCAGACTCTCGGTACCCGCAATTACTGTGTGCTTCCGCTTTCACGAGGCCGAAAGGATATCTATATTATTGGACTGGACAGTCTCTTTAAAACACATTGTGCTATGGGTGGCTCTCCGGGTTGCGTTTAGGCGTTCTGTGTGTTCCCCGCTGCAGATCGTTTTTCGAAAGCCTATTCAGTTCCCGTATACGGTATTCCCGTGACATCTATCTCGTTACCGTTGCTGGGTGTCCAATCCCAAGGTTACCAAGAGGATTTCTTGATGCCCATCAAAGGACCTCGAGATGCTAAGACACGAAATACGATACGAGACATTCGAAAGCACTCATATACGGCACGAGGGCGACCCGTGGAAATACATCGGTTTCTGACTCTAACACAGGCACTCTGTCTGGGCAACTGGGACAACGTAATACGATGTTTGTCCCGCATCTCAGGGAGGACTCTGTATTCTGTACATACGGCTTTACACAGCTTTCGTCTCAATTCATATTTTGCCGCGAGCAATCTACGTGTTTGATCTCGTCTATTTCGTCGCTCCGACATGAGCTCTTGTTCCCGATGCCTCTTTTTGCAAGCCGCTCCACGGTGGTAAAGTCTCATATTGTGGTTGTGTGTTGGCCGAAGATACAATAGTAACATGGAACCCTATCATCTGTTCGAATAGCTCGAAATGCTCTTCCAGTTCGGGGCAAAACTCCGTGTCCCAAGAGCAGAGTAGAGAGTGCTCCCGGATTTCCGCATCTAACAGATACATTACTTTCGAGATTCTTACCGAAACATGATACATTCCATGCCCTCGGACGGAGAGTTGTTTCGTGTGTTACTTACATATCCGTCTTCTCTGACTTCATTAGAGTTAGTTAGAGAGTTAGAGAAAGCACTTTCCTTTCGAACCCCCGAAATGTATGAATTGGCGCGCGGAATCTCCATAGCCAATGTGCCATTTCGCTCCTCGACTAGCATCTTGGGTACGACTCGTATTTCAGCAGACGATCCAGGGACTTCCATAACGTTGTTATTCGGTTTGAGCCAAGGATCCTGACGCGAGACATCTGCTTAAGGAAAATGGAGTGGAAACATGAGTGGGCTTTTCCAGAGTATCTAAGGAGCACTGTTGTCTATACTCTGCAGAAAGACTACCCATCCGAAACCCCGCACGAAAGTACACGGCCCCAGGCGGGATGCACTGCCGGGCACCACACACTTTATAACGTAGACGGTGTGGAAAAGGCTTTTCCGAAGAGCTCTTTCAGTAGAGTTTGGACGGAGTCGACAGACAATACAGAAGCAAGAGCGGAAGCGCCATCCAGCCCGAGCCTATAGAGCTAGCGGATCCGTATTCTCTTGGAATGTGTACAACTGTTGTTGAGTGTGCTAGTGCTGCCCAACAATGGGATTGGGTCGAGCCATTGGTCCGGTATGGTTGTTGGATGTCCTACCCTTTCGTGAAATGAAAAGAGTACAGACACAAGAGCTCTGAAAGCATTGCCGGCCGTAACAAGACTGAAAGCACTTAACGAGAGAAAGGCTCGGTATCTGGACTGGACAGTAGCATACAGGACAGTACTGGAAAGGACAGGACAGTAGCATACTGGACAGTACTGGAAACAGGGTAGCGATTTCTCCGGGTTACGCTCCGGGCTCTTCAGTTACCATGTCATGTGTCATTACTGAGCTTTCTGTTACCATTTCATGTGTCAAGTAGCTTTCAGTTACCATTTCATGTGTAATTAGCGTGTTCTTTCACATTGTTGAGTGTGCCCGGAATACGGTGTAACAGCATGACAGGTGTACTACCGGAGCTTTGGGGAAGGCTTCGGGTGATACGGCTGGGGGAAACCGTATGGGAATGGACGGTACTTGTATCCGGAGTGGGTGAACGTACGAGACTATGCAGCGGAGCCTATTCTGACAGCGGAGCCTATGAAATGGAATCGGGAGTCAGAAAGAAAAAGCATATGGATTTCATTGAGAGACAAAGAGTAGCTCTTGAGCACCGGCGTATGACTGCCGCCTATAGTCAGTCTCTTGTTTTTCTAGAAGAGAAAGCACTAGTACTAGAGGTTCCGGCATCTAGCTCTTGTTGTGTTGCCGCTGTGCTTGCAACCTCCGCAGTTCAAGAGTTGTACCGGGCGATACCGAGACAGACTTTCAGATATGGTCGGTCCAATGCAGTTACTCTTCAAGCCATGACAGTCCCACCCGGAAAATCATAATAGAGCGGATCTCCAAGGCACATTTTGAGAGCACAGCACAGCAAACCACTGGAGATTCTCTTAGCAATTCCGCCGAAAGCAGTGTTGGACGCTCGCGGGGTACGTAGAGCTACAAAACAATGCTGTCTTTCATTAGAGAAAATACAGAAGTATAGACCCATCGGGCACACACAATTCGGTGTATGGAGCTAGATGTCCGGAGCTTGGGATTACGGAACACTGGCTTTAGTCAGGTAGGTAACAATGCTGTCTTTCATTAGAGATCGAAGAGAGAAGTATAGAGCGAAGGCTAGGCGATTCGATCCGGACTGAATAGGACCCAACACCTGTATGTGTGTATTGACTCAAAAAAGAATTGACAAGGGATTACGAAGTGAAATCTCCGGAGTGGATGGTCTACCCTACCCTACGAGTCTTGTATTCGGAGTGGGTGAACGGGTGTGTGTGTGTGTGCTTGCGCGTATACCACCCCACTCTTATTGCCTGGAAGACAGAGTAGGTAGCACCACCCTAGTACGTGACGCGAGATATGGGTGGAAGTGCACTCTATTCGCTGCCCCGAAACCCAAACGTGTAGACTCTCCCTATGAGTAACCGGAAGCGGAAGCGGAAACAAGAGCTCTGTATTTCCACTTACGTGTTTTGGATGCGCAGAGACTGATGCCGTTGCCGTATCGCGTATGATTGTACGGCCGGAGAACCCATAACTCGCCGATCGGGTCTAGCCGCAATGACAGCATAGCAACCGGAGAGTCCCACGGCAGAGATTGGAATGCTCTTCTTAAGAGGCTCCGCGGATCCAGAGAGGGAAAGGTCCATCCATTGGCATCGTGGATGCTCACAGAGGTATGTCTCTCTCGTGATGGGTGTTTAGGGGAGTGTCTACGCGCCCAAACCATTCCAATCCGGGAAGCGAAACAGGACACTGTGTACTACAACCTTAACAAATCCCTAGAGGAGCCGTATGAGGCGGAAGCTCCAAGTACGGTTTTGCAGCCGAGCCTGTTGTAAAGCAAGGCTTAGGGACCGATATGCTGATTGGTTTAGGTAGGGCGGCCTCAGGTAACCTGTAGGGATTGACCTCCAACGCATGGGACTCACCCGGTTGTCTTAGGGAAACATAGCATGTCACCGAGGGAACGGAACGGAACAGAGTGGAGAGGGACGCCTTCCGGGCTTTTCTTAGAGATGAGGCCTTTGGGCGAAGCAAGGCAATACTGGATGGTGTGTCCACCTCCCCCAACGTCGCTACGAAAGCGTAACACGCACTCTGCTTCTGGTGCCTAGAGGACAGAGACAGGCCATCTCGAGGCACAGCACGATACAGGCAACACCGGCGAGACCGGGCTTGGAAGGCTTTGGAGTCAGAGGGTCCATAGTACCTTAAGCGGGACGGGAGAGTGCCGCATTCTTGCAAGGGGGAAGGGATCTGTTCTTCAACAGACAACGGAGATGGGACTCGGAACAGAGTACGATACATCACCAGCCTATGGGCAACTCGAAAGCGAGACAACAAAACACCCGGAATATCCCGTGGGCGTATCTATCTGTTCTACGCACGCTATTGGAGGTGGACCTTCCGCTAAGCGAGTACACAACAGATTCTGTCATGGGTCTGACCAGAGGTGTCTATAAAAGCAGAATGCCGTATTCCGCTAGGTTACGTTGAGTGCGGAAAGCACCGGTAACAGAAAATGGAAGCACAGAATGGGCCGGAAGTTAAGATACAAGCCTGCCGATGGAGAATGCGCGGAGAAGGTACTGTACGATTACGCTTTCAGACCGCCCCGCCGAATGCATGAATGATTGAATGGAGTCTGCAAGGTAACTCTTCAATAGAAACTCGAAGGTAACTCTTATTGGGTTGCGAGCTGCCCGTGGGAAACCAGATAGGGGAAAGAGCTCTCTTCTTCGATAGCCCCAGCAATGAATGAAGGACAGGCCTTCGCTGCCCACCCATCAGAGAGGAGAGATGACCTGAGAAAGGTGCGAAATACAGATGCTTGGCCCGGTGGTACTGTACAACATGCTATCGGGGGTAATCTCTTTCTTAAGGATGTGCTTCCATGACTGGGAACGGGATCCAGCATAATGTAACTTCGAATTCCGGACCTCAACATCCAGCTGCTCATGGTGTGTCACGCTCAGTATTGGAAATGCAAGGAGAAGTGGTGGAACGTGCGGAACCACATATTGGATCACTCCAGTTCGGAACGAGAAGCTTACCGAGTAGGCTTGATGCTGCCGCTCTGCGCCCCACTCTAACCCATTCCGTAGCGCTTAACGAGATAAGACTACTCTACTGTACAACACTGAAAGAGGGGACAGAAGGGAAAAGGTTGTGAAGGTGGCCTCGTTATCCACACGCTATACCCGGGTACGAGTGTTGGCGGGTCCTGGAGTGCCTGTCAAGGGCGGAACAACAAATACCCCGGGGTGATCATCACCACCTGCTGCACCTAACCAATCGGAAGTGGAACGAGGCTCCCGAAACCAGCTGTATCATTCCACGAAAGGGTAGGGTTGGATTCCGCAGGCGATAAACAGAGTGGAGGGACGACAACAACACAAGAATAGGCTTTTAGGGTAGGATGGAACTACTGGATTCAGAGACCTTATGGCGAACACGAAAGAATAAGGCGAAGCTTGGTAGCGCCGCGGGGGAGCATCAATCAAGGAAGGACTTCGGAAAGAAAGTACGGGTCATTTGACGGCAAAGGCAGGAATTCTGAAATCAGATGTGTAAGAAAAGAGGATATTGAGTCAGAATTCTCTCTTTTCGGACTGTCGGTTGCGATAGCAGTAAGCAATGTAAGAATCCGCGAGTGTCGCTTAAAGCGTATCTCCCCGCGGGAACAACATCCCGAATGCCAACTCTCTCTTCTAAGAGACCGAATGAAAAGGTGAGCGTACTACTTTATTTGCCTATAATAAGAGATGTGCCGTGTTGTGGATGAGATTCCGCGATTCATACCTCTTATTAGAGCGAGAGGGAAGCGCAGAGGCAGCCGTGTATCCATTACAAACCTTGCCATCCGGAAAACTCTATACGTCTGGGGTCCTAAAGAGCTGGTGTTCGGGTCTGCGTGTAGCGATCGATCCGAAACAGACATTTGCCGTTCCAACTACTCTATATTCTATAGTATACGGGGCTTGGGTTCTCTAAGAGCTTTCTCTTAATGGTGGAAAAAAGCGTTTATAGGATACGGTGGTCCGGCCGGTGGTTTGGCGCAATACACGAAATCAAAACACGTACACTAGGAAAGAGCGGAACTTTAAGTTCGAATAAGACAGGTCGACCCAGCAGCAAGACAGAATGGAATACGCGGGAGTAGGTAGGGCGCTCACCTTCGAGTGTACTCTATCGGGAAGTTTTCTTAATTCGAGTTCTGTTTCGGAATCCTAATAGCATTTTTGTACGGCTGCCCGCCCGCGGAATGGAATGTGTCGAGTATAAAGGGTAAACTCTCTGAAAGAATGTATAGCCGGAAGCGTATCCCTTCCCTCTGCTTTCTTGGAATTCCTTAACAGTGTGGTCGTGTAACCAACCCGGCGGTACGATAGCCGAAGGGAGTTACCTATCTAAGTGAAGCTCTCTTCTTTCCGAAAAGTGGAGCTGTCCAACCAACTGGAAACTCTTCAAGAAAGCATCCAAAAGGTACTACTATAGCTCTTACGGAAGAGAATGTTACCCTAAGTATAGGTCGGCGGCGGTGCCTTCTTTCTCCATGAGAGTTGTATCGTAGAAGAAATCTCTCCCCTGACAAGTACATGCCGAACGTAACCACCCGAAAACGACATGATATACCTAGGAAATATCTCTCTTCTTGGAATACCTACAGCAGCTCCCGCTAAAGCAATTGTTGCAGCTCCGGCACCCATTAATTTTGCACCTTCTAACATCTATACAATACTCTTTCAAGAGACAGACAGAGAGTTTAGAATACCAATATCGGCACAAAGGACAGACAAAACACCAATCACACGGCAAACTCGATTACACCATTATGGCAACACTACAGGTCGACCCAGCACTATAGGATTGCTCCGCCACTTTCAAAGTATACCTCTTGTCCTCCAAAATGTTTCCATTTCTGTTTCTTTTCCGACCGAATGAAACGCTTTTCTATAGAGTGTGAATGCCCAGGCCCCATCTTCTCTTACTTAAGGAGCTAACTCACCATAGGGGAATGTCTATCCTTTCGGCTTTTACCTGTTTTCCCGGAAGAGCTTCTCTATACGAAATCCGGATCTCTCCTATAGTACACCGTGTGGCCCGTAGGACGCCTTTATTTGCTGCAGGTATACCCTTGCTTTTTTTATGTTCGTACCCTTTTTCGTTTCGAAAGTATAGAGGGCCGGGAACATAAACTATTATATGGAAACATCGGAAACAACCGAGAGCGGACACATTCCATTCCGCGGGCGGGCATCTATGGTATATGAGAGGAGAGAAGCGAACTCGAATACTCTCGGGAGATAGAGTTTGGCTTCGGAACAGAGAGTCTGTACAAAAAGACTTTTTCGAGGCTTCCCTAGCATACCTTTGTATAAGAGAGTTTAACTGTACACTTGGAAGAGACACATCTTCTGTTAGTGTTGCTGAAAGCTCTATAAACACTCCAAGAATGGAATTCCATACAATAATAAAGAAAAAAGGTCCTGAATCGCAGCTCTCCTATACGGTGTTTAATGATTGAATAGGTTCTGCCGCGCCATTCCTTGGGTATGTGATTGTGTGTAGTAAGAACATAACTACTACTGTATAGAGTTGCTGAATCGAGAGTACTCTCTCTTTGTTTCCAAGAAAGCAGATGGAGCTCTAGCAAAAGGGTATACGGATTGTATTAAACACCGTATAGGAGAGATGCGGGTATCCCGGTCGCTTATAAGAGAGATAGATATACTAGGCCCGACTCGGCCTATTCTCTTTCAGTCGTCGAAGCAGTATCTCTTTTCTCTTTCAGTAGAACCCCTAAGGCAGACCTCTTTTAAGGTCGGAGTTGAAGTCACGCATAACACTGCATCATCCTCGAGCGTGTATCATCACTCTCCTCTTTTTCGGGAGCTTTCAGATCTATATATGATGTTGGTTGGCCGCCCTTTGGTTGACGTTCTCTATGGGTTCGCATACGACTGAAAGAGAATAGGTATTTGTTGTTTTCCTGCTTCGCTCTTCTCCAACAATAGGACTATGATGCTTTGTGAAAGCTTTCTATGACTATACGACTCATAGTACACTCGAAGGGGAGAGCTCGACCACTAGTGTCTCTGCGGACGCACGCTTTCAAGAACTCGAGAGAAAGCACCTCCTTTTCGAAAGAGTACTCTGTCTACGGGAGCCTCCTTACTGGGAGCAGCGTAGATATCCTGCCAAACTCTGTAAAGAAGGTGTCGGAAAACGCGGAAAGCGCACATTTCTCTAGAGAGATTTCCGTTGCTACTCGAGCTATAGATTCTCTCTTTGTTGGATATGCTGTTTCGGCGTGCACGCCTTCCAATAGTATAGTCGCCACAAAAGTCTCCGAATTACTCTCTGTCTCTTGAGTATCTCTGTCTGTCTCTCGAGTCTCATTGAGAGTTGAAAGTGAATCGTTCGGGTGGGCCGAGCTCTTTGTAACTCTAGTAACAGTGGATGAAGGAGTCTACAACATGGAATTGTGTAACAACCCTAATGGACGTTGCACAGCACCCGAGCTACGGTCCGGCAGCAATAGCGCTTTCGCTAGGTTGTTCAGACTCTCACATAGGAGAACGGGACAAGACTGAATGGCAGCGTACTTGACAGACTTAAAGAAAGATTGGCAGCCGCTAGCAGACAGACTGAAAGCGTACGGGATGCTAGCATACTTGACTGACAGACTGAAAGGCAGCTAGCAAGTGACAGAGTACGCCTCGCAATTCAAGTTGGAAATGGGTATGGTAGAATGCCGTCGGAATCCAACCATTCCAATCCAATCTCTCTTCAAGTGTAAGAAAAGTCACTTTTGTGTCACCCGGGGGGCACTCTGTCTTTCGAGTCCGGGTAATCGGTCCTAGGCTCTAGGCGTATATCCCCCGAAAGTAAAAGCGTTACACAGGGACGACTGAAAGCACGAACCACCCAAAACGCACACGGTTCGGAGAGCTTTGACCATCCTCGGCTCTACAGTGTACGCGGCGGAGGTAAGCAACCGATAAGACTCTCTACTGTGTCTAAACTCTGAGTTTGGGGTTTTGGAAGAAGGTTCAGAAAGCCGAATTAGGCACCGCCGAACAGGACAGGTTTGGGGAGCCCAGAAGAAATCTGCTCTCTCTATTCTGGTTTCTGGATGCTATTGAAATGAAAGCACTTGTATTCAACTCTTAGTAACTAAAGTGTCTGTGTCTTGTCTCTTGATTTCGCATAGCTCTTTCTGTCCCGTTGCGTTTCCCCGGCGTGAACGGTACATCCCATCCGGTTGCTTTGCTTTTTCATCCAAGTCTCTACAATAAAGTAAGAACAAGACCTTTCTCTACCCGACCCGAGACACTCTGCTATGATTGGAGTGTGCTGCACGCAAGACAGAAACGCTCTACTTGAGAAAATGCCGGGAATGTCACATCTTTGTATGCAGTTCGTACCAAAAGCAAAGATCCATACAGAGTTGCCCTTGGACTTCCCTATGTTTCCGATCTACTCTACCTAAAAGAATCAAAAACCGAAACGCCGAACACCTAAAACGCACTTCCATAATGATGTGAAATCCATATTGTGTACAGACATACTAACACAAGACAAGAAAGGTTTCGTCCGACTGGCATCTTAGGCACTAGAGCACTTTCCATGGAAGAGAAATGGCGGGAACCGGCAGTAGTCCATCTTCCGAAACAGAAAGAGAGCACCTAGAAGAGCATGGCGCAACAACCTTCAAACACAGCATTTTGGATCGATAATGTAGCATTTATGAACTGATATCGAGGCCCGGCAGACTACATTAGAGACTAGAAGTGGTATTTTGTTTAAAAGCAGAGTGCGTTTTGGGTGGTTCGTGCTTTCAGAGATGGTAGAAGCCAATAACGGGCTCGGCATATCTATCTTCCAAACAAGAAAGTGGAATACGGTCCCGGTCTTCGTAAGAGTTTTCAATCCGGAAGTAACTTCTAGTGGCTCTTCAAACAGCGCGTATTCGGAGAGTCAGGGGGTTGGATCTGCTCTCTTCTTAAAATACGGAATGGAGCGGAGCGGACCAGAGTTCTTCCTCTTTGATAATACCAATCGAATCCTAGTAAAACGAATCTTGTTAGTAGTCCGTGCGAAGCTAGAAAACTTTCTGTTGTGTTGTATCGTTACCACCTGTAGTTTACCGTATACACTAGTAGTGGCTCTTCTTTCACTAGTTCACATTCTCTTTCTTTCACTGCTTTGGAATAGATATGCTATATTGTTTTTTTCCGGGTTATCTCTTCTCGACTGGCATCTTAGGCACTACCCACTTTCGATTTGTCATCCAATCTCCCACTTTCCACTCTATTCGGAACACTCTTATATTTAGCAGCCTTACAGTTTTCTCTTGCCCTCGCGTAGCGATGGTTCTGTCATTTCCCTAGTCGTTTTGTGTGTACTGCGTTGCTTGCTCTAACGTCGGGGTCACAACGAAACAAGGAGAGTCTACTAAGAGATCTCTTGGAAGCGGCTCCATCTCCACCTACCGGCATTTTTAGGTCTCCTCTTACAACTCTAAACCGTGTTTTACCTTGTAATTAGAAGCGAAGCAGTGCATACACGTATTGCTTTTTTAAAAGAGAATATAGGACCCAACACCTTTCTTACTCTTATAGTGCCGAAATGGGTTATGAGCGGTAGGTAACAGAGCGATCTCTTTCAGGTGGAACGGGAACCAATCCTTTTAACGGGATATCTATCTCTCTTCTTGGAATATCGAAAGCAAAGCCTGACATCGATAAATACGCTTCGGGCCAGGTCGACTCTATTCGATTCTCTATATCCTTTTTGAAAGATGCTATCGTAGAGCGTCCGCGAAAAGGCTCAATAGAAAGAGAATGGATGGACGGTACTTTGAGTTCCTCGGAAAGGAGAGTATTCCTGAAACATCTCTAGTAAACTCAAAAGGGTTACGAGACAACAACGAAAAGAGCTCACAGCGAAAACTGGAGTGATCTAAGAAAAGCCAGCAGCAAAGGCACCTTTAGGATTCGACGATAAAGCACATCTTGGTAGTAAGAGAGTAATCTCCAAGCAGCTTTCGGAAAGGTAGTAACTTTACCTCTTGTGTTCCGTTCCGAGTGATAAGGTAAGCATCGTATACAAAGACTCTCTACAGGAGAGACAATTCCCTTCTTGATTCCGCATAAGAGGTGCGCTACCCAGTGGTTCCGCGTTCTACTAAGAGTTCCCCATTGGATGATTGGTTGTATGGCGGCTAATTACGTAATCGAAAAAGAGCCGTATGCCTCAATGACACCCTAAGAGAGACTAAAAAGTGTAACTACCATTGGAAACACATCCTAAAAGACGCACCGCACCGTATGATATGATTGGAAAAGCAGGATAAGGCATCTGGCAGAGTAGAGTATCTCTTGGAAACACTGATAGTGAGTTGAGTTACTTCACTCTGTATTCGCTGTATAAGAACACTTGCGTTTTCCAACAGCTCTTTACTCTCCAATGTTTTTGAACCATACTGCTTCCAACCTGTTCACATCCAATGTTGTGCTCTCCGAAAAAAGGCGATTTCCGGGTGTTGCTGGAAGAATCCATAAGTTAAGTATCCGGGTTTGACAGCTATGATGGTGCCGGAAGATTACTCTCTCCTTTAGAAGAAAACATAAAGATCAGTCCATTCTCTTTCTATTGAGCCTTTCATTTGTATGGGAAACTGGGCGTCGAAAAAGACATCTCTCCTATAATGTGTTTTAAAGAGAGACTTTCGGGGCGAGTAACAAGACCTCTGTGCCGGCCCCACTGTTTTGTATCCGAGTTCATCAATGGGTACCGCCGGGAGACTCTATATGAATCGTTCGGGTGGGAAGAGATGCAGCCGGAACGGAAATAATCTCAGAGCATTCCATTACTGGGGTTTTGAAAAGAGAGATGGTACACTCGCGTATAAAGAGAATCGATAAGATCGGTACGACAAGTAAAGGTAGTAGTACTTTCCGCTCCCATGAAAAAAGAGAATTCAATCCAATTCCAGCGAATCTGCTCTTTCAAGAAACGCGACCTTACTTAAAGGTAGTGCCCGGCGCGTGATTCTCTTAAGAAAGCACTCTACTCTATGTTGTGTGTTGAGCTTCGTGAAAGAGTTGAAGTAGGCGCCCCTATAACCTTCGGTAGCGGAAGTGGATCGAACATAAAGCGAAGTACTCTCCGGCTTCTTTATTACGGACCTTAAAACCACCTTTAAAAGGATTCCATTCTTGGAGTGTTTTTCCTTTTTGAATCGAGACTATAAGAGTAAGAAACTCGGCGTAGACTACTGTAGAGAGTGCACTTGTTGGATCGCTTTTGGAAGAAGAGCTTTTTGAATCGAGAGGATATAGGCGCTTGTGTCTAGGTCGGATACGGAGTTAAGAGTACCTTTCCAGCATCTCTTTATTGAGTTCGGCTTGAATCATGTAACGCTCGGCTCCCGAAACCCCCAGGTGTTGTGCTCCGCTCTCTATCGGACCTGTTACCGCTTCTTTTGGAATGATAGAGGTTGTTGCTGCTCTACTCTTTTGTTATACCTTATATTAGGGGCTTGTTGAAATCCATATGCTTTTTAGGGGAAGTGCTGCCGGGTGGTTTGCTCTCTTAACACAAGTGGACAGATCTCTCTAGAATTCGACACTTTCCAACGGAGAGTCTTTCTTCTTTGCCGAATTAAAACCCGGAGAGAATGTGCCCGACCGGAATCTTTTCTTACAGAGAGTGCTATGGTATTGCGTGCCCCGAAACTCTACCTTCAGAGGACCTATTCGGCATATACATTGCTGCTTCCAACAGTACACTCTTGTTTAGGGGTTTTCTCTCCTGTACTACTATACGGAATAGGGTGGTTTATGCCTCTTTCTACAATGAATTGAACTCGCAGGAAAGCATATGCTTCTCGATACACGAGATAACATAGAGAATCCGCGTGCTTTTGACAGGTCTCTCCTTTCTCGTTCGTAAAGCACTCTTCTCTCTTGTTCCGCACCATGGGCGGGTCTCTCTGTTGTGTTACTCACATTTCGTTAGAGCGATCTCTTTCAGGGGCATATCTATCTCTAAGAGAGCGGTTTCTTGATTGGATGGGGGACGCTTTGGGCTCGGGGATTGACTTCGGATCGAACGCAAACGGAGCGCTTACAGATTCTGGTACATGGACAGAAACGCTTTGACACTCGCGGATTCTGTCTTTATGAAATGCAGATACTCTATACTCTATTTGCATATTCGGTTTTCGGGGCGCAGCAAATCCTTAATAGAACACTATCGCTATAATCCGTAGAAAGAGGTATCTTCCAGTGAGTCTAGAGCCAGAATATCGAATCCTTGAATAGCATGCACATTCTGCATTTCCCGAAACTAAATGTGTAACAAGCAAAACACATCCTCCTATAAGAGAATCTTTGGAGAGCAGCACTTCAAGGCAATACGCTCTATACGAGGTGCAGACTTTGGAGAGGTAATCGTATTCATAACAGAACCCGGGTGGGGGGGACACTTTCAAGATAGATATACATTCGGTAAGAAAATCCTAATTGTATGAATTCACTACGTGTACGAAAGCTGCTGGGAAGGTGTTACACTCTGGGGCTGCCTTGTCTTCTTCAGCGGGACCTTATGGCTTTGTATCGTCTTGGAAACCTCTATACTAGTGTAAAACAAGTGTCTAAAAAGAAAAAAGGTATATAAACCCTACCCTGCTTCAAGATTGCATATCTCATAACGGGCAGCAGAATGCATTGATTACGCTATTGATTTACTCTCTTACAGAATTGTACAGGGAAATCCTTACTTAATTCTCTATAAGAGATGCCAAATAGACGAACTCAATAAAGAGATGCTGGAAAGGTCTCTCCTCTGAACAACAAGAGTATAACTGCTTGAAGTGGAGCACTACTCGAATCGATAGAACCACCAGGGGACGCAAAATCGGAGATCGTAGCATTGCTTTCAGTCTTGTCAAGTGTACAGACTCTTCAAAAAGTATTTATGAGCCCATAAAGGAACGAGAATCCTCCCACGATTGGTTTGTATGGATTGTTTTCCGGTGTGATACTGGGGTTGACTTACCGGAATTAGACACTTTCTTTGTATAAGATGCTAGCACTTTTCCACTTGAAACTCTGTAGGAGAGGGGCGCCAGCGGCCTATGGATAAGGTTCTATAAACTCGGAAGATCGTTCATCTCTCTTATTGTGTGCTTTGTTGGAAGTCGAAGGTGCTATTGGATCCGCGCGGTATTCCTTGAATCGAGAGTTGAGTCCAGCTGTTCCGACCTCTTTCAAAAGAGAGCTTTCCAGTTGTGTTGGTATTCTTCCATCTCTAAAAAAACGATACATACACCTAGGGGAGGGAGGGCTACATACACGTTTATTACGAAAGTAAGAGAGAAGTGAAAGCGAGTTCTGCTTACGATACTAGACCCGATCGGCGAGTTATGGGTTCTCCGGCCGTACAATCATACGCGATACGGCAACGGCATCAGTCTCTGCGCATCCAAAACACGTAAGTGGAAATACAGAGCTCTTGTTTCCGCTTCCGCTTCCGGTTACTCATAGCGGAGAGTCTACACGTTTGGGTTTCGGGGCAGCGAATAGAGTGCACTTCCACCCATATCTCGCGTCACGTACTAGGGTGGTGCTACCTACTCTGTCTTCCAGGCAATAAGAGTGGGGTGGTATACGCGCAAGCACACACACACACACCCGTTCACCCACTCCGAATACAAGACTCGTAGGGTAGGGTAGACCATCCACTCCGGAGATTTCACTTCGTAATCCCAAACAATTCTTTTTTGAGTCAATACACACATACAGGTGTTGGGTCCTATTCAGTCCGGATCGAATCGCCTAGCCTTCGCTCTATACTTCTCTCTTCGATCTCTGTTGAAAGACAGCATTGTTACCTACCTGACTAAAGCCAGTGTTCCGTAATCCCAAGCTCCGGACATCTAGCTCCAGACACCGAATTGTGTGTGCCCGATGGGTCTATACTTCTGTATTTGATCTCAATGAAAGACAGCATTGTTTTGTAGCTCTACGTACCCCGCGAGCGTCCAACACTGCTTTCGGCGGAATTGCTAAGAGAATCTCCAGTGGTTTGCTGTGCTGTGCTCTCAAAATGTGCCTTGGAGATCCGCTCTATTATGATTTTCCGGGTGGGACTGTCATGGCTTGAAGAGTAACTGCATTGGACCGACCATATCTGAAAGTCTGTCTCGGTATGCTTTTCGCTTTCTCTTCAAGTGAAACACCCTTACCCCAAACAGGTGCCTTTCGCATCACTCAATTATAATATCTTCAGAAAAAGGTCCAGCCCATTAGGTTCTTCTTTTAGAAAGGATAAGAAACGAGAGACAAGAACACATCTTTGATTAAGAGTAAAAGGCACAATATCAAACAGACCCAGATCCCATTTCTAGTAATGTCTTGGTGAACATGATCTGCCAGAATCTCTTCGATCCCTTTATTAATGTGCCAGAATACAGAAACAGTAAGAGTTGGTAGGACAGTGGAAGATACTCCTATATACAAAATAAGCAGCAGGTATAGGGGAATTCTATAATATTGTTGTTTGGCATTATAGTTATCTAAATCCGGGCCTTTAAACAAGATACGCGACTGTCTTATTCTCTTATGAAGCACTGAAGCATCGCTAGCTGCCGAAAAGCCAACTAAGTCTGGGGGTTATTGCTCACAATATCAAAGAGAAACCATAACTCGGATGAAAGGGATGAAACACTCTCTTCTTTACGCATCCAACTCTATGCGCTTGGGGTTGACTCTGTTTTGTATCCTCCTAGAACTCTAACTCTAACTCTAACTCTAATTGTTTTTAGACCCGACAGCAAAGCCAACAAAGCACACAATAAGAACTCTCCCGCGCTCCCAACATCCAACAACAGAAGAAGGGGAAAGGAAAAGACAGAGCTCTTGTTTCCGCCCTTGGGGACACTCGTGTTTTTGATAGAGCACATCCACTCCGTTCCGTTTCCAGTGTGTTCGGAGCTGCATTCCAATTCAATTTCAATAAAAGGGGAGAGTTTTAAGACATCATATAAGGTTTCTCGACTCGAACAAAGGGTTTCTGCAGTCCCGATCTCTCCACTCTCCGAAAGTCCAACAATTCCAAAAGTCAAAAGTAGATAAACCCAGTAAGTACAGAAACCAGACAAACACTTGTTTATAGGGTATATTAAGAAACGAATGTAAGGCGGGGGGAAACCTGACTCTAAGAAAAGACCCGCGAACCCAGAGATTCTTTTACCCTATGTTCGGAAAGAAGGTTTTGAAATGGGGATGTCAAGTTTCTTAGTTTGGTGGAAGTGGAATGAGCACGTAGCGATCAAAGTAACAGCCTTTCAAAAGAGAGAAACGACGAAAAGGGTGTGTATAGAAGCTCTCTTTATTCGGAAAAACAGAACTGGACGAGCGTTTCGTTGCTGCAAAACCGTACACGTCTAGCCAGCGCCGCCCCCAGGTATCTCTTCCGTTCCGTCTGAATCAAAACTGCTCCCTATTTATTTACCTCCCCACCAATAGATAGATACAAATGGGAATAACCGAACCACGTCTACAAAATGCCAGTACCATGCAGCAGCTTCAAAGCCAACGTGATGCTCCTTTGAAAGATGACCAAGAGATTGTCGAATACCACATATGCTCGAGAAAAGAGTTCCTAGAATCACATGTGAACCATGAAAGCCAGTTGCTAAGAAAAAGGTAGAACCATAAATACTATCGGAAATAGAGAAGGGTGCGTGAACATATTCCATTCCTTGAAATAAAGTGGAAACAATAGCCAGTGAAACGGTAGCTACGAAAGCGTATACAGCGCGTTTTTCCGTACCCGCGAGTATCGAATGATGAGCCCAAGTTACGGCAGCTCCGGAGGCAGGGGGGAATCAGGGTATTAAGAAAAGGTATTTCCCGAGGATCTAAAACAAATATACCTTTAGGGGGGCCAAATACCTCCGATCTCTACAGTAGGTGCAAAAGCAGAATGAGAAGACGCCCAAAAAAGAGCAAAAAAAGAACATAACCTCCGAAACTATGAAAAGAATAAAACCATATCGAAGTCCTACTTGTACGACTTTTGTATGATTGCCTTCCATAGTCGATTCGCGTAGAACATCGCGCCACCATAAGAACAAGGTGTATAGGATACAAAATAGGCCCCAACTGAGAAGTGTTGAACCCCCGAGAAAAGGGTGCATGTACATAACACCTCCAACGGTGGAAGCAAAAGCTCCGATAGAACCCGAAATTGGCCATGGACTTGGATCTACCAAATGAAATGAATGCCCCCCCCGGCGATTCCATCATAAGATTTGCCTCGCCCCCCCCCATTCGTTTTGCTTTTAACATCATAACAAAGTAAAGCCACTGTATGATTGATTCTGATCTGACTTCATTTTGGACGGTACACTATAAGAGTAGAGAATATCTTCTTTTTCAAGCCGCTCTTTATCCAACAAGCAGAGTTTTCCTGTAATACAGCGCCTATGGTTTACCCGCAGCTTCCCGCGGTTCGGAAGGCAAAGAAGAGATACCTGCTATTTCCCGGCGCATCTGTGTTGTTGCTCTGCTTCCAACTCCACTACTAGAGCTCCGAGCAGCCCAACCAATCTCTCTCCCCGGCCGGACGTTTACGTACTCTATTTAGTTAGACTCTCCCGTAAGTTTGCTTTCTTAGGGTATTTCCGCTCTCTGTCTGAAAGGATATCTTCTCTCTCCTACCCATTTCCGAATATCGTTTCTAGGTAGGTTCTCTTTGTTTGTAGTGCTCTATTTAGACAGGGGGGCATCAACACAGAGAATACGTTGCCGCTTTTTGCTTTTATGAATTCATAAAATGGATATGCTGGAACGCCGCCTCGCGTGAATGAAGCAACTCTAGCTTTCCCTCCCTGCGTACGGGTCCAGAATGATGTAGGAGGAAAACCGCAACTCTCCTCTCAGATGCTTTCAGTAATAGACGAGTCCCCTTCACTCCTTAAAATACCATTCCGGAACAATTAAACACGGTAATAAGCTTTAGTTCCGAAACCTTTCTCTGTCTCCAAAAGAAGAGTTGATTGACAGGCTCGGCTGCAAGACAAGTGTAACTGCAGAGCTTCCCCATTCTGTCTACTCTAAGAGACCAAAAGCTCTTCCATAAACAGAGGTATACTTTTCGGGCGGAGAAGCATTCTTTCAAGAAACGAATTCCGGAGCAGCACCTGTAAAACTTCCATACTAGGTCTGTCAACAACCGGATAGGAACGCAAGGACAGTGTTCGGAGCGGAGAGCACTCTCATAATAGAGTCTTCTGGCCGGCCGCCTATGCATCTGGAATGGGTTTAAGACAAGTCGCTCTTTAAGATTGTGAAATTTCCGAACCCCTAATCTCTAGAATTCACAGTAGTAGAAAGTAGATTCTAAACTTGTACAAGAAAGCAAAGCCTTTTCCGGACCGACGAAGTACTTGGATTGGAGGCAAGAGCGTTTCACCCGAGAGTGTTTTCAACACAGGGGAGGTTGCGGGTACCGTCGTGGTGGAGCAGTACTCTTTCGAAAAGGTAAAGGTCTGAAAGACATCTTACTATAAGCAGAGGGAGAATCCACTCGTTTGTAACGGAAGAGAGTACGCTACCAGTGCCCACTCAGGAACCGTATTGCATTTCAGAGATGTGCCGTGTTGTAAACCAAATGCTCTATTTCCGTAAAGAGTTCAAGAAAGAGCCTATGTGTGAGAGTTAAACATCTGTCTCCTAACTTAAGCGAAAAGAGAGAATATCTGTCGTAGCACCCTTTCTAGTGATGCCCACCTCTTCGGAAGAGCTATTGAAAGAGCCGTAGTAGTACCCTCCATTTTCTTTTCTATAGGCAGAGTTGAACAAGAAGAGAGCTTTCCGGCTGCTGTAACAAATGCTTCGGCTGTTGAAGAAAAAGACCTGTTTTCTACGAATCGGGTAAAACCATAACTCTATAATACCGGGGCGTGCGCGTACTTAACTTTTGTGTATCTCTGAACTCCGTGGAGGAGCTCTTTTTTTAGTCTTTTCGCCTGAAGTGCTGTCCGGGTACACAGGAATGCACTAAGAGAATATCTGTTTCCGTTCACTCTGTGTTGTCGAGTCTGTTTTGGTTGCTTTCGCTTTCTCTTTAAAGACACTAATAAGGTATATTCTGTCTGTCAATAGAGCACACTCCGATTCGGTATCTCTCTACAGTTCCTGGATCTGTCTGTAGAGTGGTTACGTTCGGCATGTACTTTCCAGTTTTGTTTGATCTCGCAGACATCGCACTTCTCTATCAAACATGGCAGAAAAGACGGGGCGCGACAGCCCCTATACTGTTACTCTCGACTCTTTAGTAGACTCTCTTGTCTGGTATCCGAATACGCGCAGCTAGTAGTACGCTCATTCTACGGAATTCAAGAAACTAGAGAGTTCTGGTAGTGAATCACTTTACGAAAAGCGGATAGGCGCCCCACCAATGCTATGGCTTACGGGGTCAGATGAAGCGCTGTACAGTCGGTCATTGCTTTTGTAGTCAACTCTCCATTCTCTCTTGTTTTGTAGAGTGCCCTTAACAGTATAGGGGCTGTCGCGCCCCGTCTTTTCTCTTAACCTCTTTTAGGTAGGGTTGTTCGGCACCTTTCGATACGCTTTGAGCCGGGCTCTCTTTGCTTTTCCGCTGGGGCTCTTAAGATGCCTTGGAAATGCTTTCCGTATCTCTCCAACTCTCTGATGTATGAGCTCCAACAAGCATGTGTTTCCGATGCCGGACTACTTTACACAGAAAGGTTGTCTCCTCCATCTCATAGCACATCTATTCATGCTCGCTCTTCCTAAAAAACTCTCATACTCATTACAAAACGTTACGTGATAATCTTATCACTGCTCTAAGGGATCGACTACAAAACTAGGTCAGGCGCTGTGTTCTCTTATTACATACAAGCTGGCGAAATGGTGTCGTTGGAACAATTGGCTTACGCGCTTTCTATATATTAAGTGGAAACTGAAAGGGGGAACTTCCTGTCTTTCCCTTTAACGAAAAACCGTAGGCCCAACTCAGAGTCCACTCCGAAAGAAGCACAGAAAGTGAACGAGAGCCCCACCCAGAAACGTACAGCACTCCATTAAAGCGCAGCGCACCCAGCTTTCCAAGAGTAGAGCACTCTCTCAGACTCTCGGTACCCCTAGAGAACTGCACAAGCAGAAGCCCAGCAGTAACAGTGTGCTTACATCCGAATCCAGTATTATTGTTAAAGACAGAAAGGACAGAATGCTCTATGACCGAAAGAGCTCTAGACAGGACAGTCTCTCTTAGGGTATCTTGTTTCTCGACAAAACTTAATATAGGTGTTTGCACACTCAAGCAAAAGGTGTCACGGTCTATAAAGAACGGAACGACAATACAAGAAGGGGTGCCTCTCTGCAGCGGGGAACACAAGTCATGAAGAGCAATGAGAGACTTCGGAAAATGGATTGACCTTTCACGAACGCATATCTATCTCTATAGAACTCACACAGTGATCGAGATAGCCTATCTGTATGGTACTTCCGGATTTCCGAATACTGGTTTGGAGTGGCACCCGGTGGGCCTTGCAAAGTAGAGCTTTCCATATCCTTTCCGATCCTTTCCGATCCTCTATTTCAAGAATATCCGTCTGATCTCGGAAGCTCCCTGCTGGAAGTCCCTCGGATTCGATTCTGTTCCAATAAGAAATATAGTAGTTTTTAGAAGAGCCGACATCGAGGTTACCGTATGTTAGAAGTGCTAGACTCTTATCCGTTGAGCGAGAGCCCTTCCACATCACTATGCGCCGGATGTCAGACGAGAGGTGGACCCTACGCCCGGCCCTTCGGAAACCTTTCTTGCACGCCTCCGTACCTCTTTACAATTCCAGATAACAGAGTGGTGTCTATGAGCCCGTAGGCCGCCGGACACATGGTTCGAATTCTAGCTTCCGTGTCCAAAGGCAGAGTCCATTACCATCTCTATAGCTACAAGATACCCAGCTCCGCGGAAACACACCTTCCGATCCTCTGACTTCGCATTCAACTACCCTCGTATAGAGATAGAGACAGTGTGCTCGTTACGTAATCCCGCCCGGAACCTGACCGTTGTAACGCCTGTTGCTTCGCTCCCGTATTTTCCATCTTTATGAGTGCTAGTAAGTAGGTTTCCCTCTCTGGATCCTTTAAGAAAGTAATCGATTCGAGAAGGCAGCAAAGAGTACCTTTCGAGATTAGGCAGTCAGCAACCAGTGTATAAACAGTCGCTACCCGGGAGCTATGCTGGACTTCTTAGTGGTTCTTAAACCATATCAGCGTTACCACGGGGCTATTTGAGTTCTTTTAAGACCGTAGCGTATCTCTCCAGTGACAGAGTCTCGCGCCCAAAGCTCTTCTATACCAGTAAACGACAGGTACGTACCACCCAATGGAAGGTCTGTTGTCTCTCTGCTATGGTTAGGTGTCCCAGTAATAGCATATGCTCCGCCTGGTACTCTCTCTTTAATTGGCTCAGGGCATTTTCGCATCCCCAGCCTCGCGCACCAAACATACCGGGAAAGTAGAGCTCTACCCTACGCCCGGCCCTTCGGAAACCTTTCTTGCACGCCTCCGTACCTCTTTACAACAACCAGATAACAGAGTGGTACTACACACACATGTTGTCGTCCTCTTGCGGCCGTATCGTAACCCGAGTTCCTTGGGACACCACCTCTTTTGGGATTCGTGACTCAAGCCGACATTCCGCTTCCGCTTCGTACAAGATCTCTCCGGTGCTTCCCTTTAGTTGAGGGAGCTAGCGATAGAGTCATTTCTCCCTCATACGAGAGTGCTTGGACTGCTTGGAACATTACTGTTTGCTGGCATTGAAACATCATGCCGTTCGATTACGAAAACCCACCGTGCGGTTAAGCGTAGGTTATCCGGTTGCCCGAAATGCTTTGTTGACGCAACCTCGTAACTTGCCTTGCGGTTTCCGAGTCTAGTCTCTGTTTTGTTTACCTATCGAAAGTGCTGTTTCGCCTTCCGCTTTCTATAGTGTCCCCTTGGAAAAGAGTGGCAACACTACCCTTTTCGGTTCGGGTCCACCTCTCGTCTGACATCCGGTTCGGGTCCAGAGTGCTTCCCTCTCCTAGTATAGAAGGCTGGGTTCCACTCCCAAATGTGTGCCATCCACTCTATTCGGAACACTGGAGTCTCTCGCGTAATCGATTCTCTCCAGTACAGGTAACACCTGCAATAGATATCCGGTGCTTCACTCCGCATCGCCTAAAGCACTCTTCTCTCGGGATTTCATAGAGTATGTTTCTGCTTGGCATCAAATCTCTCTGGTTTCTCGGTAGGGTAGGTAGTACTGTTCCATTTTCCGAAAAGCCCCAACTCTGTAGGTCTGTCTCCGATCCCAAGAGTCTCTAGCAGCCAAACAGAGAGTTCCCCCTAGCATAAGTTAACAAGAGTGTGTCTAACCTATTAAAGCGAAATTGAGTATTTGAAACCGCGAAAAGGCGCATATGCCACTTTGAGTCCCGACTGTTAGAGTGCTATAGAGTGTTCTCAGTCTCTATCAAGTATCCTTCCAGAGCCCGAATCGATGTCGGGTGTTTCAGACAACAAGTAAGCCGGCCGCTTAAAACGCAACATGCAGAGCTCGCGGAAGAAAAGCACTAGTGCTGGAGATCGGGTGTTTCATGTCTGTCTTAAGAGACGCCTGAAAGTATTGTCTCATAGTATTATGGCGCGGAAAGCGGGGACTGAGAATCGCTAGAACACCCATAGGGGAGAGTCGAGTGTACTCTTTTTTGAGAGCTCTTATACCGGTAGCGGAAATAGAGCATATAGAGCTGTACTCTCTGCTGGAGTTTTCCGGGGTTGCAGCATTTCCGACACAACTTCCCGTTCAGTTGCTAAAGTAAGAGAGCTCTTTCTAATGATATTGAGTTCAACGAATACGAAGGCTATTAAGATGAGGTTATTGGCTGCGATTCCATCTCTTTTAGCATCAAATTCAAAGAAGATCTCAATCTATAATGAAGAAATGCTAGTAGCTCGTTGTTTTATAGGCTTTTGCATTTTAATAAAGAGTTTAGGTAATACTTTAAAAGTGACTCTCGACGGGAGAATCCAGGCTATTAAGGAAGAATCGCAGCAATTCCCTAACGAAGTAGTTCCTCCGGAAGCAAATGAAAAACAACGAGTACTTAGGATAAGCTTGAAAATATGTGGCACCGTTTTAGAAGCATTACCAATTGAACGCTTTGCGCCTCAGTGCGAAAAGACAGTGAAAGCGTTGTTATGCCGAAACCTAAACGTTAAGTCAGCAACAATCCATAACGCAACTTCTTACCGTCGCAGCCATCTTAAGGACGATATAGTAAAAGGGTTTCACTTCTTAGTGAGTTCAAGAGTTGTCCCCGGGTGTACTACGTTGGAACTCGTAAGAGAGGGCTTGGTGGTATTAAGATCTTCCCCCAACATCCGGCAGCAACACATTAAGTGATCTCTATGAGAAATGTTTCCTTTCGCTTCGGCTCTTTTTCATTTAAAACCCCGTAGTAAAGAGGAGCTCCGCGCCCCAGAGTACCTTTTTTTGTGTATTATATAGTATATGAAGGAAACGTTTCCTTTCGCTTCGGCTCTTTTTTTTGCTGTATGAAAATGCCCTGTTTGAAAAGCCTTTCTTTTTTCACGAAGTAGTTGGAGTCTAGGGTGCGAATCCAATTCCAAAATAGGTAAGCATCCAAAGAGAGAAGGGTTCTCCTTTCATGGTACTTCTCAGAAGTCATTCCACTAAGACAACTCTCCCGTAAGTAATAGAGGGAGGGTTCACCCTGACCGCATCTCTCTCTCTTGTGTGTGTAGAGTGCTCTCTCTCTTGAGCAATAGCTGCACAAACAGTGTCATTGCTAGCTCGGCTCAACACACAACACTTCCCCGGATGTATGCACCTCGCTCCGCGTATAGTGTGCCACTCTCGGAATGCATGCTGGTTGTACACTCTCCACTTCCGGAGATACTCTCGTACCGAACTCTACTCTGTCTTGTACAAGACACACATTTCAGTTCGAAAGCAGACACTCCAGTAACTATGCATCACATCCAGATAGCATAGACACATACCAGGCAGAACAGTCAGTAGATCTGCACCACGGGTCCGGCAGATCGATTACTTAAGCTTTCAGTCTGCTTTTCGGTGTCTATGTAACACGCAACTGGTCCGATAGGCCTACGCGAGAGTAGAGTGCTCTCTTATTATGGCTAGGCAGGCAAGCCAGCAATCCGTGTTTCGTAAGACTCTCTTGGTATCTTGTTGCATATCTATGCCAACTCTCTGATTCTCGCCTATCGGAGTATCTCTCTAGGCGATTGGATGGTTGTACCACTCTCGGACTCGGACTCGGACCCGGATGTGTCACTCTCTTTGCTAAAGACTTTCAGACAGTGTAGTCAGTCCTTGGATCTCTGCTTTCTGTGTTGGTTACCATCTGCATCCCGTACCGTGTGATAGATGGGTTTTTACTCTTGCATCAAGTATAGTGTTGATTGTGCTAGCTCTATACACTCTGGGTGGGGGGTTGGGCACGCTACATATGCTGTTTCGGACCGTGGGCATGGCAGCGATGCAGTTGGCTTACCTCACCACCTATAGACTGAAACGCAGAGAGTGCACTGTTCGAGTCGCCCAGCAGGCCAAGGCACACGATACGCGGAGCGAGGTGCATACGTGTTTCAACCGGTAGTACCGGACATGCAGTTGTCCTATGTCCAATGATTGGGTCTGCCACTCCCGATGCCTACCTAGTCGGTCGGTCGGTCGGTTTGCTTCGATAACGTTACGGGATAGACTCTCTTTCGGTGCGGCTCTCTATCGTTCCGGCCGGGGAGAGAGATTGTGTACCATCTATCACACGGTACGGGATGCGGATGGTAACTAACGTAAGAATACCGAGAATAGTCTCTTAAGAGAGAGACACTCAACAAAGAGTCTGTGTGCCGGCCCGGCAATGCTTTGAGAGCTCTGGTGTATCTCGCTGACCACTCTCTGGAATCTCTAGTCGGAGTATACCCGGCCGGGGATGGATGTAGACTCTCTGGTTCGCTGTCGCTTCTGTGTCTGGCATCGACTTTCCCGTGGGTCTGTATATGGTCTGGTAGTGTACTCTCTTAGCGGAATTACCGATACCTGTTGCTGGAGAATCGGAAGTGCAGGGATGCTCTTTTCGGACTCGTGAAAGCGGAAGAAGCAACTGCATCAGTGCCTAAACACGCTGGCTTTTCACAACAGATAAGACTCAAACCTGTGGAATTGGGGAACCGTAGCACCGGTAACAGAATGGGTCGCCTCCGATGTTGTCACCGGCCGGAAGAGATGTCTTTGCTCCGCTTGCTGGGGTCAGAGTGTCTCTTAATAGCAGCATTGGGTGCCCCGAAAAGTACACAACTGGGAAACCGGGGGAGGTTTGTTGGTCTCTTATAGAGATACATGGGGTAGCTATGGATGAGAGACGTGACAGACTCTGTCATAGATAGGCATGTACACTCGAAGGGGAAGCTCCGAAAGAAGCACAGAAAGTGAACGAGAGTACAGTACAGGCAGCACTTGGGATGTGATACAGTATCACAGAAGAGATCGAGGGTACGGAACGCTTAAGAGATCGGACGCTTTGATGGAGGAAGGGTTGGCTGCTCTACAAAAGAAAAAGGAGGATTCTCCTTTAAAGAGGATGTTGGTTGCACTCTCTCCGCGAACTCTTCCCTGCAGCGATTCTCTCACTCAGTTAAGAATCCTGTCTCTTGTGTGTCTGGCATCGACTCTCTTGGAACGCGTACACGCTTCGGATATATCTACAATAATTACCTAGCCGGAAAGACTCTTAGTGTTCGGAAAAAAAACAGCTATACTATGTTTGGACTCGCAGATAGCAACCGATAGAGTGGTACACCCCCAGCGAACACATACATATTGTGTCTGGGCCCGGAGCGTAACCCTTTAGTATCGCTTTTTCTTAATAGTTGGTTTCCGCGGGTTCTCGTAATACTCTTTCTGTTTTCGCTTCGCTTTCCCCAATCCGAATAGCAGCTCTCTTAATTGATATCGGTTCGGAGTCCTATCCTCCCTTTTGAAATCGAACTCATATAGCACTTCTTCAAAGTCAAAGAGACACTTGTTTTTAGAGAGTATAGAAAGTTTTAATAAAGTAAGGGTACGCTAGCTATCCGAAATGGAGAGTGTGAATGCCATCCTATCCTAGAGTATTCCGCGGACTTAAGTAAATACCGGAAAAACGAGTTTGTAGCTTCAGCGAGTTACGAGACACTCAAGTCTTTAAACAGATAGTTAAGAGAATAGTACTGGGCTCCTGCATTTATAGAAACATCTAGTGTGCACGATGCTCGCCTGAAAGTGGAATACGGTTTGCTTTCGTATGAATTCGTATTTCCCCTATTCGAACTGGGTTATCTGTCGATTGTTCCGTAAGTAACTCAGTGATTTCTAAGGCTGCAAAAGTGAAATACCGCTAGAGAGATCTCTTTCATGCGAGTTCTCCAGCATATGTTTAAGGGCGTATCATGATACTATCTGTTTTGTCGAGCCCAGCGTTGGTATCTGGTTTGATGGTTGCACGTTCTAAAAATCCGGTACATTCCGTTTCGTTTCCCATCCCAGTATTTCGCGACACTGCAGGTTTACTTATTTTGTTAGGTCTCGACTTCTCCGCTATGATCTTCCCAGTCGTTCATATAGGAGCGATCGCCGTATCATTCCTTTTCGTTGTTATGATGTTCCATATTCAAAAAGCGGAGATTCACGAAGAAGTATTGCGCTATTTACCGGTGAGTTGTATGATAGGACTGATCTTTTGGTGGGAAATGTGCTTCCTTGTAGAGACAGAAAGCCTGCCTTTTCTACAACAAAGCCAAAGAAATAGGACCTCTCCTCTCCTTAGATATCAGGTTTATGCCGGAAAGGTACGAAGTTGGACAAATTTGGAAACATTGGGCAATTGTCTTTATACCTACTATTCCGTCTGGTTTTTGGTTCCGAGTCTTATTTTATTAGTAGCCATGATTGGGGCTATAGTACTGACTATGCATAGGACTAAAAAGGTGAAAAGACAGGAGGTATTCCGACGAAATGCTCTCGATTCTAGGAGGACTATAATGAGGAGGACGACGACAGACCAATCACGCTCGACTAGAGATATTGGTATCCCACAAAAAGGAGTTAGCACATGACTACTAGAAGTGAACTTTCCTATAGTATGATTGGCAGAGCAGACCCTCTTGCTACCCAGTCCATGGCAGCCCAATTCCTCGGAAGCTATTCGCATTCTGCATTCTCTTCTCTCTTCTCTATCATGGTAAATCTCCGGACATTGTGGGCACTCGGGGGTGTAGCACTTGTTTCATTCATGGTAGGATACGCTGCATTTCGGATTGGGGACGAGACAGACTCTCTTGTTGGGAATCCGGGGCCTTACGAGCTCTTCCGAATACCATACGTAACGTATTCGAAAACCAGAAGTCCTACTACGTTGAGTAACCGCCCAGTCCCATGCGAGTAGTGCTTTCAGAGAAGTTTCGAAGTGAAACAACCCGTGTTCCGGTACTACATTACAAGAGAAAAGCACCGTATCGGTCGGGTCTTGGGTGTTTTGATCCGCGCGATACCTGTCGATTTCCAGAGAGCAATGAGTGTGTCTTAGACTTCCGACTCCATCCAGCATTCCATTAAAAACAGGCTGCAATGGGGGTTACACACCGGTTTCTCTTTCAGTCTGTTTGGAAACTACTCGGATCTCTTCGTGGAAGCGAGAGTTGATTGTCTTGTTGGGTGTGATACACTGTTGTTTCGCTTTGGGCTCGGGGAGTGACTTCGGGTAGTGGGGAAAGATGTGCTGGGAGACCTTGACGCGTGGATAGGCGACCTCGGGTCTTTCAGGTGTATGTCGTACTACAACACGATTAGGTGGCTTCCGGAGCTTGCCCAGAGCTTGTAAGAGTGCCAGCAAGCCAACAAGTGTATATGTCCAGAAGATACGAAACGGACTTGTCTCTTTAGCGTGACTCACGGATACTCTAATGCGTCCCACTTCGTGTGCGTTGGATCCACTTCGCGTTTTAGGAGATAGATATGCGTTCGGCGGTAGGCATGAGTGTGCTCTTCTCTTTGAAATCGATTGACTTGATGGACAACAGTGGGTCTCGCATGGGACTGTAGGCTGGTTGGCGACGTGTCTTGTTGGATTTCTCGGAGTGGTGAGCGTGTAGGCTGCTTTTCTTGTTAGAGCCATGGCAACTATCTGGTGGGGGGACCTCTATACCCGTGGTATCACTACAAGGGCTGGGCACGGAAGAATGGTCTTACCAGCCAGAGTGGGCACAGGGTTTCTTCGAGAGTTCTGTGTTGCTTCGCCAACTACAAGCGGCTATGATTCCGAATGTATCTGGAAGGTAAGGTCTCTCTTCTGTAAGGCATTTGGGTAGTGCTCTATCCCGTAACGTTATCGAAGCAAACCACCTAAAGCGTCTCATTCCACAAGTGGTTTGGCATATCCTAGCGAACACGTATTCTTCTCCAACCAAATTCGGGGTTTATAGGACCTTTGGGTTGATAGCCCCGCTTGCGGGTGGTGTGGATAGCCCAATGGGCGTATTGAGAATGCCAGAGATGGATTGGACGTTGGGATTACTCTTTGGCAAGGTGAAACAGAGTGTATGATGATTGGGTGTGCGCGACGCTAGCAATCAATTAGCGACACTTGAAATAACACCACTTTAAGAGGTTTCTTTCGAGTACTCTCTTTTAAAGGTGGCTACTTGTTTAAGAGAGGTAGCTCTCTCTTTCTGGGTGCAGTAATACGCGAGTTATGGAGTGGAACTCTAGTGCTTTCTCTTGCGATACGGTTCGGTGCAGCTGGAATAGATAGCCCTTTTCGCGGAGTTATGCACCTGCTCTTTTCCTGAAAGTGAACGCCGGCAGCACAAGAAAAGCGTAGCTAGCTATACGACACTAGTCCACCTACTGGTAGTCGATAATGCCTGGGTATCCGCCGCCCAGGGAAACATAGACCAACACAATAGAGTTCCAGCAGAGCACGTTGCTAACGCTTACGCACGTAAAACGTGGATGAGCTAGCCTATTGTTGCATTTCTAGCATTCCAAGTTCCGGACCGGAAACAGAGTGACAGGATCCAACTTGCAGCTACACCACTCTCTCTACTCCGACCGAAAAGACAAAGCGGAGCTGGGAGAGATGTACATCCTTTTTGCGGCACACTGCACGGAAGCTCCGGTCAAGCAGGATGGAGATACCGTTGGAAGAGCAGCTTTACCTGAAAGAGGCATGAGAGTTGGGCCACTGGACCGAGCATATCCTCCAGGGTATTCCCTCTTAGGCGTAGGGTAGAGTTACCTCTTTTACAACACACTATAGAGTGCTTGGGATCTGGAGCACACCATTGCGATAGACGGACTACTTCCTTCGAGAAACTTGTCGGGCCGATGGTGCCTCTTCACTCGATAAAACCGAAATCACATAGAGAGCTACCCTAGGGAATTTCACTACTGCCCGGACCGGAATACATTCTGTACATGTGCTGTGTTGTAAACCCAGTTCCATGTCCTATCGGCGAATTCGGGTAGAGACAGGACATAGTGCTAGTAGCACACTCCCTCTCTTAGCAGCTTTACAGGCACGCGCATCTACATAGAGCACTGTTGGCGGCGTGGGTCTAAACTCTACTCGCATCCCAAGCAGGTTTCCGGGTAGCTGCAATTCTCTAGCTCTTACAAAGTTATAGTCACACAGAGAGTATACCGCGAAGGCTTCCACTCGGGGGGAGCGACATTGGCGAGCGTCTCTCTGGTAGCTCTAGTAGAGTGGTTACTTTCCGGTGCCCGAATCGAATCTCTCCCAGTGGATATGACTCCAAAAAGAGCTGCTAAACGTTTTACGCGCAGACAGTGTAGGTCGAAAACGCGATACCACCATAAAAGTGGACATCCAACCTTAAGGGCTACAAAAAAAAGTGTACTCTCTGCTCTCTTACGCTCGGGGTCGTATACGCAGGCTATGTTAGACTCTTCTCGTTCGCCGGCTCACTTCACTCTGTTTCGGGGTAGCGTATCTATACCATATCGAAAAAGCAATACTGAAAGCACGGACCATGCTCGGTTCCATAACAGGTCCGTCCAGAAACGCTGCTCTCTTACGCTCGGGGTACAAGCTTGTTGGTATTCTTCCCTACGGGTTTCTCTGGTCCGGAAGTGAACACCAACCACCGTAGTGCCGATTCGCGTGTGCCCGAATTCGACATTTGAAGAGGTAGACGAAACTCCAATGTGCTGTCTGCTCTACAGACAAAATGGGGAGATTCATGCTAGGGTCTCTCCGCCTAGACTTCGGAAACAGAGTGAAGAGTACCTTTTCACAACCTGTTACCTCTTTGCGTTCGGGTATGCTCGAAACCTCTCCGAGAGTGCGGGATGGGACAGTCTTGTCTGTCTTAGGCGTCCAATTACGAGCTATAGGTATGCACCGAAGGTAGGGGGTATTTGTTTAGAGATGTGTCTAAACTTACAACTCTAGTTTCCCGGGCGGAGTGATGCAACCTCAGAAAGCTCCCGAATCGATTGGAGAGTCTACTCTCTTCTTAAAGAGCACCAGCAGCCAAGTTTGTGATACAGCAGCAACCGGGGGCCGGCCAGACTCTCTTGTTTAGACAGTGACATCTCTGTCAGTTTACAAAGTAAATGTACTCTACTCTAGGTGCGTTTTTCGAATTAAGGCGAAAGCCAAGACCTAGTTGCGCGGCGGACCTAACTGTTTCATTGCAGTCGGGAAGTGGGCGTACAGCTACAGCTACAGATACGCTCGCCATCCATGGTGTCACCTTTTGCGACTCTCCAAGCACTCTCCATAACAAGACAGCACCGCGGTTACCAACACCTCTTACACAAGCATCCCAAACCCAACAGCAACTTCAATCGCTCTATCACATACACGTTCAACAGCTACGCCCAGAATACGTGATGCTCGGCTCACGGGGGACTACTTGCTTCCGAAAGACAACTGCCATGACTCTAACGCCTAAAGAGTATGACCTCCGGAGATGCTAATGCACTTTCCACTCTACAGACAGAGTTCTGGCTGCACTCTTCTCTTCATGACCTAAAGGCCCGACTACTAGAGCATCTCTTCCAATCGTATTTCCGGACGACCTATGTGTTAGGCTGCTGGACAAAGAATGAAAAGAGCTCGGGCATTTCGGGTTGGAAGTCATCCACGCAATGTTGCTAATCGAAATGGAGTGGAAGTCGACTGAAAGCATTGCCCATACGAGAGTGCCTCCATGCTAGTGCTGCCGATCTCCGATCAATAGAGATATCGAATAGCGTTTCTTTCAACCGGGGGAACTCTCTGGAACAAGCAAAGGCGTTTATGGAACTGTCTGCCGATCTGCCTGCGTACCGACTCAATGGTATGTATAGCGTGCTTCTGCACTTTCCACTAGATCTCCTTACGGGATTGGACTTTCGGTCTCTCTGATTCCAGGGATTGGGTGCATTAGAGTACTTGCTAGCAAGTAAATCGTATGTGTAGCGCAGCGGTAAGAGCTTGGCTTGGGCACCACACACCGACTACTCTAAGATGTGCATCGAAATGCCTGCTGAAAAATGCGCTTTCTTCCGCTTCCGCTCTGTAGGCGCTCACTCACTGCTGGAAAGAATGACCATCCTCCCTCCCGAACACTCTCAGTTCTCCGGTTGCGCGAGCGGATGAGCGTCTTCTTTCAAAGTAATAGTAAGGGATCTCTGTTCTGATTGCGGCAAACTAGACTACACTAACCGCATGGAATTGATGTCGATTCATCTATACTTCCATGCATGGCAGAACTGGATGGCTTGGAGCTGTATGAGCGGTAGGTAACGTTCACGTACGGCTCCGTGAGAAGGGCACTCTTGTTGTACCTCACTCCCGTCTTCAATGGGGTCTGCTCTTTCTTTCTTGGGAGAGTATGCCAATATGATCTTAATGAGGCGCGGGGCTTAGCATCTGTATTTCGTTGGGAGCTCGGCGTTTGCTTTCCATTCCATAAACCCCTCCGGCCGACAGATCTAGTGGTAGGTGGTCCCGAAAGCTTTCGGGAATAGGGTAGCCGAGTGTTTCCGCACAGCAATGAACCGCGAACCCTAGACGCCCAAAAGAGATCGGGGGCTCTAGTAGTGGCACCTCAACAGTTCACGGAGACATGTACCGAATGCTCATACGGGACAGTTTACTCCCGGGGGGTAAGATACTGGTGTTCTCGGACGATAGGGGGTGCGGACACACCTGCGCGGATTACAGGTGACGGTTACAAGAATAAAGGGGAAGTGAACAGTACCCGAAAGCATTCTGGGATGGATGTAGACCCATCGGGCAGGGAGACTCATTCCGGTCCTGGGAGTATCTATCTCACTCTCAATACGGAGCGAAGCATTATTAGAGGCAGAAAGACACCACCGGTTGTTGGGCCGAACTCCATATCCGGGTCTTTAGTAATCGATTCAAAGACATAGTCAAAAAACGGTTTCCCCATTTCATTTTGTTATACAGAAGGCTCGAAGTTTAGACCGCTCACAGTAGTGCTTCCCCAAGAAAAGAGCATGAAAGAGGCGATCAGAATGGTACTCGATTCCATGTACGCCGAGTCTGATAGTCGAGGCAGCAACTCTCTATTAAGTCAACGGATCAAAGAAGAGTGGGGCACCTCTTGCAGGTTTCTTGAATTCGACATCCGGAAGTGTAAGCAGCACTTCGACCGACATCGACTCATCCCAATCCTTAAAGAAGAGATCGACGATCCCAAGTTCTGTTACTTCATTCATAAAGTATTTTCCGCCGGAGGTGAGAAGGGCCCTGACTCCGTCCAACAAAGTGTACTCTCGGCCCAACCGTGGCACATCTACCTAAAGAAGCTCGATCAGGAGATAGGGATGCTCCGAAAGAAGTACGAAATTCCGATAGTTAAGAGAATAGGTGCTTTCGAGAAGCCAAAGCAAGAGAGCGGGCCGGCATCCTACGTATTGCCTGTATTGCCGTTTGCGTACACCCCAAACACTAGCAACCGAAGGGGGACTCTCAGACTCGCTAGTTGCCGGCTTGCCGTCACAAACACGCCATCTAGTGCCTCCTTTGCGCCCGTAATGCCGGGTGTTCCCCGAAGGCTTTATACGGCGGTAGAGCACGCAGTAAGCAGAATTGGGCCATGAGATACCCTAAGCAGGCTGTTGAAAAGCACCGGAAAGAGCTGGGCTCGGCGAGACTTCTCCGGTCAGAGAAAGGCCAGTACCGTAGTACGCTTTCCCAACACACCTCTTCTGCCTTGGAAAGGATTTGTTACGCGCGATATGCCGACTGCTTACTACTGGGTTTCGTGGGTCCCGTAGAGCTGGCAATCCAAAAACGTATCGCCCACTTCCAACAATCCGGCCTGAACCTTGTAGGCTCTGAAGGCAGAAACACAATAGCTGCACGGAGTACGGTAGAATTCCCCGGTACGGTCATTCGTAAAGTCCCGACTAGGACTCCAATACCCTTCGTGAGAGAGCTGGAGAAGCGTCTACGGGTAAAGCACCGTATCCTTCAAACAGCTTTCCACCTACGCTCCGCCATCCAGTTTCTGCGGAAAAACCTAGGTAGTCAGAGTCGCCCGAGTCAACCGTATGGGATGCTGAGCGGAGAGAGTCTGGACGTGCCACTATCTGGAAAAACCGTCCGAAGAACACCTGAGCTGGACCGTAAACCTCCGGAAGAGCTCCTCTCTTTTAGCAACCCATCGGACGTGCCACTTGCAGCGGGCATGAGTGTCCGGAAGTGCTTGTATAGGGGTTCGGGAGTTCAGTGGGACAGATCTCTCCGCATGGAATTCCATACAATAAAGATAGAGGCGCCTATCAAAAAGATACTCCGAAGGCTTATGGAAAAAGGTATCATTAGCCGAAGAAGACCCTGGCCCATCCACGTGGCAAGCTTTACGAACGTGAGCGACGGAGACATCGTGAATTGGTCCGCGGGCATAGCGATCCGGTTGCTTTCCTACTACAGGTGCCGCGACAACATTGTCCAAGTCCGCACGATTGTCGACCACCAGATCCGCTGGTCTGCCATATTCACCCTGGCCCACAAGCACAAATCCTCGGCGCGGAATATTCTTAAGAAGTTCTCCAAAGACTCAAATCTCCGCAATAAAGATGGTAAGACCCAAGCAGAGTTCCCCAACCGCATAGAGCTTGGGAAGCTCGGACCCAATAGGAGAGTGGCACTGTGCCAGTTGCGATGCAGGCCGGATAGAGTACTGAGTGTTTCGTAAGAGTCGCTCACGAGGGTAGTTCCAGAGCTAGACTAGGAAAGCTCTCTATTGGAAAGCTCTGCTTTTTCGAGTCTAGAGAGAGAGAGCATTGTGCCACCTAAGAGTGTATGGGACCCCGCGCCTCGTTCTCCTAGTAGTCGGGCGCTTTATTCACCATTTCGAGGACATCGACACAGTAAATCCTCTCATGTCTCTCATACCAACCTCTAGAAGAGTGTTACCTAGTAGCGGAGTGCTCTCTTCCAGGGTGTCTTCTTGAAGTGTGCTGCTTTCAAGTGTTTGGGTGCAGAACCAATCACGCTCGGCAAGTGCAATGCTGTACAGAAAGAGCGGGCGCTTACAAAGCCTGGCTTTGCTCTTTGACTTTAGAGTGGTTATTGAAGCAATGAGTCTTGTTGATTGCCTTTGCTTCCGGTATACACTTGTAAAAGACATGGAGCTCGCGTATCGGATCGGAATGGAATGACAAGTATTGGCCGGCCAGACTCTATAAGTGCTTGTGCCATCGTGTACGATTTCTGGAAAGTCTATAACATGGACTCCTCGAAGAGAGGTTTCTTAAGAGTCACTGTCTTTGCCTCTGCCGCTTGGGTGTCGTGGGCGTACGCTGGCTCCAAGTTGTAGTCGTATAGGACAGCTAGACTCTCTGGCTCAAGTGACTGAAAGCATAGAATGACTTTTGGAGATCTGAAAGGTGTTAGGCGAGTCGAGATCGGATGTCCTTGAAGATAGAGTCTATAGCGTAGCGAGATGTGCCCGAGGGTTACAGGTCTCATGCGTCTTTCTCTCTCGGTATACAGTTCGAAGCACGATTTGTTTGGTGCCAGAGGGCTTGCTTTTTCGAGACACAGAACGATGGGAAGGTATTGTCAGATATCTGTATGGGACCCGCGGAGACACTCTCTTCAACCTGGAATGCGTTCGAGTCCGCTCACTTGTAGTTAGGTCCACAGATGTGCCGTAGAACTGCCTATACGCGATGACATTGTGGCAAGGTTACAGAGCCGATCTCGACTCGCCTAACACCTTTTCGAAACAGGTAGCTGGATGAACTGTTACCTACCTGGTGCGTATCGCAACAGCCGACCAACAGCTCTTTCTCTGCCGCATTCAGAATAGCCTGTTTTGGAAGAAGAGGTTTTGACAAGCAACCTCTGTGCGCGGTGCATGCATGGTTCCGCTACAGTGGGTATACTCTGGGTGCCGCTCTTATAGAGTCCGCATGTCTGTTGTTTGGCAGCCTATGCGCTAGATCAACTTCTAAACGGAAAGCTCGAAACGTAGTGGACGATGGCACGCATGGAATGGAATGGAATGGGAGATCGCCGCCTAATTGAAGCAAAACCGGAAGGACTTCTTGGACATGTCTGGACCAGAGTGCCCATCTCCGAACACCTTTCAGAGTGCTTCCCGGGAGTGTCCGCCGGTGCTGCTTATAAGACCACCCCGGCTCCGAATCCCGAAGTTCTAGGAAGAGGAAGGAGAGAGGTGCTTTTCTTCCGCGTGCAACTCGGCTCCGTTTCGATAGGAGAGTGTCTTAGAGGACTGTCACTGTAGTATTGGGTCACGTGGTTCGGTAGTATTGCTGATAGAATCGGGAGATGCCCAAGTGATAGTAGAGTGCTACTTGCTTCCCGGGAGTTAAAAGCACTGGGTGCACTGCTCAAAAGTCTCTTCACTTAAAGAAAACTCTCTGCCGGAAAGAGAGCCCTTCCTTCGACAAACGCTATAGATGTGCACACACTGGAACCTGGCGGATTGTGTTGCTTACGGAAAAAGCACCGGAGACAGAATGGGCAGAAAGTACGATAGGGTAGTTTGCCATGCAATTCCAAACAGACGATTGATTCATTAGCACGCCTATAGGAGAGTGAATCATCTCTTATTGCGCCAACAAGCAACTCTGTAGGTCTGTCGATGCGGGAGTGCTTGAAGCATTCCGGGTTTCAATCTCTTTCGAAACAGACACTGCTTGGGAGATTGGATGTGCTATAGTCAAAGCAGCACAAGCAGAGGAGACTGTCCAGTGTTGGGTTGATACCTTCGGATGCCAAACGCGTATCCAGTCCAGGGTGTTTTGGTTAGAGTGCTGCCTGCTTACAACGACTCTCGAATAAGGTAGCTATTGCGCGGAGCTAGTTGCCTCTGTTTCGCAGTTGTTCACCTACAGAATTACAGAAATGACACACCTTACAATCCATAGACTCCAAAAAAGAGTATCTTCCAAAGCCTATGAGAGTTCCCGGGCTTCCCTGTCTTTATGGAGCCCTCCCGCCCGACATGCCTTCCGAGTCGTAAAGCGCATAGGCTGCCAATCCATACAGGTTCGAGACAGCCCATAAGATTGTTGGATCTGCTACCAGAGAAGCAAATCGCTCCGGAAGAGCACTCTAAGTTCTGTTTTGAGAGGTTTCTTTCGAGTACTCTCTTGTAATCTGGATGGAAACGCTATTGTATAGGCACTTTCGTTATGCGTTCTCCCTCGAGCTGGTGGGCTGGGCTGCTGTTGCTGTTAAACAGAATACAATAAAATCCGGTATTAGACGCTCTATCGCCTCCGGTTACTAGCGTCGTCTTGTAGTATACCATCGAAAGCTCCGGTTTTCTGTAAGCCGAAAGAGCAATACGAGAGCCGAAGCACCGAGTAGGCCCAGTCTCCCGGAAGCAAAGCTTTGATTGGTTCGATTGCTTCGAGAAAAAAGCTCTCCTTCCGAAGTGTACTAGAGCTTGGGCTTCTAATTTGGGCCGCTAGTAGTGCTGCTATCAACTGTCCGGGTTGCTTGTGTTGGTGTTGAAGACATACCGATCCGATCACATTCGTGTTTGAGTTAGTGCTTTTTCAAGTGCTGCTTGAACTCCCATACTAGCACTTCCCGGAAAGTGTTTCTGTTAGGTTCTTATTCGCGTAGCGACCTTCTACTTCACATCTCTCGTCTCTTTGATAGCTGGCAGTTCTCCAAAAGTATGAAACGCTGGAGGACTTTGTACCATCCATTCCGGTGTGGTTGGATTCTGTTCTGCAGCCCAAGGACTCGGAGCACATTTGTTGTTATTTCCACTGCTTGAAGTGATTGTTACGACCACGAAGAAACGACGAATCCCAACTACGGATATATAAGACCCAGAACTGCAAAGGGAATTCCATCCCGCGTAAGCATCTGGATAATCTGGAATGCGACGTGGCATACCCGAAAGCCCTAAGAAATGCATTGGAAAGAGGGTAGGATTCACCCCGAAAAAGAAATCCAAAAATGGATTTGACCTAAAGTTTCGGGGTATGTCCGACCACAGATTTTACCAACCCAATAGTGAAATCCTGCAAATAAAGCAAATACGGCTCCCATAGAAAGTACATAATGGAAATGTGCAACAACATAATAAGTATCATGTAGAGCAATGTCTAGCCCAGAATTTGCCGGGACTATTCCAGTGAGTCCTCCTATGGAGAACAAAAAAGATGAACCCGACTGCAAATAACATGGGTGTTTTGTATTGTATCGAACCCCCCCCCACATGGTAGCGATCCAACTAAAGATTTTGATTCCAGTGGGGACAGCAATGATCATGGTAGCTGCGGTAAAGTAGGCACGGGTATCAACGTCTAAGCCCACAGTAAACATATGATGAGCCCAAACAAGAAAGCCAAGCACACCTATACTGATCATTGCATACACCATTCCTAGATATCCGAAGACCGGTTTTCCCGAAAACGTAGAAACTATATGACTTATGATACCGAATCCAGGCAGAATGAGAATATACACTTCCGGGTGCGTCTCTCGAGTCTTAATAGAAGAAAGGTGGACTATATCATCAACTTCTTGCCTCTATGGGTTTGCCATGCTTGTTGGTGCTGCGCTTTCCGGGAGTTAAAAGCATTCTCCTCGCGTAAAGACTGTAATATTCCTCAATAAATCAGGGTGAATCGTCTTTATTTATGACTTGAAAGCACTTCTGTAACAAGAGAAAGTAATCTTCTAGCAGCAAGAGAACACCTTTTCGAAAGGACTGTGTACATACCATATCCTTTTTTACCACTCTCAAAGTAGAGATTGCCTCCAAAGACAGACTGAAAGGGGACTCCATGGAATGTATAATTGTATTTTGGACTCGAATACATAGCTCCGCCGCTCTTCTTGCATATAAAGCAAAAGGGTTCCATCCGCATCAACATCCAGCAAACCCATTGGATTGAGCACCTAGTTTTGTAGTCAGGAGTACTTGTCTATAATGTACTTGACAGACACTATGTAGTTGAAGTAGTCGTTCGGAATGTCGAATATGACCCTTAAGACCATGCAAGAGTTTCAGCATACCCTGTTGTTGTCGAAAACGATACGCTGTCGCACCGGAGCGCATTTGAATACTTCTTCCAAGCAGATGTTGGAGTTGGAGTTGTAGATCTTCCAGTCCCAGAGTTTTCTTTAAGTGAAGAATTTTCTGGTTTACGTAAGAGAGTTCCAGAGATCCATCTTTCTATAATGCAAGCAAGCCACTCAAAGGAGATTTCGGAGAATATTCGAGAGTTGTTGCGCGTGTAGTCTCTGAGGTGCCTACTAGACTGCTTTTATGTCGTTGGTTACCTGCGGATTGTGTCTTAGATACTCCATTTTTACAAGATCGGGGTTTTCCTATAAAACCACTTATGAACATAGTAGGAGTTCCATTAATTAAGCAGACTGTCCCAGCATAGAGCGCAATGCGTATTCAGAGTTGAATCTGAAAAGGGCCTAAAACCGAAGAACCAAAAGAGATGCTGGTATAAGATGGGGTCTCCTCCTCCAGCGGGATCAAAAAAAGGTGGTATTAAAGTTTCGATCGGTTAATAACATGGTTATAGCCCCTGCAAGTACTGGAAGGGATAATAAAAGTAGGAATGCTGTTACTGGAACGGACCACACAAAGAGGGGTGATCTATGCATAGTCATTCCAGGTCCACGCATGTTGGAGATAGTGGTTATAAAATTGATGGCACCTAAAATGGATGACACACCAGATAGATGAAGACTAGAAATTGCTGAATCAACTGCTCCAGAAGAATGGCTTGTAATACCACTTAAGGGCGGATAGACCGTCCAACCAGTTCCGCTACCAACTTCTAAAAATGCTGGGCTTAATAGGAGCAATAGACTTGGTGGCAACAACCAGAAAGAGATATTATTTAATCGTGGAAATGCCATGTCAGGTGCACCTATAAGAATCGGAACAGACCAATTACCAGATCCACCTATCATAGCCGGCATAACCATAAAAAAGATCATTAAAAACGCGTGCGCCGTGATTAACACATTATATAGAGTTGATGATTCCCCAACAGCAGTTGATCGCCGGGTCGTGATAATTCCATACGAATCAGTACGGAGAAGCATGTTCCCATCACTCCAGCAATTGCACCGAAGATGAAATAGAGAGTCCCTATATCCTTGTGGTTTGTGGAGAACACCCATCGGACAAGCAGATTTGTCATCCATTCTCTTAGAGATGCTTTCATTATCAGAGTAGAATGCCAGACACAGAAGCGACAGCGAACCAGAGAGTCTACATCCATCCCCGGCCGGGTATACTCCGACTAGAGATTCCAGAGAGTGGTCAGCGAGATACACCAGAGCTCTCAAAGCATTGCCGGGCCGGCACACAGACTCTTTGTTGAGTGTCTCTCTCTTAAGAGACTATTCTCGGTATTCTTACGTTAGTTACCATCCGCATCCCGTACCGTGTGATAGATGGTACACAATCTCTCTCCCCGGCCGGAACGATAGAGAGCCGCACCGAAAGAGAGTCTATCCCGTAACGTTATCGAAGCAAACCGACCGACCGACCGACTAGGTAGGCATCGGGAGTGGCAGACCCAATCATTGGACATAGGACAACTGCATGTCCGGTACTACCGGTTGAAACACGTATGCACCTCGCTCCGCGTATCGTGTGCCTTGGCCTGCTGGGCGACTCGAACAGTGCACTCTCTGCGTTTCAGTCTAGTGGTGGTGAGGTAAGCCAACTGCATCGCTGCCATGCCCACGGTCCGAAACAGCATATGTAGCGTGCCCAACCCCCCCACCCAGAGTGTATAGAGCTAGCACAATCAACACTATACTTGATGCAAGAGTAAAAACCCATCTATAAAACGGTACGGGATGCAGATGGTAACCAACACAGAAAGCAGAGATCCAAGGACTGACTACACTGTCTGAAAGTCTTTAGCAAAGAGAGTGACACATCCGGGTCCGAGTCCGAGTCCGAGAGTGGTACAACCATCCAATCGCCTAGAGAGATACTCCGATAGGCGAGAATCAGAGAGTTGGCATAGATATGCAACAAGATACCAAGAGAGTCTTACGAAACACGGATTGCTGGCTTGCCTGCCTAGCCATAATAAGAGAGCACTCTACTCTCGCGTAGGCCTATCGGACCAGTTGCGTGTTACATAGACACCGAAAAGCAGACTGAAAGCTTAAGTAATCGATCTGCCGGACCCGTGGTGCAGATCTACTGACTGTTCTGCCTGGTATGTGTCTATGCTATCTGGATGTGATGCATAGTTACTGGAGTGTCTGCTTTCGAACTGAAATGTGTGTCTTTACAAGACAGAGTAGAGTTCGGTACGAGAGTATCTCCGGAAGTGGAGAGTGTACAACCAGCATGCATTCCGAGAGTGGCACACTATACGCGGAGCGAGGTGATACATCCGGGGAAGTGTTGTGTGTTGAGCCGAGCTAGCAATGACACTGTTTGTGCAGCTATTGCTCAAGAGAGAGAGAGAGTTGGGTACTTGGACACAAGACATTCTCCAAGAATGACACCTAAAGGAAAAAGCAGTGAATCGCGGCTCTGCTTCACCCGGTGAGCACTCTATTTCGCGTTCGATCAGGTACTGCTGGCTTCGCGTGATACATGTGTCTGTCTGTTGCTCACTTGACTAGAGTCTAGAGTGTACAACAGCACCCGGGGTAAGACACTTGTGCTGGGCTGGAGATCGGGTGCTTTCACTCTCCACTTCCGGGCCGGGCTCAAACCAGTGGTGTCTGTGTATACTCCACCAGACAAACAGAGTGTATCATTGAGAGATGTTGTTGTGCGCGTACTCGCTCTCCCAACACAGAAAATGGTTTCGGACCGTGAGTAACTACACTTTTCACAAGTAGGTACCGTTCCGAAGTGATGTGTTGTCCCGGGGGCACCTGCTCCTATACTGGTTTAAAGCAGACTCGTGTTTTGTGTTACCTCTTTCGTATGATGGACCCTTTTGCTTTTGGCTTAGAGAAGAGGCCTAGCTTCCAAGCTTTTCTTCTAGAGATATTACGCGTCTTTCGGGGCTCATCCATGTCTTTTGTAAAAGGTAAGCCCCTCTTAAAAGGCGTCTCTACTTTCCCCCCCGGTACGAACTCTCTTGTTTTTCTAGAAGAATTGGCTTCTACACCGAATCGCAGAGACTTCCGCTGGGTTTACCAGGAGCGTACCCTTCTTGCTGCAGCGTGCATTCAGTGCTATGACAGGGACAGAATCTTAAGACATCCATTCTATTTCCCCCTATTCCAACAGACCACCGGCGCACTTTTACAACAGAGAGCAAACTGCCACAGAAAGATGCACAACTTCCCTACCTAATCGAAAATGCGTGCATATCATAGAGAGGTAGACGCGAATAAGAACTGCCAACTTTTACCGGAATTGGGGTTATTAAAAAGAATAAGAAGAAAACAATCGGAGGAATTTGTCCTATAGTAACAAAGGGTGCCTCCACTGGTTGACATCCGATCCAACCTAAGAGTACGCGATCCGCCAAAAGCAACCAAAATATGCCTTGGTGAATCGGTCGAAAACTTGAACTACGTACATACATACTTTTTCGAAAGGGTAAAGCCAACAGACATAAAAATAGGGGTGCTATTGCGGCTACACCTCCCGATTTGTCAGGTATACTACGAAGAATTGCGTGGATCGGTAGGAAATACCATTCCGGAACAATATGGGGCGGGGTTGGCATCGGATTAGCAGGTATATAATTGTCGGGATGCCCCAACACATTCGGAGCATACAACAGTAACATTGCAGAAAAGATCGAAAAAGCTACCCAACCAACTAGATCCTTTACATAAAAATAGGGGTAAGAAGCCAATTTATCCATATCTGAATTTAAACCCAAGGGATTATTTGATCCATATTGATGCAATGCGGCAAGATGAAGAAGACTGACGCCTACTAATAGAAATGGTAGTAAATGATGAAGACTAAAAAAAACGATTTAAGGTTGCATTGTCAACGGAGAAACCCCCCCAAAGCCAATTAACGATTGTATCTCCAACGATAGGTATTGCGCTCGCTAAGCTTGTAATTACAGTTGCTCCCCAAAAGCTCATCTGACCCCAAGGTGGTACGTATCCTATAAACGCTGTAACAATCATAAAAAGTAATATTACAACTCCGAGACACCGAACAAATTCCCTAGGACTGCTAAAACTCGAATGATATATACCACGAAACAGATGCAGGTGAACCACAATGAGAAACATACTTGCCCCATTCGCATGCATATAACGGAGCAACCAGCCCCCCTTCCACATCTCTCATAACGTGTTCTACGCTGTTGAAAGCGAGATCCACATGAGGTGTGTAATGCATCGCTAAAAAAACGCCTGTCACTATCTGAATAACTAAACAAAGTCCAGCTAACGGACCGAACCCCCACCAATAACTAAGATTGCTCGGGGTGGGATAATCTATCAAATGCTTATTAAGTGTTGAGAAGAAAGGTTGTTTAAGAATCGAAAATCGTTGGTTCCCAAACACGCAAAAGACGCTTCTGTTAGTGTTGCTGAAAGCTCTAAACTCTCTAACTCTCTTGTATCTCCGGGGGGTGGGACTGAACGAGAAGAAAAAGAGCATATGCGCTTGGAATTTCATTGTTGTTTGAAATTGTGTCTGCGGCCCCTGTATATACAACACCTCTTAGGGATCCCAGGAGAACCATTTCTTTCTCTAGTAGCAAGAGCATGCATATCTATCTCATTCAGATCCCGTACCGTTTTATAGAATGGCAGAGTGGGCACAGGGTTTACCTGCATTCGTAAATGGGGAGGGAAGGGGAAAGTGAGCTATTCTAGAAATCTCTCCCTCGATTACCAGGATGCTACTATAGTATAGTATAACTGTTCATCTGTTGTCTTTCTCTCTAGTTATATGTTTTACGGAGCCGAGGAACTACTCTATTCTCTTTGCCAAGCTGCGCCACCCAAGGTTTCGTTGGGGTTACCAAAAGTCTCTCTCTTGTTTCTTATTGGTTTTGAAAAGTACAATGTGTATCGGAAAGGCAACACCAGTCTCAAATAGCGGAGCGTATGATGCCATTCTGGGGCTCGTTCTCACTTCGGATTTAAGCAGAGCGCCAGGACCAGTATCTCTTTTGTCTTCTGGTAACGCGGAAGAAAACGCACCTATAGTAGTGTTCATACCCTCTCTTCCACTCTAGAAACGAGACAACTCTGAAAGCGCAGCTAGTATTGTTGGTCTTTTCTATAGTAGAAAGGCTTCCGGAGATAGTAAACTCTTGATTACGTACTTTCCCGCGGCGAGAATCGGGTGTCTTTGGAATACGTGCTTGTTTCTGGCTTCACTGGAACGACAGCTCTGAAATCAACTCTATAGTAGAGAGACTCTTATACAAACTCTATGTAGAGAGACTCTCCCGTAAGAGAAACCCTTTGAGAGCTCCCCGCCAGCACAATTTGGATACTATGCTATAAGCTGGCCCCACGTGTCATACAGTCTATCGGTTACTCTCCTCTAAAAGAGAAAGCACCCTTGCTGTTTAAGTATACTCTATCGATCTATCAAGAGCTAGGTTATGTACGGAGCCTCTGAACACCCTCTCTCCTTTGCTTATAGAGTTTATCATCCAGCTTTAACAACTTTTGAAAACTACTGGTGGGCCGGCCGGCACTAATCAATAAAATAGGACAGTTCCGTTCTCGCAAGAGAAGACACCTTTCTCTTCTGTCTTAGCAGCTCTATAGAAACCCTTAACCCTAACTCTCCAACTCCAAACCATATTCTTACTACACATGAAGAAAAGAAGCACTCTGTCTCTCTTGTACCTTTCGCTGCTCTCTTTAAAGACACTAATAAGGTATATTCTGTCTTTCAGTCTTATTTATAGTCCGGAGTGCGCGTAGTGTGTTTCCCTAAGAGTTCAGTGAACGCGTCTCTCTTTCCGATATCGGTAGTCAAGTGCTCTCTTCTCTTACATAAGGTGGTCCGGGTACCCGCACATTTGGTGTTTCTCTCTGATTCTTAATATGCTTGTTGGAGTGTTTCTCTTGAACGCATAATTGAATCGACTCGCGTGAAGCCGGTACCGAATCGGAGTGTGCTCTCTTGCTTGACAGACTGAAAGACAGAGAGTACTCTCAGCGGAGAGATCTTGTACAGTACACTTTAGAGTACAGAGTCTTGTCTGCTCTCTAGAGTAGTCTACTTCGAGCAGAGTGTAACGCATATGAGACCCCGTGGCTTGCATGGCACCTTTCGGGGGGCACCTAATAAGTCTTGTTCCGAACAGACACAATACAGCACAAAAGCGCATAGCGAATAGCAGTAGTTCTCTCTCGATTCGAGACTGGTAGTTCTGAGCTCCGGTGTATGTTGGTATTGTCCGGTCGGCTTGCTGGGGTACGCTGGGTTGGAAAGACTCGGGTAAGCACCCATTCCAGAGTACGAATACACTCGGAGAGCTCCACCAACGCCTATGAACTGCACATAAAGACTTAAAGACAGACTGAAAGCGTACGGGAATGTCTTATGCGGGTATTCGCAGAAACAAGTAAGACAGCAACCGGGGGCCGGCCAGACTCTCTGCTCTCTCCAAAGAGTCCCGAACAAGTCACAGTAACAGTCAAACCATATCCCGGCCTGTATGATGCTATTGATACCATTTGTCGAAGTAACAAATAGACAATCTGCTATGGCTACTGAAAGACTGAAAGCACACCGGAAGTAACACTGGGTATACGACTCATAGTCGATAAGAAGTGCTTGCTCTTCGGAAAGATTGGTTTCTATCCCCCGGGCTTGGACCATGTCTCCCGAACACTCTCAGTACATATGGCGCCAGACTCCCACGTATCGAGGTCGGAATGGTTTCGGGTGTGTGCACGTCTAACCGAGTGCCCGGGCATTGAGAGATGCTTGAATGCTTCCGGTAGGTAGCACTGGCAGTATTGGTGTAACCAATATCAATAAGTGTATCCCGGGGCCCGGATGAGTTGGGTTCAGAGACGCACCAAGTGCTTGTTTGGAAGATGGTTGCATTGCCAGCAAGCAATATCGACAGATTGCAAGAGATATGGTTCGAGTTATGCTTATAGCACTCTCACTCTCTTGTCATCAATCCAGTTAAACAAGTAACTCTTCCGGGAATGTCATCTTTGCAGTCGGACCCAGAGAAGAACCCTATCCTTCCTGTCTTTTCCTTTCCCCGTAGGTGTTTTGGAAAGCTCATGTGTGTTGAATGTACATTCAATGAGGTCTTGACTTGAGAACTGTTTGCTAGCCTGCTGGACCGAAAGTGAGCTTTGGAAAAGAGAGTGCTTTCTCTTACAGATGTCTCGTGACTTCCCCTATAAGACAGAGTGATTACGCGTGCCGAACGATACCGCGCTGTTTCACGATTGCTTCTGGTCTAGAGGTATGGAAGATCCAGCGTTTTCCCGTCTTACTTACCTATGTTGGGTTTGAGAGCCGTGTGATGGGCAACCTTCAAGCACGGTTCGGAGAGCGCAGCAACAATAGAGCTGTTAGTCCCTAAATCAAGCAATACAGCAGCTGCTTCTGGTCTCGACTCTATTTATTATTATGGTACATCCGTGTATAAAGATGTAAATCTGAGAGCTTATGTCGGTTCGATACGTCCACCTACAAGAGTAACCTTTGGCTTTCGTATCGGTAGGTGTATCCTTTTACATTGTACAAAAAGCACTTTCATGCATATCTATATTCCCCGTCGACCTGGACTGAAACGACGCGCGAAATCCAGCACTCTCTTGGGATATCCGGAAAGTAGGGATCTCGGGTTGCGGCAGCATTCAACAAGCGACGCTAAAGAAGCACGACACGAAGTGATAGGGGGTTGGAAAAGGCTCGACGAAAAACGGGATACGCAAAAGGACGGGATGTCTATACATACATACAATACAAGAAAGAAGCATATGTCTAAACAACAGATACGCGGCAGCATCCACAAAAAAGAAATCCGCTGGGAGCATCGCCTGTATGCTCGAAAAAGACCACAACTTACGCAGCAAAACACAGTTATTCAAATGCTTTTTACCTGCTAACACTGTCGGAAAAACGAGTGTAGTACTACCAAGCCTCCCTTCGGTGCGCCCCTCCTTGAATTATATGGTTATGCAATACTTTTTTCATACAAATAAGACAATGAATTTCGAGCCTATCTGCGTTCTCAAGCATTTCGTGGCGGAACTCTCCCCTATGGGTTTGTATAAAACGGCAAGCACCCAAGAAAAGAGAATACGTGCTCGCATCGCGTCTTTAGTAGACAGCTCTGTCTTCAACAACAAGTGTTTGGCCGAAGCCAACAAAGAAAGGTTTCGCTACTGTCACATTATGAGCTGGGCGAATGCTCTTTGCTTCGCGGTAACTACACACACCAAAATCCAACTCTTTCCATTCTTCGGTTCTACCTTTTTCTTTTTCAGAGGGGTTGAAAACCGAACCGTGCTTGAGGATGCCCGGGAAGAACTCTGTAGTCTTTTACTGAGAAATTGTTGTGAAATCTCAATAAGAGAACACTTTTCTTAGAGATAGGAACACAAAGGGGAGAACGAGCCAAAACAGAGTACTCTCTATGAGCCAAAACAGAGTTCTCTTGGAACGCTACTGATCGATCCCCCTCTATAGTGTGTTTTAAGGTTTGGGTATAGCAGGACTTGAACCTGCGACCAAAAGGTTAAAAGCCAAATGCTCTACCAACTGAGCTATACACCCAAAGACGTCTAAAAAAGGAGATTCTTGTAGTCGGGGTATCTATATTCTATAGTATACGGGGCTTCTCTGCCGGCCGGATTGAAAACAGAATCGGAAACATAGCAGTCTAAACAAAAGAAATAAGATTCAGCATGAGTTAAGAATACTCTATTTGATAAAGCAGTAAGAGTAGAGTTCGGTGGTTTCGTGTTTCCACTCTCTTAATATTAAAAGAAAAAGCGATACTAAAGGGTTACGCTCCGGGCCCAGACACAATGTTTATAAAGAAGAGTCGTCCATAAGGTGCTATCTTCTCTGTTAAATCACATAATAAAGAGGGGAGGTGCTTCGGTGCTTTACTTAAGGTATTGGTTTGCCGTTCCGGTCTTTCACTCTCTAGAAGTTGTCCAACTCTCATGCCTGTAAAAAGAACCCATTACTGCCGTTTTTGCCGGTACGAATATCTATATTTGAAGTTTCGGCCGATCAGAGCTCCAAAGTTCGAGCTGCAGTGGGTGCCTTTTCTCTAGCGGTAATTCCAGGTTTCTCGTGTTCTCGTTTCCGCCCGATACAGAAATAGATACCCTCCTCTTTTATTGCAACACTACGTTGTTGACTGATTCTTACTTGTTAAATACAGAAACTACCAACGCTGGGCTCGACGAAACAGAGAGTATCAGCAGCTTTGGGTAATGTTTTAACGAGAAACTCTGGGATTCCGGATTCGCATAGCCCTCGAAGAAGGATACAAAATAGACAATTCTTGAATATAGTAGTTGTCCCGCCCGGCTCATTGAGTTTCCTTTCTTCCGTTAACTTTGTGTTGGCACCTCTCTAACGACATTCATATGTCTTCTATCTGCTTGAAATCATAAGAAACAACAGACAACGGCCGGACCGGAAGTGGAGAGTGCTTCTCTGAACACGTTTCCGATCTCTGCCACAACAGACCGGGTAGCGCAGCTTGGCAAAGAGAGTTGTGCTCCGCTCTATAGAGAAACACCCAATGAGCAAAGAAGCGCGTAAGCCAATTCTGCTTCACATCCGGGGAAGTGTTCAAGTCTAGCATCCCGTGTACAACCCAAGACTCTTATGGGCAGCGGGACAAGACAGAGTTACCCAGCAGAGATTCGGTCGTCGGAGAGAGTTGCTTACGCTTCCATTCCAGTATCGCATCCGAGTCGTTATCGTATAGATGCTCTTATCGAATAAGTCAGTCGTTGCTGTCAGGTAACAGAGCATACAGACTTTCCCGTTCGCAGCCGAAACCATTTTCTGTGTTGGGAGAGCGAGTACGCGCACAACAACATCTCTCAATGATACACTCTGTTTGTCTGGTGGAGTATACACAGACACCACTGGTTTGAGCCCGGCCCGGAAGTGGAGAGTGAAAGCACCCGATCTCCAGCCCAGCACAAGTGTCTTACCCCGGGTGCTGTTGTACACTCTAGACTCTAGTCAAGTGAGCAACAGACAGACACATGTATCACGCGAAGCCAGCAGTACCTGATCGAACGCGAAATAGAGTGCTCACCGGGTGAAGCAGAGCCGCGATTCACTGCTTTTTCCGCCAGGTGTCATTCTTGGAGAATGTCTTGTGTCCAAGTACCCAACTCTCTCTCTCTTGAGCAATAGCTGCACAAACAGTGTCATTGCTAGCTCGGCTCAACACACAACACTTCCCCGGATGTATGCACCTCGCTCCGCGTATAGTGTGCCACTCTCGGAATGCATGCTGGTTGTACACTCTCCACTTCCGGAGATACTCTCGTACCGAACTCTACTCTGTCTTGTACAAGACACACATTTCAGTTCGAAAGCAGACACTCCAGTAACTATGCATCACATCCAGATAGCATAGACACATACCAGGCAGAACAGTCAGTAGATCTGCACCACGGGTCCGGCAGATCGATTACTTAAGCTTTCAGTCTGCTTTTCGGTGTCTATGTAACACGCAACTGGTCCGATAGGCCTACGCGAGAGTAGAGTGCTCTCTTATTATGGCTAGGCAGGCAAGCCAGCAATCCGTGTTTCGTAAGACTCTCTTGGTATCTTGTTGCATATCTATGCCAACTCTCTGATTCTCGCCTATCGGAGTATCTCTCTAGGCGATTGGATGGTTGTACCACTCTCGGACTCGGACTCGGACCCGGATGTGTCACTCTCTTTGCTAAAGACTTTCAGACAGTGTAGTCAGTCCTTGGATCTCTGCTTTCTGTGTTGGTTACCATCTGCATCCCGTACCGTTTTATAGATGGGGTTTTTACTCTTGCATCAAGTATAGTGTTGATTGTGCTAGCTCTATACACTCTGGGTGGGGGTTGGGCACGCTACATATGCTGTTTCGGACCGTGGGCATGGCAGCGATGCAGTTGGCTTACCTCACCACCACTAGACTGAAACGCAGAGAGTGCACTGTTCGAGTCGCCCAGCAGGCCAAGGCACACGATACGCGGAGCGAGGTGCATACGTGTTTCAACCGGTAGTACCGGACATGCAGTTGTCCTATGTCCAATGATTGGGTCTGCCACTCCCGATGCCTACCTAGTCGGTCGGTCGGTCGGTTTGCTTCGATAACGTTACGGGATAGACTCTCTTTCGGTGCGGCTCTCTATCGTTCCGGCCGGGGAGAGAGATTGTGTACCATCTATCACACGGTACGGGATGCGGATGGTAACTAACGTAAGAATACCGAGAATAGTCTCTAGAGAGAGAGACACTCAACAAAGAGTCTGTGTGCCGGCCCGGCAATGCTTTGTCGCGTCATATCACTCGGCCGCTCCCCTTATTTGTGCTTTTCGGTTGTCTGATCCAACTATAGCTCTTGTGTATCTACTTATCGTATTCTTTCCCCTTCTCGGTAGTTCCGTTGCCGGTGTTTTCGGACGTTATCTAGGAAAAGCAGGCACCGCTTTCATGACCACCACGTGCGTTTCATGCTCTGCTGGCTTGTCTTGGATCGCTTTTTATGAAGTCGCACCGGGAGCTAGTGCTTGCTATCTCAGAATCGCACCTTTTCTCGAATCGGAAATGTTGGATGCGTATTGGGGCTTCTTTGGCGACCGTGAAGTCACCGGAGGAATTGCAAAGCAGACTGAAGGTAGAGCTGCAACAAGGACTACTCGACCCGGAATAGCATGTCGGGAAAAGGGGGGGACATACGTAAACGACTCCCGGAAACCCCGAATTCGACAAGGAGGCGTGCAAGAAAGGTGTCACAAGAAACTCTTACGCTGGCTCGAATATGGGTAGCAAGAGGGCGCTTATGCCGTGGGGCCAGCTTATTCCCGTAGGGAAACCCTAACAGCACCTCTGTTTCGACCTGGGTCTTCTAGTGGAGTGGAACCGGTGAACCACGCGGGGGTTAGATGCGTGGGGCAGAGGGCTCGTAGTACCATTCTGCTAGATCCGTTTCCGTCGGAACAGAAGAGGTAACACGCTCTTTAGGGAAGGGGCCTAAACGGCACCGTATTCCACTTTCAGGCAGCGGACCGTACACTCTTTGGACCCGAATCCAGTTTGAGAGCCGTGTGATGGGCAACCTTCAAGCACGGTTCGGAGAGCACGGCCTACTCTCCCGTTTAGGAAACAACACCTCTTAGTAGAGCAAGGTACGCTCGATTCGCATACTCGGAAGAAAAGACTCGTAATTCACTTCTGACCCCGTGTTCGATAGCCCGACCGTAGTGATGTTAATGGTGGTTACATCCATAAGTTGCTTGGTCCATCTGTATTCCATTTCTTATATGTCTTCGGATTCGCATAGCCCTCGATTTTTGTGTTATTTATCCATTCCTACTTTTTTTATGCCCATGTTGGTGACTGGAGATAACTCTATTCAAGTCTTCCTGGGATGGGAGGGAGTCGGTCTGTCTTCTTATTTGTTAATTAATTTCTGGTGTACACGACTTCAGGCAGATAAAGCGGCTATCAAAGCTATGCTTGTCAATCGAGTAGGTGATTTTGGATTCGCTCTGGGTATTTCGGGTTGTTATACTCTCTTTCAAACAGTAGACTTTTCGACCATTTTTGCTCGTTCGAGTCCCCCGCCGACCAGACAGTCTTTCTTTCTCCCTATGAGATGGAATGCCATAACTCTGATTTGTTTGTTACTTCTGCTTGGTGCTGTTGGTAAATCCGCACAGATAGGATCGCATACTTGGTCACCCGATGCTATGGAGGGGCCCACTCCTGTTTCCGCTTTGATTCATGCAGCTACTATGGTAACAGCTGGCGTTTTCTTGATTGCAAGGTGCTCCTATTTATTTGAAAACCCACCTACGGCTTTGATTGTGCTGTCTGTTTCCGGAGCTACGACGGCATTCCTTGCGGCAACCACTGGACTCTTACAGAACGATATAAAGAGGGTAATTGCTTTTTCAACGTGCAGTCAATTAGGCTATATGCTCTTTGCTTGCGGCATCTCTAACTATTCGGTTAGCGTCTTTCACTTATTGAATCACGCGTTTTTCAAAGCATTACTCTTCTTGAGTTCGGGTGCGGTGATTCATGCAATGTCGGATGAGCAAGATCTTCGGAAGATGGGGGGGCTGGCCTCCTCGTTGCCTTTTACCTATGCCATGATGCTAATTGGCAGCTTATCTCTTATTGGATTTCCTTTTCTAACGGGATTTTATTCGAAAGATGTTATATTAGAGCTCGCGTACACAAAGTATACCTTAAGTGGTAACTTTGCTTTCTGGTTGGGAAGTGTATCTGTCCTTTTCACTTCTTATTACTCTTTTCGGATACTCTCTCTTACATTTCTAGTACCCACAAATTCCTGCGGGCGAGACCTCGTACGACGTCATGATGCGCCCATTCCAATGGCCTTTACTTTAATACTGCTAGCTTTCGGGAGTCTCTTTGTAGGATACTTTGCCAAAGTGTGACCCGTTAGCCCATAAGAGTAAAGTGATTACGAAGCGGCTGTTGCTCACCCGACAAGATCTTACGAGGAAACAACCCAACACGATCCTATCTTACGCCGGTGAACAAGAATTGGGGATCGGATGCGGGCGAAATTACCGCAAATGGCTTAGATGTTCAGTCGACTCCGTACAGAATGGAAACACGAGCAGACCTGGGAGGATACAAGAGGCCCTGGTGAGTTAAGAATATGAACAAGTGTAAGCTTCGCTGCCCGAAACAGTACGGACCCGAGGGAAAGGCCCGGAAGCGAAGGACTCGAACGAGCGGGATATGTGTTCCACATTCTGGCCTTGCTACATGGACTATACGCGGAAACTGCCTGAAAGAAGGACTCTGTCCAACCCACAAGGTACATCTTGCGCCTATGGGCCGCTATCACTATCCAATAAGACACTCGAAACAGGAGAAACACACCCGGTGGACCGCATCAAGTCCTCCTAAAAAAAGAGCGGGATTCTCTACAAAGCCAAGGTCGTGTGTGGCCTTTTGGGCCCACTTGGAGACTGGGGATCTCGGCAATCTTGGGCTTTTCTGTTGCCGTTAAGAGAGACATGTAGTGCGTCTCTTTTTCTTAGGGAATACAAAAGACTCTCCTGTGAACCGCCGGAATAGCATGTGTTCTGCGTTCGATTCGTGCCTGTTTCCCGCTGCCCAGGCCCAACTCTCAGAAACGAGCACAGTACTCTCTCTCAAGTCTACCAGTCGGTATAAAGGCTATGGATCCCTTGACCATCTTCCGACTTCCGAAGTGATTTGAAGCTGCTTGGAGACTGCCCGCCCCACTGTTACCCGTACTCGAAGTATCGGCAGGAAAGGCAAGATGGAAGCCAGCTCTTTATAACCAGCAAAAAGCGACATTACAAGAGAGAAGAAGAGAATCGGTTGCGCGAGCCTAGTGACGTAGGTGCAACATAGTACAGCGCGCCAGAACCCTCTCTTTTTTATAGGTTCTACGGACCGAAGCCAGCAGCGTCCTCTGGTAGAAAAGCATGCTCGATATTCCGGTCAAAAAGCAGGAAGAACCCCAATAACAATAGGCCTCTTGTATCCTCTTTCGAAAAAGTATGCAAGGGAGCTAGCAATCCGGACCGTATGGAATAGGTGCCTAAGAGACAGCATGGAAGAGTCACAATATTAAGAAGCGAGGTCCAAGAAAGCAGGGGTAGAATTACGGAATGCAGAAGAGCAGTTGCTAATACCCGAGGAATAAAAGCGGCATTTTCTACGGGATCCCGAAACCACCAGCCACCCCGACCTAATTCATGATGAGCCCACCAACTTCCTGGAAATATTCCTACGGTTAAAAACCACCGACATGTCAAGATCCAAATGCGCATCGGTGAATTGTCTGATACCACTGTGTTCGCTTCGGTCCAACATGCTCTATGAGTCTTCCACTTCCATCTTTCGTTTCCGATTCCGAGTTTCCAAAGCTTTCCGGATGGGTTCTTATAGTGTGTGTTGAGCCAGCTGCAGCGACAATCATATATATATGGATCGCTTTTTGCTTTCTGTTTGATTAGGGTAGTAAAGAGACAGCATGTCTTGGATCCGACGCATCCTGCACGAAGCAGCGTACCCCTTCTTTTCGGCATCCTTCCGCATGTCTTGGTCCGAGAGTTCCAAAACCATCCAATTCCGAATTTGGGATCTAAAGAAGCAATAGCCCATCGCACTTGCGACGTCTCCGGCATACATGCATGGTGGATGTATAGCTGAAATCGGATCTTGTGGAACAGGATTGGATTCCGAAAGCGGTTCGGTACGAACGCATAAATTGCGCACAAAAGGATCGGAACTCGCGGAATGGAATGAAAAACAATGCCATGCCAACACGCAGTTCATCTATAGTATACGCTTTCTTATCATCTCTCAAAAAAAGGAAGCAGAGTCCTTTCCCGCGGCGAGAATCGGGTGCTAGTCGCGCAACAAAGAGAAACGCTCCTTCTTTCAGGGTAGACAGGCGAAGAAGATAGGGGGCTGGCCCGTCATTCCTTCGCGGAAGTGCCTCCCATAGAGGTAAACGAAAGAGAAGAGTGTACCACCTTTTTTCCACGGCTTTGGGACAGAATGGACTTCGCAAAGTGCGATAAAAAGGATTCCATTAAGAGAGTGTGTCTGCAACAGCGTTTAGAAACATGATGGGAAAGGGGTCGACCCCGGTAACACAGAAGGCATCCATAAAAACAAGGGATCCGACACCATGATAAAATACTACCCTCATGAGTAGACCATGTCCCGGAGATTTTATAAAAGAAAGGTGCATTAGCGGTTAATACGTTGTAATTGGATACGTTATTCGGAATATGACGGAACGAAAGACCCAGTAATGAAAGCAGAATGCACCAAAATGCAGGTGCTGCACCAAACGCTGGTGGTTTCTTGTACATGATGAAGACTACGAAAAGACCCGGAAACCCCGCATAATGAAATGTTTCATAGATGTCCATGTGCTAAAACTAGTATTTTCTGTTCTGTAACACCCCGCCCCCACCCAATCCTACTCCCGATCCGAAGCACCCCTTTTCCATTCATAGAGAAATCCAATCGTCAATATCAATAAAAAGCCAATCATTGACCAAAATCCAAACATATCCAGCGTTTTTAGGGTAACCGCCCACGGAAAGGAAAAGGTTACTTCCGGATCAGGGATAATAAATAAAATCGAAACTAGAAAAAAGCGTATATCGAAACGACTTCTGGCATCACCGAATGGATCGAAACCACATTCGTAGGCCGACAATGTCTCTGGACTGGTAGCACTCTTGGAAGCAAATGGAAAGGGAACACCGAGTGGGAGAACAGAAACTAGCGGACTGATCACTAAATAGATAGATATAGGTGCAAATTCCGACATATAAGCAATGGGTTCTCTCGCGTAGTAGCCTCGCGCAGCATACATACCGGTCGGAAAGAGCTCTGTCGCTGCATGGAGAAAGCCACTGTTTAGACAGACAGGGAACATTGCCATCATTTGGTACAGTACCCACTCCACCAATGTACTCTCGCAAAAAGGTGGGAAGAGATGCAGCCGGAAGTCGGAGGAATACCGCAGTCCAGGGAGATATCCACGTGGTGTCCGTCTCTCGTAATTGTAGGGACCGAACTTCCAGTTCCAGCAATCAATTAGGGCCGTGTTCAAGGCATGGATCTGTAATGAAGAGTTACCCGTGATTCTCTTCTCTTTGTATCGTTGGCAGGAAATGCTCTAAGAGTTGCTAGCCTGTTATAGTCTCGATTCTCTTGTTGAGTGTCTGTACTCTTGACAATCGAGGTGATGCAGTTTCTTGTCGGGATGCAGAGTTCGGTGGGCCTGAGCAGACACTGGAATACCTAGACCACTATTCGACCGGGGGCGGGTCTTCTCTCTACATCCGGTTGCTACAGTGATACTAGTAGTTGCATGAAACAGGCGGCAGCATACGCCAATTCCGGAAATACATGCACAGAATCAATAGCGAGCGGAGCGGTAAGAAGCATTCCAAAGTGTATCATTCCAGAGTAAGACATCTTTCAGATTCCGGGTGAACACACCGTGCATGCATCGATTCGGGCTCTGGCAAGATTGGGCCATGGACTGTCCTCCCTTGAAAGCCGGAGATATTGGATGCTGCCAACCAACCATTCCGCTTATGGCATGCGGAAGAGTTTGAGTGCTCCGTTCCGCATTCGAGCATTCTTCCACCGGGCTATCTATCTCTTGTCTCGGCCTATGCTCCCGGATGTCGATCCCGCACTGTTCGGAGAGTCCAGGGGTTGGATCTGCTCTCTTGCCTGTTGTTCCGGCGTGCATGCACATTCCCGTCTTCTATTTGGTACTTCTAACGAAGCAAATGGAAACAGCTCTCTTCTTTCAAGCATCTCTGTGAGCCCCCACACCCCCGACTTCCCTCTTTCAAGGACTCTGGGTTGTCGGTACGGAATGCAGATCTTGTTACCGATGCCGACAGACTCGAAAGATGCAGAATCCGAAGAGAGTGTTATCATTATATTAAAGAGCGGAACGCGAAATGCAACTATTTCTTTTCTTATAGATACGCGAAGCGAAAGTAGGCTCGTTGGCGTACGCGGGTTCCATAGATCTGTTTTTGCTACCCTCTTTGGCAGGTTGGGGAGTCTACAACGTATAGAGTATACCGTTTCATAACCTCTTTCGATGGGCTTTCCGCTTGGTATTGCTTCGCCCAAGTACATGTCTCTGTTTCTGTCACCTACTTAACTCAGTGGTTAGAGTACCGCTTTCATACGGCGGGAGTCATTGGTTCAAATCCAATAGTAGGTATTGGGCTTTCCTTGGGCTCTGTATGTCGAGATACCGCTGTTGCTTTCCGCTCTTTAAGAAGCTACCGAATCTGTCGTGTCCTTGAAAGCAGGCTGCTACACTGTCGTAAAAGAGCCCCAGACGCCTTCGCTTCGAGTGTTTCTCTCTTGGAGCCTTGAACAGATACCTGAAAATCTTGGAAAAGTAGGACTCTCCTTGCTACGCTGCCATTCAATGGTTCTTGCTCTGCCCAACAAGACACAACAAGACAGATTCGGCAGCTCGATTACGTATGCCATAGGACCGAAGGAAAGGTTGCAGCAGATCTTACAAGGGTATCTGAAGACTGTTTTGTGTCCTGGGAAAGAGCTCTTTCTTTCGGAATCTCTCTTTCGCCGCTACACGCAGACCCAATACCCAGTTACTGCGCCATCCAGCCCATAGCAAGGTTATGAAACGGTAGAAGCACACTGTCTGTTTCCAAGTTCATGTGTAATAGTACAGCGGGTGTTTCCACACATACCTTTTTGGACGATAATGTGTTGTGTGACAATACCCAGAGAGATCCTTCTTCTTTCTTCTGTTGTCAGTACAACTCCTAAAACCGCATATGCAATTTCGAACTGGTTTGCTTACGCTCTGCTTTCGAACTCCTCCGTTATACCTTAAGAGTACACCGGGCCGGTGTTGCCTTCTTAGTTCGGGGGCATAATGTATTTGGAGCCGCATATGGATCGGTGAAGTGGGAAGCACTTGACTACCGAGAGAGAGCGGAGCTGGCCCACTTCGATTTCGAAGAAACCTCTAGAGTGTCAGTGAGTCTCGGTTGTGTAGAGTTCCGCAGTCTATAGAGTCCTACCTTGTCTTGTCTGTTTCCAAGAGTACAGTACCAAAGACCTAGACACTCTGTATTCCGGCAAGCATTCGAATACCGATGCCTCTGGGTTCGCCAGGTTTGATTGAACGCTCGGGAAGGTGAATACTCTACTCTGCCTAACGGACAGATTGTGCCGGCTCGCCGCCTCTTAGTGTCTAAAGAGCTCTTTCTTCTGTAGAGTTTGGACGTAGGACAGCTCCTGTCATGGCATAGTATGCTGCGGGTCCACTCCACCCTTTCTTTGAACCTTGTGTATGAGAGCGGATCGAACGTAAAGATATGAACTGAGTGCCATTTGCTGAGTTACAGAGAACAAGGGAGAGGGATATGGAAAGGAAACAGTAATGAAAGAGGAAGTCATTGCTAGTAGTAACGACTTCTCACGATCCAAGGGTTCGTATAGAATCCATGTCCTAGGTGTATCAAAAAAACATTCTTTTCGCGAAGCGTATATAATAAAATAGAGTGAAAGGGTCCACCCCGAGGGGTACTGAGTCCTCTCCGAACCGTGCTTGAAGGTTGCCCATCATACGGCTCACCAACTTCTGCCTCTATGGGAGGATCGCTCCGGGCGGGTTCGGATCACTCTGTCTCTTAGCACTCTGATTCCGGAATGGGGTTAGCCGCGAGTCGTAACGCTCCCATTTCTTTGAGTCAAGTATGCTAGCATCCCGTACGCTTTCAGTCTGTCTGCTAGCGGCTGCCAATCTTTCTTTAAGTCTGTCAAGTACGCTGCCATTCAGTCTTTCCGGTGCTTACTCGTTCCGGCTGTGTAGGCACTTCTCTCTAGTCCCCTTCCCAGTCACAATTCTCTGATTCGGGTACTACGGACCCTCTTCCATCCATTTCCGAAGAGCCGTTTAGGAATGGGGGCAAAGCGCAGAGTGCTTTGAAGCACACTCTCCTCTCAGATGCTTTCAGAGATCCAAGAGCGTATTCATATTCCCATTTCTGCTTTCATGGATTCCGTATAGTCGCTTTTAGCCCCAAATCCCCGAGGGCACGGAGGCAAGAGACTGTCTTTCGGGTAGCGCATCAACATGCTTTTGCTCTTACGTGCTCGCATGCCATTGTCTGCTCTCTTATAGTAGTGGTTCGGATGGATTTCGCCGTGCTTTCCATTTAAATAGAGAATTGAAAAGGCTGTCTGATCAGAGATGTCGATTCGATCCCTTGACTGCTGCCCTATGTTTCCGATTCTGTTTTCAATCCGGCCGGCAGCGTCGTTCCAACAACCGGTGGGGAGCAAATACGTATACACGATTCTTGGAAAATGGCCTAAGAGTCCTAATTCCATTCACCAAAACAGGTTCATCTCTCGCGTGTAGTGCTTTTTTCGAGTCGTAAGTCTTATATGGTATAGCGATTACTCTTTCCGAACCCAATAAGCAACCCTATTCGAGTCTGTTTGGGTCCGCATCCGATCCGCTCAGATATCAAAAGAGTCCTATACTTTATCACTCTCGTGAACCTTCCGGCCGCCCAACGACCTATAACGCTAGTAACTACTCCCACTGGGGCTAGGGAGTACGCCCCACAACCAAAAGCGGCGCAGAACAAAGAGAATTTGCTAAAAAAGCCGGCTAACGGGGGTATTCCAGCGTAAGAGAACAATGTAATTGAGAAGGTAATCGCCGAAATTGGATTCGTTTTGGAAAGAGCGCCCCAATCCGCTATATATTTCACACGGGTGTTCCGGAATGCTGACACGATTGCGAATGCTTCTATCGTCATGAATGCATACATAAAGATACCAATCAAACACGCTTGAATGCCTTCGACTGTTCCACAGATACCAGACAGCTAGACTCCACCGTTCCAATTGTCTTCGAGACATGTATGAACCCCCGGGATATGCCATGCGTGTTGCTCTGCCCAACTCTAGGGTAGCGTGACAGAACATGAACTCGGGTGACCAGGAGAGCTCTTCTTAGGGTGTTTCAGTAGCGATTTCTTTTCGGAGGGATACGGATCTGGTAAGCTCTTGGATCGAACGGGATATCTATCTCTCTTCTTGGAATGTAGAACACCGAACTCTCTACCGGAAACACGAAACACTAGAGGTCGAGCAATGCACACTGTTAAAAGAAGTGGATACGATACTGGTGTAGCTTCCAAAGTACAGCACTTTCACTCGACTAAGAGCACTTTCTCTTGGAATACAGAATACAAGTACCAACACAGAAAGCAGACCGATCTCAAACTAGAGAGTTAAGGCGGTACCAATTGTGTGTAACAAAACACTGTACGCGGAAAGCACCGTACGCTTTCAGTCTGTTTCCAGTACGGGCAACTCTCTATTGCTTGCTTGGCAAGTCACACAAAGCAGCGAAAGCGAGGCATCTGCTCGACCTCTAGAGTTTCTGTACCAAAATTGGGAAGCAATAGCATACAGAATAGCGCCGGAAGAGTTTGGAAATCGAGAGTGTGATAGGCAGCAACACTAGAGAGTACACTGTTTCGGGCTGGCAGATGGGACTGTAGGCTTTCTGGAAAGGGAGAGTTTGGACAGTAAGAGAATGGATAGCTGCTATACACACCGTATGCTTTGCACATGTTATGTGTGTTATGGAAGGCATTCTCTCTAGATCTGTCCACTTGAGCCATTAGTCTCTGATTCCGGGACATGATACAGTATTGGAACAACCATGCTACCACGTCCACGCCCAATCCATGAATGGAAGGCTCTCTGCATCACTGAAACTCTTGTGGGCTATCTATAGCAGCTGGCAAACCACCTTACGGAACAATGCCATAAGCGGAATGGTCCCGACATGACTTGAGCAGAACAGCGGCAACACTCTTGCTTCTGTATTGTTATGGAGTTATAGAGTCACAATAAGAGAAGAGCCCGGAGGAATGTGCACTCTCTGCAGCGGGTACTGTACTCTTGCGAGATAGGACGCATAGCGCATATGAGATAGATATGCAAGCGGATAGCGTTTCACACTGATAAGGGTACACACGCGATCCAACCAGCAGCATTAGGACTCTCACCTCGTTCCAAACTCTATACGCCGCAGGGAAACAGGTTCGGTTCGACATCTCCAATCCCACTACCATAGGGGAAGACAGGCTTTGTAACTTGGCAAACGAAGTGCATCTCTCTACCGCTACCGGGAAGTGCACACTCCGAAATCAGTCCTCCCTCGGGTCGGGTTCTTACACGGAAGTTTCTGCCTTATGGGATAGAGAATCTGTAGCTTTAGGCAAATGCAATCTCTTGTGGACTCTTCCATTCCGTATTCTCCCAGTCCCTGTGTTGGAAGTGCCCACTCTCGAGTAATAGTGCACACCTTTCCATCGAGTCTATTGCCACCGGGCTATCTATCTCTTAAACCGGGAAGCGAAACAGGACACATCAAGTGGACATACCGATACCAATACGTATTTCGAGGGAGATCCGAAAGGGGAGTTCGAACGACTTCTTGGATTGGGCGTGTACCCGGTCGGTATGCGTTGCGAACACTTTCATTTTGTCATGATATTGATAGGAGCTCGATAGAGAATGGTCCCACTACAAAACGTTTGCTTTTTCATTACTTCCATGGTCGTTCCTCGTGGCACGGCAGCACCCGTACTCTTGAGAGGGTTCGTCAGTAGAGATGTTCCCACAGGTGCCCCTTCTTCCAATGGTACTATAATTCCCATTCCTATCCCAGCATTCCCCCCTTTTTTTCTATATACATGCCAGCAGCCCACCATTCATACGCTCCGGAGTAAGTGGAGTATGGGTAAAAGCAAGCCCCATTCGCTTTCCAGACAGATTTGGGAGACGCTATGACACAAGAGCTAGAAACGCCTCATTTCGTGTCGTTCCCGTGCTGCATTTACTTCAGAGTCTATCGAAAAGGGGCACTTCTGCTGTTTAGAAGCTTTCTGCGGTGTGCTCCGTTTACTCTTGTTTCGTACTCTGCTATTTAAATGAGGTCTATGCAACATGAAGACAGAGCTCGCTGAAGAGAAAAGCACACTTGTTACTCCTAGGGAATGAGCAACGACGAAATGACCAGATGAGTCCCAATTTCTCTCTTTATAGAGCTGGTTTGGCTGTCGCTGTACCGGGTGTTGCTTGTGTTTGGGGTGTACGCAAACAACTTGATGCCTTACCAACGAGCCGAAAGCGGATGGAAGGTAACTACTACAACCAATCCATGCATATTGCACATGTTGGAGTGTGCATCTGTCTGTTGGGTGTGCATCTGTCGTGCGACCCTTATGTGCTTGTGGCCCACGCCTCCTAGCTCTAGGTATGGGCGGCGTGAACTCTGATTCGATCCGGGTATTCAATCCCGCCGCTTAGATGCTCAGTTGACTCCTTCACCTTTCGGTTCTCACATAGAATGGCAGAGTGCTTTTTCCATAATAACAGAATTCGTGCATAAGGGAAAGGCACTTTGGATGAACTTCGAATGGGAGGTAAGCCTCGCTGCTCGGAAACACCCTGTGCTGACCACACTGAAAGAGAGAGAAATACAGGTAACGCCTGTTGGCGAAGTGGCGTTAAGCATCCTACGCGGTACGCAATAGGAGGTCGCTCTACGTCCGTACCGCTCCTAGTGGAGTAGATCCCGCATCCAACAAGTATTGGCACCTGGGAACGGGAGAATTCCAACTGTCCGGCCTTACCGCGGTGGGAACGGGAATTCCAAGAAGCAGTCCAAGAAACATGTGTGTTGGCAAAGCTTCAAGCACATCTAATAAAGATACGCAACACAAGTGAAAACGCGTAGTACGGGACTTGGAAAAGCGGACGTGGGGAGGGGCGTAAGAGAACCATTCCATAAGGGGGGCGAGACAGAATGGGTTGGTGAGCCGAGCAGATAACTGTATCGTGGCGCGCGGAAGAGTAGAGAGCACGCGAAGCGCTAGTGGATGACTTGATGTGCATCTGTCTGTACGAGCAAGATTTGACCTCTCCCGAAACTTCTTCCCCCGCCGGAGCTTTATGAGGCAGAGCAAAGTCTCACGTACAGTTCGGAGGCCGAGCTTCACCAAACCCAGACTCGTAGGGTATCGGCTTAGGTCCACTAAGACAAAGCAGATCAAGTGCACTCAACGATTCCCTTTGGGTTCCGAACTCCATCTTGGGTATGGTATGCGTTGTTGTTTGCGAGGTCTCGATCATTTACATAAACTCATTTCTCATTCTATTACTGGTATTTTGATGCTCTATAAACAATCCCTAACCGATCAGTTGCTTGAGCATGATGAATCACCTCTTGCCAAATTGTCAATACACTTTTTGGCCTCATTCAAGAATGGCAGCAGCAAACTGGAGTTGTTTATGCATCGGTGGAATAGCAAATATTAGAATGTATGATTTATCATGTACCACAAAAAAAAAGATACTTTTAAGCTATGAGCACGGCTGCAGTGGCTATACATATAAATTCCTTTACGGATTTCTATGCTCCGATTGGCACTTCCAGAACAGGCTGGTATACCACCTTAATGAAACTTCCATTTCTTTTTTTTAATTCGGATAGGGTTTTTGTTGGCTTCGTCCGGAGGCTCGCGTAGTGTGTTACGTCTTCTAAAAAAGGATAAGTTGCGTTGGAATCGACAGAGGTTGTCATAGCAGCACATACACGGAGTCACTGTGGAAGCGATAGCGTATGGTTTCGTGAACGCTTTTCCACATCTTTGCCCAGCTTCAAGCACATATAATATAGATACGCAACACAAGTGAAAACGCTTTACGGCCGGCCGGGACTTAGGGAATGTAGCAGCGAGTCGTAACGCTCCCATGTCACGGAAAAAAGTACATAACGCGAATATGGCACGAAAAGGCAATCCGATTTCGGTAAGACTTGAGATGCATCGTAGTTCAGAATCAAGTCGGTTCAGTGAGGGCGGCCAAGAAAGTCACCTTCTGTTTGTCCAAGAGCAGTGGGCCGGGTTCTGCTAACGCGTTAATCCCACTTCCGGGAGACGCAGAGAGGGTACGGGGCATGGAATCGCTCATGAACGCGAGAGACTACCAGAGCAACCACTCCAATTGTTATGTGCCGATCGCTAGCGCATCCAGGGAGGGCTCTTCTTTCATGAAGTGCATTCGGATCTCCCCCTTATGGAACGCTGGCAGCTGTCATCAAACCATAAGGTGTTCTGACACACAAAGCGTAACCTAAAGCACTATGCTCCGCTCCAAAAGAAGGGGTGGAACCGGTGAACCACGCGGGGGTTAGATGCGTGGGCAAGAGGGCTCATAGTACACACTCTACCAAGTGGAAGGAGCCTATCAACCCATACGCAGACTACACGAATTCGACGCGCCCTGGAGAAAGACCGAAGCCTAGAGTGGGCACTTCCAGAACACAGGGAATCCGACCAGCAGCGCGGATATGGACTGGATGGAGCAAGCCACAGCTGCCAGCGTTTTCACTTGTGTTGCGTATCTTTATTAGATGTGCTTGAAGCTCTGCTCCCGCCACCAACGTTACGCTCGGAGAGAGCTTTCTTTCTCGACAGGTAGCTTCGCCCTTTTTCGTAATCGTATCCGATAGTCCGTTCCGTCTCTGTGTTATCTGATCCGAACCCAATAAGCAACCCTATTCCAACAGACCTCTCTATCTCACTCACCGAAAGCAAACCACCTTTTCACTGCACTGAAAGACCCCGAACGGGAGGGTACGGCCGGCCAGTGGGATGTTTAGAGCCGTAAGCGCGGTGGGGTGGTATACGTGCTCGTACGGTTCTTAAGAGAGTGATCCACTAGTGGATTGTTGGGTCTATATTCGAAATATGCCTTTCTAGGAGCGTTACGATCTGCAGCTCAAATGGTCCCTTATGAAGTCTCTATAGGTCTTATTCTTATTGTGCGCCTTGTTATGTTGGGGCGTTTGGATCCGAAGGTAAGCGAATTCGCCTGACGGATGCACCCCTAACCCAACCCGGGAACGGACCGGAGGGAACCGCAGCATGGGGAATGTCCGCGCGTCGCAAGGCTATGCTTTCTGGATTGGATGTTGGGTTCTCTCTCGAGTAATAGGGCAGCTTTCTATGAGGCGAAGCACAAGGGTCCAGGTACTATCCAGGTGCTAGAACAACCATACCGTAGGTGAAACAGAAGCAAGAAGAAGGCCTACACGACGAGCAGACACACCGAACGGAGCAAGGGATCACCCAACTAGGAGGTCAGAAGAAATGCTTTCAGAAGTGGGGCGGTCCGACCGAATCTGATGGGCACTTCAATCAATGCAGCCGTTACCCGAATTCAAAGAGAATGGACTAAATGGAGAGTCTGCACCTAGCGAAAGCGCTGATCGGATTTTGGGTGACAGATCGGCCATAGTACTACGGGAAAACCTGGGCTACGATGCCGCCCGCTGTTAAGGAATTCCAAGAAAGCAGATGAAAGGGCTTTAGGAGATGGAAGAAAGAGCTCGGGGCGCGGAAAGGTATACTCTCTTTAAGGATGCAAAAAGCACCGTACGCTTTCAGTCTCTCTTCTAGGATTGGCAGAAAGGGTAGAGCTTCAAGCACTTATAATATAGTACGCAACACAAGTGAAAACGCTTTACGGCCGGCCGGGACTCTCTGACCTGAAAGTGCTGCCGCCTTGCATGGACTAAAACGCGTATCGCAATCCGGAGAGTGGAGAGATCGGGACGGTAATAGGCCGGTCGGGACTCCCGAAAAAGCCGCATAACCATTCTATACTCGACACACTCTCAAGAGCTTTGGAATACAGGATATCCGCCGGGCAACAAGAATTGGGAATGGGCGGCCCAACAAATGCATAACACAGCTCTCTAGAGAGTGGAGAGATACCTCAAGAGCGTGAAGCCGGCCATATCATGCCGTACTGGGGTACCCAACATCCAATCCAGAAAGCGAACTCGCCGAATTCTCTGTGGGGAAATGCATGGCACACTACCCTATTCCATATGTGTCTAGGTCGCTATTGGAATTCTGTGTGGTTTGCTTTCGCCTCGGAAAGGATAGCCGCAACAAGGACGAGCCACATGCTGGGAAACTGGCACGTGTGGTTCTGGCCGGTCCGGTATACTGTACTAATATGTGTAGGTCCCCGTAATTCGAGTGAGATTGTCATGGCGCAAAAGCAGATATGGTCCGGTATTCCCTTGTTCCCTGTATTGGTAATGTTCTTCATTTCTCGTCTCGCAGAAACGAATCGAGCTCCGTTTGATCTCCCAGAAGCGGAAGCGGAATCAGTTGCAGGCTATAATGTAGAATATGCGCGGGATGTGATCCTGCATCGTTCACTGTTGGCGGAAGAAGCCCATGTCCCAAGGGACTCATTCTGACGGAAAGGGTATATTTACCTACCTTATTTCTTTATGTATAGATCTAAAGAGTTTAGGGAAGCCAAAAGAGCACCGAGTTGCTTACGCTTTTGCTTTGGGAGCCAGTCTAACCATGAAACCGAAAGAAAGAAGAGCACGTAGTCGGCGTTCCGCCTTGCAGCCTTGGGGCCCCTGATTCGACTCATGAGGCGGGGTGCCTTGTTTTCTGTCTTTCCGTAAAAGAGTTAAAGCACACTCGGACGAGCGCTTCTTAGTCAAGTAGAACCGGGTAGCGCTGCTTGAGACAACCATAGGGCCCGGAGTAGACTTTTGGAATATTCGTAAGACACCCTAACTCTCCAACAAAGCAGGCCGAACTTCTGCCATAGCACAATGTGGCAACGTAGACCTAAGTGTGGTATTGGATCCTTGGGAACCATCACAAACGGCCTCTATTGGAACGAGTGTTGGCGGGTCGTCCAGCGGAGCCGTAGAGGTTACTCGCGCAAAAAGCGGACTATAGCCCAACCACCCAGCTTTCTGGTCCACCCAGAGAATGGCTTGCCTCCAACAAGACTTGTCGTCACCTGACCAACCGGAGGTGTAAGAGAGAGAGCGTCAAGTACGTGTGTCTCAAGCACACCCAAGAGTTAAAACACCGAACGGAGAGTGTACAACCAGGCCTTAGGGCACAAAGCTCTAGAAGCACACTCTCGATTCTCTGTTCCGAAGTCAGTTCATCCAAAGACAGACTGAAAGACACCCAGCAAGTTCGCTGCAAGCTCCGGCCATCCGTTTTGATTGCCCACACCCAGGGATTCTGGTCTACGAAGCATTCCGCTGTCGGCCCATAACACTTCCAACAGAGCGTACGCATACTGTTTCCACTCTGACTACCGGATATCTATAGTGGATGGAGCAGTACTCTGTGCAATCTGTTACGCCTGACAAGCCTTAAACAGACAACCATTCCACTCCACTCCAAAGACACAGTATGCCGAGACATTGCACACAGACTGAAAGACTGAAAGCAAACCACCTTTTCACTGCACTGAAAGAGCACGAAAGGCACCATGCCAAAGACACAGTATGTCCACTTGGCATTCTAAAGCCGACCGGATTCTCTTACTGTCGTTTAGAACCCCGAGCGCTTGTGTTTCGTAAGCGAAAAGTAGTACACTACAGTCTGTATCGTGGTAGCCCAGGCAGCTCAAACACGATCTCGGGAGAGAATGCCAGTAACCGGGGTTGTGCGCACAACAGGTCCAGGTACGCTTACCCGACTGAAAGCCACCATACAGAGTTGCACACTCTATGACTGACACAGTCTGCACAGAGATGCGTGACGTTCCATTGCGGAACACGAGAATACCAGAGATAGCACACATTGGAGATGAGCAAAGTAACTACTGAAATCCAGTCACTGAACTCGAGCAGCAGACTCAAAGCAGATATGTTGGAGATGCCTGTGCCCGACCCATGGGTTAGACAGCAGTTCAGAGCATAAGTGTAGTGGTTTGCTTTCTTGTAAGAGTCACTTTCAGGTCAGAGAGAAGAGCAGCATAACATTCTATATAACTATACTATAATACTTGTTTTGAGGCGGGAGCGGATACCGGCCGGATTACAAAGAGTTAGGTTAAAGGCGGAGTACTCTACCTGTTCCCTGTATAAGACAGCAAAGAGACACACTATCTCATCATATCCTGTGCGTTTTCTACTCTTCCCAAGAGAGATTTCCAGGTCTAAGAGAGTCTTGTTAGTGTACTACGCTTCTCACACAGTGGTGCTGCCTATTCCGAATGTGCCAAATGACATATACAACCGCAAGGCTTTCCCGTCCTATGGTTCATGCATGAACGACTCGCGCATATCTCTGCTGGGTGCACGTTGCGCTGCCTTCGAAGGTCTCTCTCCTAGGAACGCTCGGAAAGAGCTATACGTTTTCTCTCGTGTTCGGAAGGGTGTGTAGTGCTCTCTTGTGTACTACGTCTTCGGGTGTTTTTCGCCCAACATCTCTTCGACATCTCCCGGTTGGAACACAGTCTCTTAGGAGAGGAAAGAAAGCAGCAATTACCCCGCATACGGCTGGAAGGGTTGCTAATAGTACCTCTAACACGAACGCATCCAACGCCCAAAAAAGCGTGCTCTTCACTCTGACAAGAGAGTTTTTCCAAATAAGATAGCGCAGTCCAAGCCGGATTCTCTTCCCAAGAGAGAGTCACGTATCTCCTAGAGGTGGGCGGCCCCTATAAGTTGTTGTATATCTATCTCTTTAACTCTCAAAATATCAGAAGACAGACTGAAAGACAAGATTCGGCCGGTCTCTTTCTGGATTGAATGGAGGAGACACTAACAAGACTCTCTGCTCCAAAGATTCTCTGTGAGTTACACTTTGCTGTCACCCGCGGGTTGCTTTCAGTCTCTGTCTGCTAGCGGGGCATATCTGTTTCTTCATTTATGTAGGCTGGCTCACCCGTATATCATACTCATATTACTTTATTTATCGGATTCCGAGAAACACCAAACCCACCAAGTTGACCCCCATCCTTCTGAAAGTGTATCTGGGGCATAATGATGGAGTGAGTCCTATTATTGCCGGTATCACCTGTAAGGATAACTCCCGGTCTATTAAGAAATGCGCACCCGATATCTGTTCGAGTTATAGTATACTAGCAAGCTAGCAAGAGAGACTTTGTGTTTGCGGCGAGGTTGAACCAAACACTTTACTCAGAGAAAATGGCAGTTCCGATACCCTCTGTTACACCTAACAAAATTGACAAACAAATATGTATTTATAAAGTCTGTTTCTGTTTCCTCTATTGAAGAGCTGGAGATCTCTGACTGAATAGGAGAGTTTTCTACCGGAGCGTTTCTCTTAAAGAGCTTACTTGACATCATCTTAATGGACAGTTCTAGACTTGAGTGAAGAGAGACACTCTAAAAGCTCTACTCTAAGAGGTGCACCCTATCGGCATGCTTGCTGGGTTGCTGCAGTGTATACTATACGAGCGTTTCCCTTCGGGTTTGCGGAAAAGCCCCTGTTTAGTCTTGCCGAGAAAAGAGTCGTAAGGTAGAACTATACATCCAATAGAGACGTAAAAAGAGAGGGATTTCGATACTATTACCTAAAGAAGGGTTTATCGGAAAACGCTTGGGGGCGGCGAAGACAAAGAGATTATGAAATAAGAGTAGCAACCTGAACCAGACTTGGATGGAAGAAGAGAGCTTTCCGTTCCGTTTTCTTTTGGACCGTATAGAATCAGAAAACACTGTATATTGGAAGCAACTGTTAGGGTTAGAGTAGTGAGAAGAGAGCGGAATGACTCTGTATTCTTTATAATAGTGTTCCGCGCAATACCCTGGAAGAACTCGGTTGCTAACGAGGGTAGTTGCTCTCCTTTTTTTCATGTCAGAGGAATAGCTGCTAGTATAAGAGTAGTCGGTTTTCTAGAATCTCCCCTGTGTTGAAAACACTCTCGGGTGAAACGCTCTTGCCTCCAATCCAAGTACTGCTTGTCGGGGGGGGATGCGCTTTGCTTTATAAGAAGATTCCGAACCCTGTTGTTGGAATGCGTGTGTTGGAAGAGGTGAATTCGCGTTCCATAAAGCTATGTATACGAAGGAGGGTCTAAAAAAGCCGCATCGCTTAAAGAAGTTACAAAGATGGGGTCCAAGATGTGTATGATGGAGAGAGACCTATACTTTATTCGGGCAGATACGATATCGAGAGTTACGTTAGACATGTAATCGACTGTTGGCTTAGTAGCTTCATGAAAGTATGAGCCCGGCCCGGAAACTCTCTATAAGAGAAGAGGCGCGCATACCTACCCTTTTCGAAAAGATATGATTTGGAGATTTGCTTAAGAAGTGAAAACAAGCAATCGAGCAGAAGCACCCAGTAAACATACAAGTTTGTATAAGACAGGCGTTCATGCGTTGTTGAGTGTAGGCCTATAAGCTCCGAAACTCTTTGTTTGCAGCGTAAACTCTTGCAATTCCGAAAGCTCTTCTTTTCTTGGAAGGATCTCTCTTGATGCCCCGAATTCAACATCGTCCTTACTTAAAACGCGTTAGCTGGGCCCGGACATGCATGAGTTGGGTGGGACTCTATACTAGCAGCTAACTTAAGAAGTGATTTTAGAGTCGTAAGACACCGGAATATCTAGCATCTTTTAGAGTGTCTCTCGCTTTTGAATCTTATAGAGAGTTTCCGGGCCGGGCTCATACTTTGCGTTTCAGTTATAAAGAAATTCAATGATTTGCTTCCTTGTTGAATACCTTCGGGTTACAGTCGGCTCTCGAGTTCTTAGTCTTCTTAAAATAGAGCTCTTTCACATCTAAGAATGACACATCTATCCCTATACAGACTTCGGCGGGGAACACCCGGTAGGTAACTCTCCAGCTTTTCTTTACGTAAGAGATGCTCCAACTCTGCTTTTACGGGACAGCCCCCTCAACAAAGAGCACGAAAGGCACCATGCCAGAACGATAGGAGAGTTATACATACAGGGAATATCGACACCCACCATTTTGTACGCTACGCTCTGTTACTGCTATTTCTCGTCTTCGACTCTAGAGCTTTTAACACGGTTCCGGAGAGCTTTCATTTGCGCGGTGCCCATAGAGTTTCACAAGAGTACAGACACTCAACAAGAGAATCGAGACTATAACAGGAAAGATTTCACGGAGGAGAAGCACTCGTACCGACTTTTGCCTCCTATAGAGTATACAAAACGAGCCTATTCCGACAGCTGCTTAAGGATCTACTAAACAAGCGGCTTGCTTGAAACAAAGGGTGCTTTTCCAGCCAGCTTTTCGATGCGTATTGGAAGAAATCCAACAAAAGAAGGCTCGCCAACTCCATAATGTAGTCCAAGAGTTGACAGATATATGTCTCTTAAGGGAAAGTCTGAAACCTTTTATGAGAGAAGCGCTTTTCCGCAGCCCTATAGAGAAAGCTCCCTTGCTGTTTAAGTCCCCTTCCCTGTTGAGAGAGAGAGAGAGGGTTTTCTCAAAAGCGCTCACTCCCAACTTCACTGAAAGCACTTAACGAGAGAAAGGCTCGGTATCTGGACTGGACAGTAGCATACAGGACAGTACTGGAAAGGACAGGACAGTAGCATACTGGACAGTACTGGAAACAGGGTAGCGATTTCTCCGGGTTACGCTCCGGGCTCTTCAGTTACCATGTCATGTGTCATTACTGAGCTTTCTGTTACCATGTAATGTGTCAAGTAGCTTTCAGTTACCATTTCATGTGTAATTAGCGTGTTCTTTCACATTGTTGAGTGTGCCCGGAATACGGTGTAACAGCATGACAGGTGTACTACCGGAGCTTTGGGGAAGGCTTCGGGTGATACGGCTGGGGGAAACCGTATGGGAATGGACGGTACTTGTATCCGGAGTGGGTGAACGTACGAGACTATGCAGCGGAGCCTATTCTGACAGCGGAGCCTATGAAATGGAATCGGGAGTCAGAAAGAAAAAGCATATGGATTTCATTGAGAGAAAGAGTAGCTCTTGAGCACCGGCGTATGACTGCCTACTATAGTCAGTCTCTTGTTTTTCTAGAAGAGAAAGCACTAGTACTAGAGGTTCCGGCATCTAGCTCTTGTTGTGTTGCCGCTGTGCTTGCAACCTCCGCAGTTCAAGAGTTGTACCGGGCGATACCGAGACAGACTTTCAGATATGGTCGGTCCAATGCAGTTACTCTTCAAGCCATGACAGTCCCACCCGGAAAATCATAATAGAGCGGATCTCCAAGGCACATTTTGAGAGCACAGCACAGCAAACCACTGGAGATTCTCTTAGCAATTCCGCCGAAAGCAGTGTTGGACGCTCGCGGGGTACGTAGAGCTACAAAACAATGCTGTCTTTCATTGAGAAAATACAGAAGTATAGACCCATCGGGCACACACAATTCGGTGTATGGAGCTAGATGTCCGGAGCTTGGGATTACGGAACACTGGCTTTAGTCAGGTAGGTAACAATGCTGTCTTTCAACAGAGATCGAAGAGAGAAGTATAGAGCGAAGGCTAGGCGATTCGATCCGGACTGAATAGGACCCAACACCTGTATGTGTGTATTGACTCAAAAAAGAATTGACATGGGATTACGAAGTGAAATCTCCGGAGTGGATGGTCTACCCTACCCTACGAGTCTTGTATTCGGAGTGGGTGAACGGGTGTGTGTGTGTGTGCTTGCGCGTATACCACCCCACTCTTATTGCCTGGAAGACAGAGTAGGTAGCACCACCCTAGTACGTGACGCGAGATATGGGTGGAAGTGCACTCTATTCGCTGCCCCGAAACCCAAACGTGTAGACTCTCCCTATGAGTAACCGGAAGCGGAAGCGGAAACAAGAGCTCTGTATTTCCACTTACGTGTTTTGTCCGCCGAACACCGTAAGAGATTGTGTGTCTCTCCAGTGGTACACAACACAATCCGAATACGCATGCGGTATAGGGCTGCCGTGACAGGGAGAGTCTGTCCCCTTGTCCAGGGATATTCCCGAGTTACAAAAGGTACAGGCGCAGCATGACTTAGGCCGCGTTCCGGTAAAGCGTATGCACCCTTCATTCGTAAAAAAGCAAACTCTGTGTCGACTTCGGAAGAAGCAATCTCTTTGGAGCTGGGCGCGAATTGGTGCTATAGATATAGTCTTTCAATGGCTTTACTACCTTACAGAGAAAACAGACAGAGTTCCGAAAACATCTTAATGAACGAGTTAGACTTGCAGCGTATCCTGTCCAACGAATGGGTGCCGATCATGTGATCTACTCTTCTCCTCTGAATCTTTCTCTCGTTAAGTGCTTTCAGTCTTGTTACGGCAGTTCTCTTGCAGACATCTTTATGCTGGCCCGTGCTCTGAGCTTTTATGAAAGAAAACGGGACCGGGTCCGGCACTTTTCTACTGTGTACGGAAAGAGCTATCCGGCGGTTTTCGATTTCCGCTCCTAAAAGCACGAGAAGTCACGCACCACTCTTTCAAAAGCAGATGCCAGTGTATCGAAGAAATCACCAGAATAAGACAAAAGCGGTGGGGCGGATACGCCATCTCCCAACACTACCCTTACCAGTGCACCCTCGGTACACTCTTTAAAGAGCAAAACACCCTATGTTAACTCCGAAACAAGAAAAACTCTCCTCCTGGAAGTGCACCTTCTCTTGCTTTCCGTAGTCGTGCAAGCTCGGGTTCCATATCTCATATTGGAGATTTCAATACCCTGCTGTCGTCTGGGGTGGGGGCAGCAGTAAAGCGGCTATCAAAGCGTTCTCCTCCATTCAAAAAAAGTCTCGAAGAAATCGATTGTGTTTGCTCCCAGTATTCTGCTTCACTTCTTCCGTAGGCCAAAGCTCTCTGAAAAAGGTTCCTTTTGAGTGCTCCAAAAGCGCTGGGTCATCCATTACGCTTACGCTCCGCCCATTCATATATATATATATAACAAAGAAAGAGCGGCTGCCAGGACACAAGTGAAAAGAAAAGCCGGTTGTCTCTCGACATAAAGAGTTTTCACAAAGGGTAGCGCTATGGGTTGCCGTAAAACAAAACTCATAAGAGATAGGGCTCTCTTTCCGGCCGGAGAGTTTTCTTTAAGTCTGTTTCCAGTACGACAGTGATATTAAAAGGCGGGGACAGGATTTGAACCTGCAATCTTCAGATCATGAGCCTGATGAGTTGACCATATTCCTCTACCCCGCAAGAAGTCAATACTCCCAAGATAGGAAATCGCTCTTATAAAGAATGCACCGTTACGATCATTGGTATTTCATAAATGGAATGGAATGGATACACGGTATTCTATACTTATTTCGTTTAGCAGCCTAGGAGAGCGGATCTGAAAGAGCACATTTGTAAGCCCGCCGAGAACTCTCATAGAGAAAAGATGCATACGCGTCAAACACCATCCATGCGATAGCAGCCCCAGCAACCGTTCGGCCGAAAAGCAAGATTTCCAGTTTCCAAGCTTGTTGGTCGGAAAAACATCGAGTCCGTGGGAGTAAAAGCGATTCTCCGTTCCGATTGGATTGCAGAGCTAGTGTTGTGTTGCCGCTGTGCTTGAAAGAGTTCTGCTTCTGTTCGGAGAGAAACTTCGAGAATGAAACCTCTTGTTGGCCGGGCACGGAACACTGTTGAGAGATGCTCTTAGAACACCGGAAAGCGAGAGCTTCTTACACACAATAAGAGAGAATGCAGCCTTGTAGAGGAACTCTCTTAACGCAGTCTCTTAAGTGCGTGAAACCTCGCCCCGGGGAGATTGTTGGATTCTCTCGAGTTCTCTCTGCTATTGGTGGTACGCAAAAGCATGCTACGCCCTCTTAGGTTTCCCCATGAAAGCACCTAATCATGCTACGCCCTCCAAAAGCTTAAGGGTACCCGTAGTGAAAGCAAAGCTCTCCGGTTGCTCTCTTAAGTGTGCTTCCAGCCCCTTTATAGGCTCTGTTTTTCCGAGTGTGTCGTTACGATGCCCGAGCGTCTATCTATGGAAGCGGAAGTTGGAGCGAGAAGAGTTTATTCAGGGTGTTTTGCTTTTTAAAGAGTGTACCGAGTCAATCATGCTACTACGGTTACGGTCTACCGGGACGATACGATATTCAGATCCCTTTACCCAGCCCCATATCGGTTAAGTAAGCGGCGCAGCAGCGGACAGATTCGTAAGAGGTATTCCGCCGAGCAGCCAAGTCTCCCTCCGTTCCGGGAAGTAAACTGCTTTCACTCGTCTTGTTTGAAGCACACTCTCCTCTCAGATGCTTTCCAAGTAGTGTTGCTCTCCTAACAACCGAACCACTCGTTTTTCCAGGTAGCGCTCTCGGATTTCTTTATGAAATGAATATGACCGAAGGGCTCGGCATTGATGAAAAGATAAGGTGTTTCGCTGTCTGTTCCAGTGTGCGGAAAGGTATCGCATTCTTGGGCTCATTGATGGTGCGTTCCTGTATGCTCTTTTGAATTTCTCTTGCATTCTATGTTACCGAAACGGATCCTATCAAATATTTAACATTTTCTATGATTATCTCTATTTTAGGTATTCGGGGAATCCTCCTTAATAGACGAAATATTCCTATTATGTCAATGCCAATTGAATCAATGTTATTAGCAGTGAATTCGAACTTTTTGGTCTTTTCCGTTTCTTCGGATGATATTATGGGTCAATCATTTGCTTCATTGGTGCCAACTGTTGCAGCTGCTGAATCTGCTATTGGGTTAGCCATTTTCGTGATTACTTTCCGAGTCCGAGGCACGATTGCTGTCGAATTTATTAATAGCATTCAAGGTTAAACACTCCCATTACCAAAATACGAAGAACCGAAAGACGCCGATACTCTCCATTCCTTTCTTTAAGCTGTTTCGAAACACTCATAGGGGAGAACCTCTTGTTGGTTTCCGAACACACCCACAGCGAGAATATCACAGCGAATCGTTTGCTGGAGTGCCACTCTCCAAAACACCTTATAAGAAAGAGAGCCAAACCCTTCCCTCTAGGACATAAGACAAACCAAAAAGAGATCGGCGAATCGAGAATCCAGGTAACGATAGCATTCCAATAGACTACTCGCTCCCCCTACAGTAACAAGACCGTACACCGAACATCTATGAGACCGACCCATGGGTTAGACAGCAGTTCAGTCACATTCCATACAGGCACTTCTTTCGGAGCGGAAATACGAAATCTCTCTCTCACGAAAGGAGGATTCCCCGAATTGTACAGGGAACAAGGGAATACCGGATCGAATGGGGCGTGAACGATCTGTTTCGAAGCGAGTTGTATCAGAAGTTGCTCTTCGGAAAAGGTTACACACACCCCTGAAAGCAGAGTGCACTTTACTCTACTAAATCTCTTCCGGTCCACCAAGTTTGAGACAAGAAACAGAGATGCCTTGCCCTGAAAGCTAACTCTACGAAATTCACGGAAGGGTTACTACGAGACAGAACAACAAGGACTCTTACTCTCTATAGAAGCACTCTCGGTTCTCTAACAGAATGTGGAAAGAGCTGGGGCGAGCGATGCACACTGTTAAAAGAGTCTTCCACCGAGATACACATTTCATCAAAGAATTGGGAATAACGCCTGGGCCTCGGCTCAACACTGGTCGCATTCTTAGGGTAAGAGAATCCAGACACATTTCAGTTCGAAAGCAACCTGTTCATTCCGCATACTCGTTGTTTTCCCCTTTGCGTTTTATCCAACCTCAAGTCACGGTGTAATTCCAGGATAAGCACCGAGAGAGAGCGGAGCTGGCCCACTTCGATTTCGAAAGCAAGTCAATGCACTCTGTTGTGTACCTGATTCCGAAAGCCCTTGGAACCGAACCTGTTTCCCCTATGTTTCCGTCTGAAAGCAACAGCAACAACCGCCGAAGCCAATAACGCAAAACCTTGGACAGAACTTCCAGCATAGCCGAGCATCACGTACCCTTTCATGCTATCGCTTTCCGGGATCCGGGAGTTGTATCGACAGAGACAGCAGGGTATTTTTCCAGAGATTGCTTCCAAGCAAGAGTGCTTTCATACAGTATACGGAACACCGAAAGTCGTAGTAAAACAGTAGCTATTCTTCCCTCCCCTAAAAGTAACCAACTCTTCTCTTGAATCGAAAAAGCACCCATTTGGTGTCTCAATTCCCCCGGAAACACCTAAATTGCAGAGCTCTTGTTGTGTTGCCGCTTCCGGTTACTCAACCCATACCGTTTGGATACCCTTTTCTCCGATCGCCAGAATTCAGACTCTCACGACCCCATTCTGTTTCCGGTTTTATAAAATCATGAATACCTATATATGGTTTTCTTACACATCTCTAGTAAACTCAAAAGGGTTACGAGACAACAACGAAAAGAGTACAGACACAAGAGCTCTGAAAGCATTGCCGGCAAATCCATCTTGTAAACTAAGCGTTACCGAAATCGGATAAAGAGATACGAAAGGAGAGGAATAACCAATAGATGCAGGAACATGAAACCCTGCTGTTTTTGGAGTGGAGGTACGAGACACGGTTAGGGGAAAAGAAGTAGGTGAAGTGGTTGGATTTTGCGAGCTGTTCCAACTTGATTTGCTTCCAATACCCGAACTACAATGAATACCAAACAGAATAGCACATACAATGCTCCCAAAGGGAATGTTTAACCGATCCATTCCGGATATACCGATTTTGTTGTTGTATAGAAGTCGTAACAAGGGCACACAAAAGAAAACACGACAGAGGAGATGCACCCGGTTACCTACCAATAGTAGACGTAGGAGCTTTGGAAAGCAAACAGAGAATACATACATTTCGAGTGTACCATCTTCCGTTTCAAGTCTAGGTGCGGGAGGCTGGGGAAACAACGGGGGGGATCCGAATCGGACCTAAAGGGTATATACAGGAAACGTCTTTTTCAACACCTAGCATTACGGGCGTTAAGACTATAGAAGACAGGAGAATCGAAACACTCGTGATTATGGGTGTTGAGGTAATGTGATGTTTATGAAAGAGTTCAAGAAAGAGTCTCATTTAAGGTGTTCTGCCTGCCTTGCTGGTGGAAAGACACTTCTTTCAAGTAAACCCTAAGAAAAGCTCTCTTTCTGAAACTCTTGAAATGTTGAGCCGCCGAATGGAAGCGGTTTCGACTTCGCCCGTTGGAAATGCTCTCTTGCTACTAGAGAAAGAAAGGGTTCTCCTTTCGGACAGTAGTTATCTACCGCTTTTAACCCGGTTTGCATCGGCTCGTAAACAGATTGACGTTCTATAATACCGGGCCCTTTCACTTCGACACGTCTTTTCTCTATATCGAGTAGAGCCCCTCTTCCATCTATAGGGACTCCCAAAGCGTCGACCACACGGCCTAGCATACCAATTCCAGCTGGAACATCCACTATAGCTCCAGTGCGCATGACAAGATCTCCTTCTTTAATAGCGGTATCACTACCAAAGAGAACAATCCCGACATTCTCCCTCTCCAGATTCAACGCAATTCCTTTCACACCCTTCTCAAAGGACACCATTTCCCCAGCTTTAATCTCGTACAATCCATAAACAAGTGCAATCCCATCTCCAACAGAGACAACTTTCCCGATCTCTCCCACTTTCAGATGTATGTTGCTAATTCGACTCTCTAATAAAGTGGTAAGTTCGGCAGCTCTATGCACCATATGGGCTGGTTTCTGTTGAGTTACGGGTCTTCTTCTTAAAGTGTACTGTACAAGATCTCTCCGCTGAGAGTACTCTCTGTCTCTTTCAGTCTGTCAAGAGAGCATTCACCTTTCCCCGGCGCTGGTGGTGCAACTCGAGCCCCGTACGTAACTCTATTGTTGCAGTTGTACATACACTCTATAAGACGTTCTTGTCTGCTTCTTTGTAAAGTAAGTCCCGGAAACATCCATGAACCCGGTGCCCAATTGGTACTTCTCACGATAAAAGCAGAGTGCACTAATTGCGGACAGAGAATGCACTGGATGGCTGGTACTCTTCAGACGTGTTTGCACAACCAGAAGTCAGAGTACTCTTCTTTTGCGCTCCACTCTGTTCCGCTCATGCAGCCTATCAACTCTACAGGGTTTCATATACCCAGTGCCATTGGATAAGATACTTCCATCCGCATACGGCACACTCCGTTCCGGGAAGTCTCCGCATCCCAATACTCTTTTATTTGAATCGAAGAGAAAGAGAGCAAGCATAGAGAATCCGAGGACGCACAATACCCGTTGGTGTGGCTTTCAGTCTTGTTACGGCCGAAAAAACGCTTGTGTTTGGGCACTGGTAGCGTACTCTCTTGTGGAATACGGCAGTTCTTCTCTTGCAGAGAGCACACAAAGGACGTCTTATAGAGTCTGAATTCTTGGCCGGTACCCTAAGAAAGCACTCTCTTTTCTGTCTTACTCTGCAGTGTTTGTCTGTCAGCAGCCCGGACCACAGAGGCGATTCGGCACATTGGAAACCTCCCCAGCCCAGAATACAGTCAGACTGAAAGCAAAAGTGTTCTGTCTCTAAGAAAAGCTCTGTTAGATTCGTTAACTCGGCATACGGGCTCATAGACTCTCGAAGGGTATCCAGTCAGGAGTGTGCTCTCTGATTCTGATATGGTTAGGTGCTTCCCACGGCAGAGAAGAGCTCCGATATCACCTACGAAGAGCAAGTCGCCTCTCGTAGCACTCTGGGTCTTGGAGGTGTCTACAGTCTCTAACTCTAAGAGATTGCATGCATGATTGGGTGTGCTCCGGGCGGGGCATCGATCCAGTCACCTAAAGCAGAAGCACTCTCGGATTGGACGGTAGTCATGCTTCCAATACCAGTGCGCTACCCAAGCTCGACCCTGTGCTACAGAAACTCTACTAGTAGCTCGTAGAATGCTTACGCCAGTCAGAGAAAAGCCGAGTGATACGTGCATACACTTCAACTCGCCGATTCCGTATAGTAGTACAGTACACCTTTCTTTAGAGTGTCCTGGTTGTGCTGCGCTTTCCGGGTCTAGGATGCCCCCCTTCGATGTTTGTTGCGTGTAGTACTCTCTTGGGTGTGCCTGATTCCGGTACCCTAAGAATGCGCTTCTCTCTCTCTCTTTCAGAGTCTTAAGAGAATAGCATTGGGTAAGACAGGTTTTGTATCGACATCGAGTGCATGGACCTGACAGGATACACTCTTGGAACAGAGAATCCGGAGGCAGCGATGCATGTGCCTTTCGTTTCTAGTTGCGGTACAACAGGTGTTGAAAAGCAATGACCGACTGTCCCAGAAGAGATGGCTTTCCGTTTCCTCCATTCGAACCCCAACCAGGTAGAGCCTATGGGATTGGGTAATGTAGCCATTCTGCTCCAAAGAGAGAAAGCACTGTTAGATCCGGACAGGCCCGCAACATCTCGCCTTAACCGTCTACGCCAAGTGCGATGGTATACTCTGTCATAGAAGAGCTCTTGGGTTGTGTTACTTTTCGGAGTCTTCTTTGTGCGAGCCGTATGCGGGGATACCCGCACGTACGGTTCGGAGGGGGGCCGGAAGTGAAGCTGTCGGGGAAACCCACCCTATTTGTTCCATGATCTATGGGTCTACTGGAGCTACCCACTTTGATCAATTAGCCAAGATGTATACCGGATACGAAATCGCCGGTGCTCGATCTATTGGTATTTATATTGGTATTCTTTCTATCGCTGTCGGATTCCTATTCAAGATTTCTTCAGTGCCTTTTCGGGCGGCTTACGGACGGCCCTATAGGTTCGGTGGTTGGTACCTCAAGCAGCGGTTTTCCAATCTTACCCTCTCTTAGAGCCTGAAACTCATCACTACCTCGTAAGGGCGGAGAGACCCTCGCATGTTACAAGAAAGCCGCGTATATGCTTGAAGTTGACACACTTCCCTAGAATAGACTCGCTCAGGTGTGTTGTCACACAAGATAAGCGAGCATTTCCATCCGGGCGAATCGAAGTTCTCTTCCGGTCCACTGTCCACCCAGTCCAGTTCAATACACAGTCGAATCACGCAACGCACGCTGCTGGTGTGCTTCCAGCCCCTAGAAGAGAAACACGGTGCCGTACTGCATGGGAGCGGATGACCTCTCTCCTTTGGAACAAGTAGAAATAAGATATCTCGGTAACGCGAAAACTCTTTGGGGCTGTATTGGCGAGATCCACGTGCACTGCCCAACACACAAACCGCCTGGAAGTCCGAGGACCTGTAGTACTCCCCGCTCCCGCCTAACTCGCGCCAAGCATCACCGCCCTTGTCCCTTTTTGTTGGACCTCTTGTGTCTGTGTAGGAGTATAGCGACCCAATTGTTGTACCCGAACCGGCTGAAAGTGAAAGCGAGAAGGATGATGATCTGTTGCCTCTATACACTCCGTATCCGAATCCGACCTAAAGGCAAAACTCGTCATCAAGCCCTCTTCCATTTCCAGAATCTGTACCATCGATGCCACACAGATAGCCAACTCGAATATCGAATAAAGCATGAACCGGGCGAGAAATTGGAACAAGACATCCGGAGGAGTGGAAATAGCAGCAGTGAGCAGCGGAAACACCATCCAATAACGACGATTTTTCGTGAAGGTGTCCAAAGACAGAGCCTGGGGTTCTTTCAAACGGATCAAAAGGAGAGGTACCTGGGAGCATACCGATGGAATGCACGAAATACGAAAAGTGAACATCATATGGTCATAGATCTTGGGTTGTAACTGGATCATGAGCGGCGAGGAGTTGGATGTTGCACCCACGCAGTAAGGAAAGTGCAATACATTTGGAACTGCCCGGGGAGGAGTTAGGCACTGGCACAAGGAGAAGCGAGCACCACTTAAAAGGAAGAATCTCGTGTATTGGGTCCTTTTTGAAATCGTGGAAATGGGGATGCCCGCGGACCAAATCTGATGACTTAAGAAGGGAAAGCAGAAGTAAGAGCATGCTATTGGAGACGTTGCCACATATGTCGGGAAGGCCTCCGTTGATTGTGTACGAACCAAATACGACGAGTCCAAACGGAGGGTAATCAAGGGTTTCGCTATTGGAGATATTAACTCTTCCGGGAACCAGTAACGCGTAAACCATGTCCAACCAAGACCGATCCATATCCGAAAAGAACGGATTCGAACTTCTCCGAGAACTGTTTCCGGTGCCAAATGTGTAAGAGCAGCAGAGCAGAGAGTAATTCAAAGGTATAGTACACGGAGTTGCCGCATACATAGTGATACGTCCATTCGCGCTCCGGGCGGGGCACAATCCAGTCACAATCGGGAAGACCAGTAGCCTGCCCTCTCTGAAAGCGTAAACCACTAGAGACCCAGCTTTAAGTGCCCGTTGGTCCATATTGTTCCAATTCCAAACAGCACCCATGGTAGCTTACCTTCCGCTTCCCAGCTCGCAACCCAATAAGAGTTACCTTCGAGTTTCTATTGAAGAGTTACCTTGCAGACTCCATTCAATCATTCATGCATTCGGCGGGGCGGTCTGAAAGCGTAATCGTACAGTACCTTCTCCGCGCATTCTCCATCGGCAGGCTTGTATCTTAACTTCCGGCCCATTCTGTGCTTCCATTTTCTGTTACCGGTGCTTTCCGCACTCAACGTAACCTAGCGGAATACGGCATTCTGCTTTTATAGACACCTCTGGTCAGACCCATGACAGAATCTGTTGTGTACTCGCTTAGCGGAAGGTCCACCTCCAATAGCGTGCGTAGAACAGATAGATACGCCCACGGGATATTCCGGGTGTTTTGTTGTCTCGCTTTCGAGTTGCCCATAGGCTGGTGATGTATCGTACTCTGTTCCGAGTCCCATCTCCGTTGTCTGTTGAAGAACAGATCCCTTCCCCCCTTGCAAGAATGCGGCACTCTCCCGTCCCGCTTAAGGTACTATGGACCCTCTGACTCCAAAGCCTTCCAAGCCCGGTCTCGCCGGTGTTGCCTGTATCGTGCTGTGCCTCGAGATGGCCTGTCTCTGTCCTCTAGGCACCAGAAGCAGAGTGCGTGTTACGCTTTCGTAGCGACGTTGGGGGAGGTGGACACACCATCCAGTATTGCCTTGCTTCGCCCAAAGGCCTCATCTCTAAGAAAAGCCCGGAAGGCGTCCCCTCTCCACTCTGTTCCGTTCCGTTCCCTCGGTGACATGCTATGTTTCCCTAAGACAACCGGGTGAGTCCCATGCGTTGGAGGTCAATCCCTACAGGTTACCTGAGGCCGCCCTACCTAAACCAATCAGCATATCGGTCCCTAAGCCTTGCTTTACAACAGGCTCGGCTGCAAAACCGTACTTGGAGCTTCCGCCTCATACGGCTCCTCTAGGGATTTGTTAAGGTTGTAGTACACAGTGTCCTGTTTCGCTTCCCGGATTGGAATGGTTTGGGCGCGTAGACACTCCCCCTAAACACCCATGCACGAGAGACATACCTCTGTGAGCATCCACGATGCCAATGGATGGACCTTTCCCTCTCTGGATCCGCGGAGCCTCTTAAGAAGAGCATTCCAATCTCTGCCGTGGGACTCTCCGGTTGCTATGCTGTCATTGCGGCTAGACCCGATCGGCGAGTTATGGGTTCTCCGGCCGTACAATCATACGCGATACGGCAACGGCATCAGTCTCTGCGCATCCAAAACACGTAAGTGGAAATACAGAGCTCTTGTTTCCGCTTCCGCTTCCGGTTACTCATAGCGGAGAGTCTACACGTTTGGGTTTCGGGGCAGCGAATAGAGTGCACTTCCACCCATATCTCGCGTCACGTACTAGGGTGGTGCTACCTACTCTGTCTTCCAGGCAATAAGAGTGGGGTGGTATACGCGCAAGCACACACACACACACCCGTTCACCCACTCCGAATACAAGACTCGTAGGGTAGACCATCCACTCCGGAGATTTCACTTCGTAATCCCTTGTCAATTCTTTTTTGAGTCAATACACACATACAGGTGTTGGGTCCTATTCAGTCCGGATCGAATCGCCTAGCCTTCGCTCTATACTTCTCTCTTCGATCTCTGTTGAAAGACAGCATTGTTACCTACCTGACTAAAGCCAGTGTTCCGTAATCCCAAGCTCCGGACATCTAGCTCCAGACACCGAATTGTGTGTGCCCGATGGGTCTATACTTCTGTATTTGATCTATTGAAAGACAGCATTGTTTTGTAGCTCTACGTACCCCGCGAGCGTCCAACACTGCTTTCGGCGGAATTGCTAAGAGAATCTCCAGTGGTTTGCTGTGCTGTGCTCTCAAAATGTGCCTTGGAGATCCGCTCTATTATGATTTTCCGGGTGGGACTGTCATGGCTTGAAGAGTAACTGCATTGGACCGACCATATCTGAAAGTCTGTCTCGGTATCGCCCGGTACAACTCTTGAACTGCGGAGGTTGCAAGCACAGCGGCAACACAACAAGAGCTAGATGCCGGAACCTCTAGTACTAGTGCTTTCTCTTCTAGAAAAACAAGAGACTGACTATAGGTAGCAGTCATACGCCGGTGCTCAAGAGCTACTCTTTCCGATCTGTTGAAATCCATATGCTTTTTCTTTCTGACTCCCGATTCCATTTCATAGGCTCCGCTGTCAGAATAGGCTCCGCTGCATAGTCTCGTACGTTCACCCACTCCGGATACAAGTACCGTCCATTCCCATACGGTTTCCCCCAGCCGTATCACCCGAAGCCTTCCCCCAAAGCTCCGGTAGTACACCTGTCATGCTGTTACACCGTATTCCGGGCACACTCAACAATGTGAAAGAACACGCTAATTACACATGAAATGGTAACTGAAAGCTACTTGACACATGAAATGGTAACAGAAAGCTCAGTAATGACACATGAAATGGTAACTGAAGAGCCCGGAGCGTAACCCGGAGAAATCGCTACCCTGTTTCCATTCCTTTCCAGTATGCTACTGTCCTGTCCTTTCCAGTACTGTCCAGTATGCTACTGTCCAGTCCAGATACCGAGCCTTTCTCTCGTTAAGTGCTTTCAGTGAAGTTGGGAGTGAGCGCTTTTGAGAAAACCCTCTCTCTCTCTCTCAACAGGGAAGGGGACTTAAACAGCAAGGGAGCTTTCTCTATAGGGCTGCGGAAAAGCGCTTCTCTCATAAAAGGTTTCAGACTTTCCCTTAAGAGACATATATCTGTCAACTCTTGGACTACATTATGGAGTTGGCGAGCCTTCTTTTGTTGGATTTCTTCCAATACGCATCGAAAAGCTGGCTGGAAAAGCACCCTTTGTTTCAAGCAAGCCGCTTGTTTAGTAGATCCTTAAGCAGCTGTCGGAATAGGCTCGTTTTGTATACTCTATAGGAGGCAAAAGTCGGTACGAGTGCTTCTCCTCCGTGAAATCTTTCCTGTTATAGTCTCGATTCTCTTGTTGAGTGTCTGTACTCTTGTGAAACTCTATGGGCACCGCGCAAATGAAAGCTCTCCGGAACCGTGTTAAAAGCTCTAGAGTCGAAGACGAGAAATAGCAGTAACAGAGCGTAGCGTACAAAATGGTGGGTGTCGATATTCCCTGTATGTATAACTCTCCTATCGTTCTGGCATGGTGCCTTTCGTGCTCTTTGTTGAGGGGCTGTCCCGTAAAAGCAGAGTTGGAGCATCTCTTACGTAAAGAAAAGCTGGAGAGTTACCTACCGGGTGTTCCCCGCCGAAGTCTGTATAGGGATAGATGTGTCATTCTTAGATGTGAAAGAGCTCTATTTTAAGAAGACTAAGAACTCGAGAGCCGACTGTAACCCGAAGGTATTCAACAAGGAAGCAAATCATTGAATTTCTTTATAACTGAAACGCAAAGTATGAGCCCGGCCCGGAAACTCTCTATAAGATTCAAAAAGCGAGAGACACTCTAAAAAGATGCTAGATATTCCGGTGTCTTACGACTCTAAAATCACTTCTTAAGTTAGCTGCTAGTATAGAGTCCCACCCAACTCATGCATGTCCGGGCCCAGCTAACGCGTTTTAAGTAAGGACGATGTTGAATTCGGGGCATCAAGAGAGATCCTTCCAAGAAAAGAAGAGCTTTCGGAATTGCAAGAGTTTACGCTGCAAACAAAGAGTTTCGGAGCTTATAGGCCTACACTCAACAACGCATGAACGCCTGTCTTATACAAACTTGTATGTTTACTGGGTGCTTCTGCTCGATTGCTTGTTTTCACTTCTTAAGCAAATCTCCAAATCATATCTTTTCGAAAGGGTAGGTATGCGCGCCTCTTCTCTTATAGAGAGTTTCCGGGCCGGGCTCATACTTTCATGAAGCTACTAAGCCAACAGTCGATTACATGTCTAACGTAACTCTCGATATCGTATCTGCCCGAATAAAGTATAGGTCTCTCTCCATCATACACATCTTGGACCCCATCTTTGTAACTTCTTTAAGCGATGCGGCTTTTTTAGACCCTCCTTCGTATACATAGCTTTATGGAACGCGAATTCACCTCTTCCAACACACGCATTCCAACAACAGGGTTCGGAATCTTCTTATAAAGCAAAGCGCATCCCCCCGACAAGCAGTACTTGGATTGGAGGCAAGAGCGTTTCACCCGAGAGTGTTTTCAACACAGGGGAGATTCTAGAAAACCGACTACTCTTATACTAGCAGCTATTCCTCTGACATGAAAAAAGGAGAGCAACTACCCTCGTTAGCAACCGAGTTCTTCCAGGGTATTGCGCGGAACACTATTATAAAGAATACAGAGTCATTCCGCTCTCTTCTCACTACTCTAACCCTAACAGTTGCTTCCAATATACAGTGTTTTCTGATTCTATACGGTCCAAAAAGAAAACGGAACGGAAAGCTCTCTTCTTCCATCCAAGTCTGGTTCAGGTTGCTACTCTTATTTCATAATCTCTTTGTCTTCGCCGCCCCCAAGCGTTTTCCGATAAACCCTTCTTTAGGTAATAGTATCGAAATCCCTCTCTTTTTACGTCTCTATTGGATGTATAGTTCTACCTTACGACTCTTTTCTCGGCAAGACTAAACAGGGGCTTTTCCGCAAACCCGAAGGGAAACGCTCGTATAGTATACACTGCAGCAACCCAGCAAGCATGCCGATAGGGTGCACCTCTTAGAGTAGAGCTTTTAGAGTGTCTCTCTTCACTCAAGTCTAGAACTGTCCATTAAGATGATGTCAAGTAAGCTCTTTAAGAGAAACGCTCCGGTAGAAAACTCTCCTATTCAGTCAGAGATCTCCAGCTCTTCAATAGAGGAAACAGAAACAGACTTTATAAATACATATTTGTTTGTCAATTTTGTTAGGTGTAACAGAGGGTATCGGAACTGCCATTTTCTCTGAGTAAAGTGTTTGGTTCAACCTCGCCGCAAACACAAAGTCTCTTGCTAGCTTGCTAGTATACTATAACTCGAACAGATATCGGGTGCGCATTTCTTAATAGACCGGGAGTTATCCTTACAGGTGATACCGGCAATAATAGGACTCACTCCATCATTATGCCCCAGATACACTTTCAGAAGGATGGGGGTCAACTTGGTGGGTTTGGTGTTTCTCGGAATCCGATAAATAAAGTAATATGAGTATGATATACGGGTGAGCCAGCCTACATAAATGAAGAAACAGATATGCCCCGCTAGCAGACAGAGACTGAAAGCAACCCGCGGGTGACAGCAAAGTGTAACTCACAGAGAATCTTTGGAGCAGAGAGTCTTGTTAGTGTCTCCTCCATTCAATCCAGAAAGAGACCGGCCGAATCTTGTCTTTCAGTCTGTCTTCTGATATTTTGAGAGTTAAAGAGATAGATATACAACAACTTATAGGGGCCGCCCACCTCTAGGAGATACGGACTCTCTCTTGGGAAGAGAATCCGGCTTGGACTGCGCTATCTTATTTGGAAAAACTCTCTTGTCAGAGTGAAGAGCACGCTTTTTGGGCGTTGATGCGTTCGTGTTAGAGGTACTATTAGCAACCCTTCCAGCCGTATGCGGGGTAATTGCTGCTTTCTTTCCTCTCCTAAGAGACTGTGTTCCAACCGGGAGATGTCGAAGAGATGTTGGGCGAAAAACACCCGAAGACGTAGTACACAAGAGAGCACTACACACCCTTCCGAACACGAGAGAAAACGTATAGCTCTTTCCGAGTGCTCCCAGGAGAGGGACCTTCGAAGGCAGCGCAACGTGCACCCAGCAGAGATATGCGCGAGTCGTTCATGCATGAACCATAGACGGGAAAGCCTTGCGGTTGTATATGTCATTTGGCACATTCGGAATAGGCAGCACCACTGTGTGAGAAGCGTAGTACACTAACAAGACTCTCTTAGACCTGGAAATCTCTCTTGGGAAAGTAGAAAACGCACAGGATATGATGAGATAGTGTGTCTCTTTGCTGTCTTATACAGGGAACAGGTAGAGTACTCCGCCTTTAACCTAACTCTTTGTAATCCGGCCGGTATCCGCTCCCGCCTCAAAACAAGTATTATAGTATAGTTATATAGAATGTTATGCTGCTCTTTCTCTGACCGAAAGTGACTCTTACAAGAAAGCAAACCACTACACTTATGCTCTGAACTGCTGTCTAACCCATGGGTCGGGCACAGGCATCTCCAACATATCTGCTTTGAGTCTGCTGCCGAGTTCAGTGACTGGATTTCAGTAGTTACTTTGCTCATCTCCAATGTGTGCTATCTCTGGTATTCTCGTGTTCCGCAATGGAACGTCACGCATCTCTGTGCAGACTGTGTCAGTCATAGAGTGTGCAACTCTGTATGGTGGCTTTCAGTCGGGTAAGCGTACCTGGACCTGTTGTGCGCACAACCCCGGTTACTGGCATTCTCTCCCGAGATCGTGTTTGAGCTGCCTGGGCTACCACGATACAGACTGTAGTGTACTACTTTTCGCTTACGAAACACAAGCGCTCGGGGTTCTAAACGACAGTAAGAGAATCCGGTCGGCTTTAGAATGCCAAGTGGACATACTGTGTCTTTGGCATGGTGCCTTCGTGCTCTTTCAGTGCAGTGAAAAGGTGGTTTGCTTTCAGTCTTTCAGTCTGTGTGCAATGTCTCGGCATACTGTGTCTTTGGAGTGGAGTGGAATGGTTGTCTGTTTAAGGCTTGTCAGGCGTAACAGATTGCACAGAGTACTGCTCCATCCACTATAGATATCCGGTAGTCAGAGTGGAAACAGTATGCGTGCGCTCTGTTGGAAGTGTTATGGGCCGACAGCGGAATGCTTCGTAGACCAGAATCCCTGGGTGTGGGCAATCAAAACGATCCGGAGCTTGCAGCGAACTTGCTGGGTGTCTTTCAGTCTGTCTTTGGATGAACTGACTTCGGAACAGAGAATCGAGTGTGCTTCTAGAGCTTTGTGCCCTAAGGCCTGGTTGTACACTCTCCGTTCGGTGTTTTAACTCTTGGGTGTGCTCGAGACACACGTACTTGACGCTCTCTCTCTTACACCTCGGTTGGTCAGGTGACGACAAGTCTTGTTGGAGGCAAGCCATTCTCTGGGTGGACCAGAAAGCTGGGTGGTTGGGCTATAGTCCGCTTTTTGCGCGAGTAACCTCTACGGCTCCGCTGGACGACCCGCCAACACTCGTTCCAATAGAGGCCGTTTGTGATGGTTCCCAAGGATCCAATACCACACTTAGGTCAGTTGCCACATTGTGCTATGGCAGAAGTTCGGCCTGCTTTGTTGGAGAGTTAGGTGTCTTACGAATATTCCAAAAAGTCTACTCCGGGCCTATGGTTGTCTCAAGCAGCGCTACCCGGTTCTACTTGACTAAGAAGCGCTCGTCCGAGTGTGCTTTAACTCTTTTACTGACAGACAGAAAACAAGGCACCCGCCTCATGAGTCGAATCAGGGGCCCCAAGGCTGAAAGGCGGAACGCCGACTACGTGCTCTTCTTTTCTTTCATGGTTAGACTGGCTCCCAGCAAAAGCGTAAGCAACTCGGTGCTCTTTTGGCTTCCCTAAACTCTTTAGATCTATACATAAAGAAATAAGGTAGGTAAATATACCTTTCCGTCAGAATGAGTCCCTTGGGACATGGGCTTCTTCCGCCAACAGTGAACGATGCAGGATCACATCCCGCGCATATTCTACATTATAGCCTGCAACTGATTCCGCTTCCGCTTCTGGGAGATCAAACGGAGCTCGATTCGTTTCTGCGAGACGAGAAATGAAGAACATTACCAATACAGGGGAACAAGGGAATACCGGACCATATCGCTTTTGCGCCATGACAATCTCACTCGAATTACGGGGACTCACACATATTAGTACAGTATACCGGACCGGCCAGAACCACACGTGCCAGTTTCCCAGCATGTGGCTCGTCCTTGTTGCGGCTATCCTTTCCGAGGCGAAAGCAAACCACACAGAATTCCAATAGCGACCTAGACACATATGGAATAGGGTAGTGTGCCATGCATTTCCAAAGAGAATTCGGCGAGTTCGCTTTCTGATTGGATGTTGGGTACCCCAGTACGGCATGATATGGCCGGCTTCACGCTCTTGAGGTATCTCTCCACTCTCTAGAGAGCTGTGTTATGCATTTGTTGGGCCGCCCATTCCCAATTCTTGTTGCCCGGCGGATATCCTGTATTCCAAAGCTCTTGAGAGTGTGTCGAGTATAGAATGGTTATGCGGCTTTTTCGGGAGTCCTAAGGCCTATTACCGTCCCGATCTCTCCACTCTCCGGATTGCGATACGCGTTTTAGTCCATGCAAGGCGGCAGCACTTTCAGGTCAGAGAGTCCCGGCCGGCCGTAAAGCGTTTTCACTTGTGTTGCGTACTATATTATAAGTGCTTGAAGCTCCACCCTTTCTGCCAATCCTAGAAAGAGACTGAAAGCGTACGGTGCTTTTTGCATCCTTAAAGAGAGTATACCTTTCCGCGCCCCGAGCTCTTTCTTCCATCTCTTAAAAACCCTTTTCATCTGCTTTCTTGGAATTCCTTAACAGCGGGCGGCATCGTAGCCCAGGTTTTCCCGTAGTACTATGGCCGATCTGTCACCCAAATCCGATCAGCGCTTTCGCTAGGTGCAGACTCTCCATTTAGTCCATTCTCTTTGAATTCGGGTAACGGCTGCATTGATTGAAGTGCCCATCAGATTCGGTCGGACCGCCCCACTTCTGAAAGCATTTCTTCTGACCTCCCTAGTTGGGTGATCCCTTGCTCCGTTCGGTGTGTCTGCTCGTCGTGTAGGCCTTCTTCTTGCTTCTGTTTCACCTACGGTATGGTTGTTCTAGCACCTGGATAGTACCTGGACCCTTGTGCTTCGCCTCATAGAAAGCTGCCCTATTACTCGAGAGAGAACCCAACATCCAATCAAGCAAAGCATAGCCTTGCGACGCGCGGACATTCCCCATGCTGCGGTTCCCTCCGGTCCGTTCCCGGGTTGGGTTAGGGTGCATCCGTCAGGCGAATTCGCTTACCTTCGGATCCAAACGCCCCAACATAACAAGGCGCACAATAAGAATAAGACCTATAGAGACTTCATAAGGGACCATTTGAGCTGCAGATCGTAACGCTCCTAGAAAGGCATATTTCGAATATAGACCCAACAATCCACTAGTGGATCACTCTCTTAAGAACCGTACGAGCACGTATACCACCCCACCGCGCTTACGGCTCTAAACATCCCACTGGCCGGCCGTACCCTCCCGTTCGGGGTCTTTCAGTGCAGTGAAAAGGTGGTTTGCTTTCGGTGAGTGAGATAGAGAGGTCTGTTGGAATAGGGTTGCTTATTGGGTTCGGATCAGATAACACAGAGACGGAACGGACTATCGGATACGATTACGAAAAAGGGCGAAGCTACCTGTCGAGAAAGAAAGCTCTCTCCGAGCGTAACGTTGGTGGCGGGAGCAGAGCTTCAAGCACTTATAATATAGTACGCAACACAAGTGAAAACGCTGGCAGCTGTGGCTTGCTCCATCCAGTCCATATCCGCGCTGCTGGTCGGATTCCCTGTGTTCTGGAAGTGCCCACTCTAGGCTTCGGTCTTTTCCAGGGCGCGTCGAATTCGTGTAGTCTGCGTATGGGTTGGATAGGCTCCTTCCACTTGGTAGAGTGTGTACTATGAGCCCTCTTGCCCACGCATCTAACCCCCGCGTGGTTCACCGGTTCCACCCCTTCTTTTGGAGCGGAGCATAGTGCTTTAGGTTACGCTTTGTGTGTCAGAACACCCTATGGTTTGATGACAGCTGCCAGCGTTCCATAAGGGGAGATCCGAATGCACTTCATGAAAGAAGAGCCCTCCTGGATGCGCTAGCGATCGGCACATAACAATTGGAGTGGTTGCTCTGGTAGTCTCTCGCGTTCATGAGCGATTCCATGCCCCGTACCCTCTCTGCGTGGAGGAAGTGGGATTAACGCGTTAGCAGAACCCGGCCCACTGCTCTTGGACAAACAGAAGGTGACTTTCGCGGCCGCCCTCACTGAACCGACTTGATTCTGAACTACGATGCATCTCAAGTCTTACCGAAATCGGATTGCCTTTTCGTGCCATATTCGCGTTATGTACTTTTTTCCGTGACATGGGAGCGTTACGACTCGCTGCTACATTCCCTAAGTCCCGGCCGGCCGTAAAGCGTTTTCACTTGTGTTGCTATCTTTATTATAAGTGCTTGAAGCTGGGCAAAGATGTGGAAAAGCGTTCACGAAACCATACGCTATCGCTTCCACAGTGACCTTGTATGTGCGCTATGACAACCTCTGTCGATTCCAACGCAACTTATCCTTTTTTAGAAAGACGTAACACACTACGCGACCTCCGGACGAAGCCAACAAAAACCCTATCCGAATTAAAAAAAGAAATGGAAGTTTCATTAAGGTGGTATACCAGCCTGTTCTGGAAGTGCCAATCGGAGCATAGAAATCCGTAAAGGAATTTGTATGTATAGCAACTGCTGTCGTGCTCGTAGCTCGAAAGTATCTTTTTCTGGGTACATGGTAAACCATACATTCTGCTGTTCGCTATTCCACCGATGCATAAACAGCTCCAGTTTGAGGATTCCATTCTCAGATGAGGCCAGAAAGTGTATTGGCAACTTGGCGGCGAGGTGATTCATCATGCTCAAGCAGCCGATCGGTTAGGGACTGTGGATAGAGCATCAAATTCCCAGTAATGGAATGAGAAGTGGGTCCATGTAAATGATCGAGACTCGCAAACAACAACGCATACCATACCCAAGATGGAGTTCGGAACCCAAAGGGAATCGTTGAGTGCACTTGATCTGCTTTGTCTTAGTGGACCTAAGCCGATACCCTACGAGTCTGGGTTTGGTGAAGCTCGGCCTCCGAACTGTACGTGAGACTTTGCTCTGCCTCATAAAGCTCCGGCGGGGAAGAAGTTTCGGGAGAGGTCAAATCTTGCTCGTACAGACAGATGCACATCAAGTCATCCACTAGCGCTTCGCGTGCTCTCTACTCTTCCGCGCGCCACGATACAGTTATCTGCTCGGCTCACCAACCCATTCTGTCTCGCCCCCTTTTATGGAATGGTTCTCCTTACGCCCTCCCACGTCCGCTTTTCCAGTCCCGTACTACGCGTTTTCACTTGTGTTGCTATCTTTATTAGATGTGCTTGAAGCTTTGCCAACACACATGTTTCTTGGACTGCTTCTTGGAATTCCCGTTCCCACCGCGGTAAGGCCGGACAGTTGGAATTCTCCCGTTCCCAGTTGCCAATACTTGTTGGATGCGGGATCTACTCCACTAGAGCGGTACGGACGTAGAGCGACCTCCTATTGCGTACCGCGTAGGATGCTTAACGCCACTTCGCCAACAGGCGTTACCCGTATTTTCTCTCTTTCAGTGTGGTCAGCACAGGGTGTTTCCGAGCAGCGAGGCTTACCTCCCATTCGAAGTTCATCCAAAGTGCCTTTCCCTTATGCACGAATTCTGTTATTATGGAAAAAGCACTCTGCCATTCTATGTGAGAACCGAAAGGTGAAGGAGTCAACTGAGCATCTAAGCGGCGGGATTGAATACCCGGATCGAATCAGAGTTCACGCCGCCCATACCTAGAGCTAGGAGGCGTGGGCCACAAGCACATAAGGGTCGCACGACAGATGCACACCCAACAGACAGATGCACACTCCAACATGTGCTATATGCATGGATTGGTTGTAGTAGTTACCTTCCATCCGCTTTCGGCTCGTTGGTAAGGCATCAAGTTGTTTGCGTACACCCCAAACACAAGCAACACCCGGTACAGCGACAGCCAAACCAGCTCTATAAAGAGAGAAATTGGGACTCATCTGGTCATTTCGTCGTTGCTCATTCCCTAGGAGTAACAAGTGTGCTTTTCTCTTCAGCGAGCTCTGTCTTCATGTTGCATAGACCTCATTTAAATAGCAGAGTACGAAACAAGAGTAAACGGAGCACACCGCAGAAAGCTTCTAAACAGCAGAAGTGCCCTTTTCGAAATAACTCTGAAGTAAATGCAGCACGGGAACGACACGAAATGAGGCGTTTCTAGCTCTTGTGTCATAGCGTCTCCCAAATCTGTCTGGAAAGCGAATGGGGCTTGCTTTTACCCATACTCCACTTACTCCGGAGCGTATGAATGGTGGGCTGCTGGCATGTATATAGAAAAAAGGGGGAATGCGGGATAGGAATGGGAATTATAGTACCATTGGAAGAAGGGCACCTGTGGGAACATCTCTACTGACGAACCCTCTCAAGAGTACGGGTGCTGCCGTGCCACGAGGAACGACCATGGAAGTAATGAAAAAGCAAACGTTTTGTAGTGGGACCATTCTCTATCGAGCTCCTATCAATATCCGGACAAAATGAAAGTGTTCGCAACGCATACCGACCGGGTACACGCCCAATCCAAGAAGTCGTTCGAACTCCCTTTCGGATCTCCCTCGAAATACGTATTGGTATCGGTATGTCCACTTGATGTGTCCTGTTTCGCTTCCCGGTTTAAGAGATAGATAGCCCGGTGGCAATAGACTCGATGGAAAGGTGTACTCATTACTCGAGAGTGGGCACTTCCAACACAGGGACTGGGAGAATACGGAATGGAAGAGTCCACAAGAGATTGCATTTGCCTAAAGCTACAGATTCTCTATCCCATAAGGCAGAAACTTCCGTGTAAGAACCCGACCCGAGGGAGGACTGATTTCGGAGTGTGCACTTCCCGGTAGCGGTAGTAGAGATGCACTTCGTTTGCCAAGTTACAAAGCCTGTCTTCCCCTATGGTAGTGGGATTGGAGATGTCGAACCGAACCTGTTTCCCTGCGGCGTATAGAGTTTGGAACGAGGTGAGAGTCCTAATGCTGCTGGTTGATCGCGTGTGTACCCTTATCAGTGTGAAACGCTATCCGCTTGCATATCTATCCATATGCGCTATGCGTCCTATCTCGCAAGAGTACAGTACCCGCTGCAGAGAGTGCACATTCCTCCGGGCTCTTCTCTTATTGTGACTCTATAACTCCATAACAATACAGAAGCAAGAGTGTTGCCGCTGTTCTGCTCAAGTCATGTCGGGACCATTCCGCTTATGGCATTGTTCCGTAAGGTGGTTTGCCAGCTGCTATAGATAGCCCACAAGAGTTTCAGTGATGCAGAGCCTTCCATTCATGGATTGGGCGTGGACGTGGTAGCATGGTTGTTCCAATACTGTATCATGTCCCGGAATCAGAGACTAATGGCTCAAGTGGACAGATCTAGAGAGAATGCCTTCCATAACACACATAACATGTGCAAAGCATACGGTGTGTATAGCAGCTATCCATTCTCTTACTGTCCAAACTCTCCCTTTCCAGAAAGCCTACAGTCCCATCTGCCAGCCCGAAACAGTGTACTCTCTAGTGTTGCTGCTATCACACTCTCGATTTCCAAACTCTTCCGGCTATTCTGTATGCTATTGCTTCCCAATTTTGGTACAGAAACTCTAGAGGTCGAGCAGATGCCTCGCTTTCGCTGCTTGTGACTTGCCAAGCAAGCATAGAGAGCGTTCGTACTGGAAACAGACTGATGCAGGTGCGGTGCTTTCCGCGTACAGTGTTTCGTTACACACAATTGGTACCGCCTTAACTCTCTAGTTTGAGATCGGTCTGCTTTTCCTGTGTTGGTACTTGTATTCTGTATTCCAAGAGAAAGTGCTCTTAGTCGAGTGAAAGTGCTGTACTTTGGAAGCTACACCAGTATCGTATCCACTTCTTTTAACAGTGTGCATTGCTCGACCTCTAGTGTTTCGTGTTTCCGGTAGAGAGTTCGGTGTTCTACATTCCAAGAAGAGAGATAGATATCCCGTTCGATCCAAGAGCTTACCAGATCCGTATCCCTCCGAAAAGAAATCGCTACTGAAACACCCTAAGAAGAGCTCTCCTGGTCACCCGAGTTCATGTTCGTCACGCTACCCTAGAGTTGGGCAGAGCAACACGCATGGCATATCCCCGGGGTTCATACATGTCTCGAAGACAATTGGAACGGTGGAGTCTAGCTGTCTGGTATCTGTGGAACAGTCGAAGGCATTCAAGCGTGTTTGATCGGGAATCCCTCTATGTTGTGCCGGAGAAGCTGCGTTACGAAAGAGAAGGGAATACAACAATAAATCAATAAAAGACTATGTATAGAGATCGGAAGAAGACGGTTCATCATAGACCTTACGTGCCGGAGCTTACTTTGTGCAATTATTAAAATTTCTTGATGGAGATTGGTAGCATCATTTAAGTAAATACAGATTGATATCGTAGATACATGAGCTTGTAAGATAGCAACACCAAATTCCAGACCGGTTAATGCAAGCACTATTAATAAAGGACCCAGATCTCCTATGAAATAAAATAGCTCATTCATACATAGCATAGTCCAAGCGAACCCACTTATGATCTTTACTGAACTATGACCGGCCATCATATTCGAAAATAAACGTATTCCTGAGCTTAATGCGCGAAAACAATGAGGGATTAGCTCAAGGAGTACTAAAAAAGGCGCTAATGGAAGTGGGACTCCTTCGGGTAATGAGATGCTTAAAAATTGAAGCCCATTTCTTTTAAATCCAACGAGAGTAATACCAATCAAAAGAGAACAAGAAAGAGCCAAAGATAATTAATTGACTTGTAACAGTGAAGCTATACGGTATCAAACCCTGGGGATTACGAAATAACGAAAAAGTAAAAGTGACCGAGATGCGGGAAAACTTTGTTTAACATTTCCGGACCCACCTATTTGTTCGTTTACCGGGTTCGGCACGAAATCATAAAATAGCTCTAAGAAGGATTGAAATGCTTTTGTTGGTACTGAGTTTCCTCCTTTTTTTAAAAACCAAATGAAAAAGAAGTAGGACCAAACAGAGAGTTAGCAAAATAAACAATGCTGGATTTGTGAATGAGAAATACAAGTTCCTATATTCATAGAGAGCAATGGAGAAATCTCAAATTGCTCAAGTGGACTTTGGGGCGTAACCTTCGATTCCGGCGTAGGAGGTGTTTCTATTTTCCCTAAGAAAGGAGGGTCCGGATGTGTTGGGAGAGTGGCGAGAGTACCTCGATATTGTATAGGGAAGAGAATCCGAGGTACTACTTCCCCTATCTATAGGCTTTTCTTCTGGTTTTAAAGAGGCGGTCGCCGATCCCCCACCACCCATATATTATAGCAACCGAGAACCCAGCGGGTTGAAGACAGAGGCTCTTTCCTAGTATAGCTCTCTTTTCGAACTGGGTGAGCAACAAACAACTCTCCTCTTTCCAAAGCAGAATCTAAGAGGCCGAAATTGGTACGCAAACTCTCTTCAACTCAAAAAGAAAGGTCAGAAATTCCTTGAATCCAACGCCGCGGTACGCAAACTCTCTTCAAAGATTGCCACTTGTAAGGGACCGACTTGCCTTCTCCCATGAAAAAATGTTCCACTCACTTCATGCAGACTTGTAAGTTCCCTCTCGAATAGATCGCTTCGCCCAACTTCGAGCAACGCGGGTCAAGAGTGCTTCCTCTTAAGTTCGAAAAGATGCTATACTTCTTAGAAGACTGTTTCAGTCCCAAAGTGTGTTCCGATTCCATCCACTGCATGCACAAAGTACTATCTTGTATAAAGCGACAGCGAGAGAAAGAGGTCGGTCGAAACCGGGAAGTTCAAGAGTGAAACACCAACCACTTGCTAGCTGCCCCTTCTGTCGGGCTGTCACCCTCGGGATTGCTTTCAGTCTGTCTGCTGATTAAGAAAGGTACCTAAGAAAAGCGTAGCGGTTCCGTTCCGTATCTATTAAGATGAGTCTGGTGTTAGTGATTCTCTTCTCTTACAGCGTTGTATCCAATCCGAAATGGGTGGCCTGTCTGGCTTCACTCTATAGAGCACTACTGAGAGACCTCTTCGCTTCGCTCTTCTTGAAAGGCTTCTCTAATAAAGCTCGGGATGCCCGGAAGGAATACACGTTAGGTTACTGCGGTTCCCTATCGGCGAGGCTCAACAAAAGGTACGCTCGATTCCATTTCGCATTCCGTAATTCTGTCCAAGGAAGCAAGGTCTATTCGGAGTGTCCTTTCGGACTTCCTTGATGCGGGACTACTCTACTTCCTCTTATTGTAGTAGTGTCACTTCGAATGGGTAGGCTTGTGCTTTCAGTCTGGCAAGTGTTCCGAGAAAACGCTGTAAGAGAAGAGAATCACTAACACCTTTTGTATCATAAGAAGACTTGAGAGCAGAGTAAAGACTGAACCCAGCGGCCCGGCATTCTCAATCAACATCAGATGGTATACGGGTGTGTAAGAGAAAACTCAAGCCCGTACGAAGCTCAAAACTCTCAGGACTGAATAGGAGGGTGGGAAGTCCACGGTGGACGGTACTTGTTGGGATGTGTGGAACTGCATGAAGAAGGGTATAGGGCGAGCGAGAGAGTCTGTCGTTTGGCTGTAGCGAGAGTCATTGTTAAACACAACAAGAGAGGGAAGCTCTAAGCGGAGAGAATCTTTCTGGAAAGGAGTCACGATCTGAACTCGGTAGCACCAACCCCCAGGGAATACATTTCGGAAATAGTGGAATACGCAAGCGAAAGAGCGAAGGAAAGGTATTATCTTCTCTTTCTATAGCCTAAAAAAGGCGAATTAACGAGAAAGGCCGGTATCTGGACTTGGACAGTAGCATACAGGACAGTACTGGAAAGGACAGGACAGTAGCATACTGGAAAGGAATGGAAACAGGGTAGCGATTTCTCCGGGTTACGCTCCGGGCTCTTCAGTTACCATGTCATGTGTCATTACTGAGCTTTCTGTTACCATGTAATGTGTCAAGTAGCTTTCAGTTACCATTTCATGTGTAATTAGCGTGTTCTTTCGCTTGTTGAGTGTGCCCGGAATACGGTGCAACAGCATGACAGGTGTACTACCGGAGCTTTGGGAAGGCTTCGGGTGATACGGCTGGAAACCGTATGGGAATGGACGGTACTTGTATCCGGAGTGGGTGAACGTACGAGACTATGCCGCGGAGCCTATTCTGACAGCGGAGCCTATGAAATGGAATCGGGAGTCAGAAAGAAAAGCATATGGATTTCAACAGATCGAAGAGTAGCTCTTGAGCACCCGGCGTATGACTGCTACTATAGTCAGTCTCTTGTTTTTCTAGAAGAGAAAGCACTAGTACTAGAGGTTCCGGCATCTAGCTCTTGTTGTGTTGCCGCTGTGCTTGCAACCTCCGCAGTTCAAGAGTTGTACCGGGCGATACCGAGACAAACTTTCAGATATGGTCGGTCCAATGCAGTTACTCTTCAAGCCATGACAGTCCCACCCGGAAAATCATAATAGAGTGGATCTCCAAGGCACATTTTGAGAGCACAGCACAGCAAACCACTGGAGATTCTCTTAGCAGTTCTCCGAAAGCAGTGTTGGACGCTCGCGGGGTACGTAGAGCTACAAAACAATGCTGTCTTTCATTCAGAAATACAGAAGTATAGACCCATCGGGCACACACAATTCGGTTTATGGAGCTAGATGTCCGGAGCTTGGGATTACGGAACACTGGCTTTAGTCAGGTAGGTAACAATGCTGTCTTTCAACAGAGATCGAAGAGAAGTATAGAGCGAAGGCTAGGCGATTCGATCCGGACTGAATAGGACCCAACACCCGTATGTGTGACTCACTAAAAAAGAATTGACAAGGGATTACGAAGTGAAATCTCCGGAGTGGATGGTCTACCCTACGAGTCTTGTGGTCGGAGTGGGTGAACGGGTGTGTGTGTGTGTGTGCTTGCGCGTATACCACCCCCACTCTTATTGCCTGGAAGACAGAGTAGGTAGCACCACCCTAGTACGTGACGCGAGATATGGGTGGAAGTGCACTCTATTCGCTGCCCCGAAAGCCAAACGTGTAGATTTCCCGCTATGGAGTAACCGGAAGCGGAAGCGGAAACAAGAGCTCGTATTTCCACTTACGTGTTTTGGATGCGCAGAGACTGATGCCGTTGCCGTATCGCGTATGATTGTACGGCCGGAGAACCCATAACTCGCCGATCGGGTCTAGCCGCAATGACAGCATAGCAACCGGAGAGTCCCACGGCAGAGATTGGAATGCTCTTCTTAAGAGGCTCCGCGGATCCAGAGAGGGAAAGGTCCATCCATTGGCATCGTGGATGCTCACAGAGGTATGTCTCTCTCGTGCATGGGTGTTTAGGGGAGTGTCTACGCGCCCAAACCATTCCAATCCGGGAAGCGAAACAGGACACTGTGTACTACAACCTTAACAAATCCCTAGAGGAGCCGTATGAGGCGGAAGCTCCAAGTACGGTTTTGCAGCCGAGCCTGTTGTAAAGCAAGGCTTAGGGACCGATATGCTGATTGGTTTAGGTAGGGCGGCCTCAGGTAACCTGTAGGGATTGACCTCCAACGCATGGGACTCACCCGGTTGTCTTAGGGAAACATAGCATGTCACCGAGGGAACGGAACGGAACAGAGTGGAGAGGGACGCCTTCCGGGCTTTTCTTAGAGATGAGGCCTTTGGGCGAAGCAAGGCAATACTGGATGGTGTGTCCACCTCCCCCAACGTCGCTACGAAAGCGTAACACGCACTCTGCTTCTGGTGCCTAGAGGACAGAGACAGGCCATCTCGAGGCACAGCACGATACAGGCAACACCGGCGAGACCGGGCTTGGAAGGCTTTGGAGTCAGAGGGTCCATAGTACCTTAAGCGGGACGGGAGAGTGCCGCATTCTTGCAAGGGGAAGGGATCTGTTCTTCAACAGACAACGGAGATGGGACTCGGAACAGAGTACGATACATCACCAGCCTATGGGCAACTCGAAAGCGAGACAACAAAACACCCGGAATATCCCGTGGGCGTATCTATCTGTTCTACGCACGCTATTGGAGGTGGACCTTCCGCTAAGCGAGTACACAACAGATTCTGTCATGGGTCTGACCAGAGGTGTCTATAAAAGCAGAATGCCGTATTCCGCTAGGTTACGTTGAGTGCGGAAAGCACCGGTAACAGAAAATGGAAGCACAGAATGGGCCGGAAGTTAAGATACAAGCCTGCCGATGGAGAATGCGCGGAGAAGGTACTGTACGATTACGCTTTCAGACCGCCCCGCCGAATGCATTAATGATTGAATGGAGTCTGCAAGGTAACTCTTCAATAGAAACTCGAAGGTAACTCTTATTGGGTTGCGAGCTGGGAAGCGGAAGGTAAGCTACCATGGGTGCTGTTTGGAATTGGAACAATATGGACCAACGGGCACTTAAAGCTGGGTCTCTAGTGGTTTACGCTTTCAGAGAGGGCAGGCTACTGGTCTTCCCGATTGTGACTGGATTGTGCCCCGCCCGGAGCGCGAATGGACGTATCACTATGTATGCGGCAACTCCGTGTACTATACCTTTGAATTACTCTCTGCTCTGCTGCTCTTACACATTTGGCACCGGAAACAGTTCTCGGAGAAGTTCGAATCCGTTCTTTTCGGATATGGATCGGTCTTGGTTGGACATGGTTTACGCGTTACTGGTTCCCGGAAGAGTTAATATCTCCAATAGCGAAACCCTTGATTACCCTCCGTTTGGACTCGTCGTATTTGGTTCGTACACAATCAACGGAGGCCTTCCCGACATATGTGGCAACGTCTCCAATAGCATGCTCTTACTTCTGCTTTCCCTTCTTAAGTCATCAGATTTGGTCCGCGGGCATCCCCATTTCCACGATTTCAAAAAGGACCCAATACACGAGATTCTTCCTTTTAAGTGGTGCTCGCTTCTCCTTGTGCCAGTGCCTAACTCCTCCCCGGGCAGTTCCAAATGTATTGCACTTTCCTTACTGCGTGGGTGCAACATCCAACTCCTCGCCGCTCATGATCCAGTTACAACCCAAGATCTATGACCATATGATGTTCACTTTTCGTATTTCGTGCATTCCATCGGTATGCTCCCAGGTACCTCTCCTTTTGATCCGTTTGAAAGAACCCCAGGCTCTGTCTTTGGACACCTTCACGAAAAATCGTCGTTATTGGATGGTGTTTCCGCTGCTCACTGCTGCTATTTCCACTCCTCCGGATGTCTTGTTCCAATTTCTCGCCCGGTTCATGCTTTATTCGATATTCGAGTTGGCTATCTGTGTGGCATCGATGGTACAGATTCTGGAAATGGAAGAGGGCTTGATGACGAGTTTTGCCTTTAGGTCGGATTCGGATACGGAGTGTATAGAGGCAACAGATCATCATCCTTCTCGCTTTCACTTTCAGCCGGTTCGGGTACAACAATTGGGTCGCTATACTCCTACACAGACACAAGAGGTCCAACAAAAAGGGACAAGGGCGGTGATGCTTGGCGCGAGTTAGGCGGGAGCGGGGAGTACTACAGGTCCTCGGACTTCCAGGCGGTTTGTGTGTTGGGCAGTGCACGTGGATCTCGCCAATACAGCCCCAAAGAGTTTTCGCGTTACCGAGATATCTTATTTCTACTTGTTCCAAAGGAGAGAGGTCATCCGCTCCCATGCAGTACGGCACCGTGTTTCTCTTCTAGGGGCTGGAAGCACACCAGCAGCGTGCGTTGCGTGATTCGACTGTGTATTGAACTGGACTGGGTGGACAGTGGACCGGAAGAGAACTTCGATTCGCCCGGATGGAAATGCTCGCTTATCTTGTGTGACAACACACCTGAGCGAGTCTATTCTAGGGAAGTGTGTCAACTTCAAGCATATACGCGGCTTTCTTGTAACATGCGAGGGTCTCTCCGCCCTTACGAGGTAGTGATGAGTTTCAGGCTCTAAGAGAGGGTAAGATTGGAAAACCGCTGCTTGAGGTACCAACCACCGAACCTATAGGGCCGTCCGTAAGCCGCCCGAAAAGGCACTGAAGAAATCTTGAATAGGAATCCGACAGCGATAGAAAGAATACCAATATAAATACCAATAGATCGAGCACCGGCGATTTCGTATCCGGTATACATCTTGGCTAATTGATCAAAGTGGGTAGCTCCAGTAGACCCATAGATCATGGAACAAATAGGGTGGGTTTCCCCGACAGCTTCACTTCCGGCCCCCCTCCGAACCGTACGTGCGGGTATCCCCGCATACGGCTCGCACAAAGAAGACTCCGAAAAGTAACACAACCCAAGAGCTCTTCTATGACAGAGTATACCATCGCACTTGGCGTAGACGGTTAAGGCGAGATGTTGCGGGCCTGTCCGGATCTAACAGTGCTTTCTCTCTTTGGAGCAGAATGGCTACATTACCCAATCCCATAGGCTCTACCTGGTTGGGGTTCGAATGGAGGAAACGGAAAGCCATCTCTTCTGGGACAGTCGGTCATTGCTTTTCAACACCTGTTGTACCGCAACTAGAAACGAAAGGCACATGCATCGCTGCCTCCGGATTCTCTGTTCCAAGAGTGTATCCTGTCAGGTCCATGCACTCGATGTCGATACAAAACCTGTCTTACCCAATGCTATTCTCTTAACAGACTCTGAAAGAGAGAGAGAGAAAGCGCATTCTTAGGGTACCGGAATCAGGCACACCCAAGAGAGTACTACACGCAACAAACATCGAAGGGGGGCATCCTAGACCCGGAAAGCGCAGCACAACCAGGACACTCTAAAGAAAGGTGTACTGTACTACTATACGGAATCGGCGAGTTGAAGTGTATGCACGTATCACTCGGCTTTTCTCTGACTGGCGTAAGCATTCTACGAGCTACTAGTAGAGTTTCTGTAGCACAGGGTCGAGCTTGGGTAGCGCACTGGTATTGGAAGCATGACTACCGTCCAATCCGAGAGTGCTTCTGCTTTAGGTGACTGGATCGATGCCCCGCCCGGAGCACACCCAATCATGCATGCAATCTCTTAGAGTTAGAGACTGTAGACACCTCCAAGACCCAGAGTGCTACGAGAGGCGACTTGCTCTTCGTAGGTGATATCGGAGCTCTTCTCTGCCGTGGGGAAGCACCTAACCATATCAGAATCAGAGAGCACACTCCTGACTGGATACCCTTCGAGAGTCTATGAGCCCGTATGCCGAGTTAACGAATCTAACAGAGCTTTTCTTAGAGACAGAACACTTTTGCTTTCAGTCTGACTGTATTCTGGGCTGGGGAGGTTTCCAATGTGCCGAATCGCCTCTGTGGTCCGGGCTGCTGACAGACAAACACTGCAGAGTAAGACAGAAAAGAGAGTGCTTTCTTAGGGTACCGGCCAAGAATTCAGACTCTATAAGACGTCCTTTGTGTGCTCTCTGCAAGAGAAGAACTGCCGTATTCCACAAGAGAGTACGCTACCAGTGCCCAAACACAAGCGTTTTTTCGGCCGTAACAAGACTGAAAGCCACACCAACGGGTATTGTGCGTCCTCGGATTCTCTATGCTTGCTCTCTTTCTCTGCGATTCAAATAAAAGAGTATTGGGATGCGGAGACTTCCCGGAACGGAGTGTGCCGTATGCGGATGGAAGTATCTTATCCAATGGCACTGGGTATATGAAACCCTGTAGAGTTGATAGGCTGCATGAGCGGAACAGAGTGGAGCGCAAAAAGAAGAGTACTCTGACTTCTGGTTGTGCAAACACGTCTGAAGAGTACCAGCCATCCAGTGCATTCTCTGTCCGCAATTAGTGCACTCTGCTTTTATCGTGAGAAGTACCAATTGGGCACCGGGTTCATGGATGTTTCCGGGACTTACTTACAAAGAAGCAGACAAGAACGTCTTATAGAGTGTATGTACAACTGCAACAATAGAGTTACGTACGGGGCTCGAGTTGCACCACCAGCGCCGGGGAAAGGTGAATGCTCTCTTGACAGACTGAAAGAGACAGAGAGTACTCTCAGCGGAGAGATCTTGTACAGTACACTTTAAGAAGAAGACCCGTAACTCAACAGAAACCAGCCCATATGGTGCATAGAGCTGCCGAACTTACCACTTTATTAGAGAGTCGAATTAGCAACATACATCTGAAAGTGGGAGAGATCGGGAAAGTTGTCTCTGTTGGAGATGGGATTGCACTTGTTTATGGATTGTACGAGATTAAAGCTGGGGAAATGGTGTCCTTTGAGAAGGGTGTGAAAGGAATTGCGTTGAATCTGGAGAGGGAGAATGTCGGGATTGTTCTCTTTGGTAGTGATACCGCTATTAAAGAAGGAGATCTTGTCATGCGCACTGGAGCTATAGTGGATGTTCCAGCTGGAATTGGTATGCTAGGCCGTGTGGTCGACGCTTTGGGAGTCCCTATAGATGGAAGAGGGGCTCTACTCGATATAGAGAAAAGACGTGTCGAAGTGAAAGGGCCCGGTATTATAGAACGTCAATCTGTTTACGAGCCGATGCAAACCGGGTTAAAAGCGGTAGATAACTACTGTCCGAAAGGAGAACCCTTTCTTTCTCTAGTAGCAAGAGAGCATTTCCAACGGGCGAAGTCGAAACCGCTTCCATTCGGCGGCTCAACATTTCAAGAGTTTCAGAAAGAGAGCTTTTCTTAGGGTTTACTTGAAAGAAGTGTCTTTCCACCAGCAAGGCAGGCAGAACACCTTAAATGAGACTCTTTCTTGAACTCTTTCATAAACATCACATTACCTCAACACCCATAATCACGAGTGTTTCGATTCTCCTGTCTTCTATAGTCTTAACGCCCGTAATGCTAGGTGTTGAAAAAGACGTTTCCTGTATATACCCTTTAGGTCCGATTCGGATCCCCCCGTTGTTTCCCCAGCCTCCCGCACCTAGACTTGAAACGGAAGATGGTACACTCGAAATGTATGTATTCTCTGTTTGCTTTCCAAAGCTCCTACGTCTACTATTGGTAGGTAACCGGGTGCATCTCCTCTGTCGTGTTTTCTTTTGTGTGCCCTTGTTACGACTTCTATACAACAACAAAATCGGTATATCCGGAATGGATCGGTTAAACATTCCCTTTGGGAGCATTGTATGTGCTATTCTGTTTGGTATTCATTGTAGTTCGGGTATTGGAAGCAAATCAAGTTGGAACAGCTCGCAAAATCCAACCACTTCACCTACTTCTTTTCCCCTAACCGTGTCTCGTACCTCCACTCCAAAAACAGCAGGGTTTCATGTTCCTGCATCTATTGGTTATTCCTCTCCTTTCGTATCTCTTTATCCGATTTCGGTAACGCTTAGTTTACAAGATGGATTTGCCGGCAATGCTTTCAGAGCTCTTGTGTCTGTACTCTTTTCGTTGTTGTCTCGTAACCCTTTTGAGTTTACTAGAGATGTGTAAGAAAACCATATATAGGTATTCATGATTTTATAAAACCGGAAACAGAATGGGGTCGTGAGAGTCTGAATTCTGGCGATCGGAGAAAAGGGTATCCAAACGGTATGGGTTGAGTAACCGGAAGCGGCAACACAACAAGAGCTCTGCAATTTAGGTGTTTCCGGGGGAATTGAGACACCAAATGGGTGCTTTTTCGATTCAAGAGAAGAGTTGGTTACTTTTAGGGGAGGGAAGAATAGCTACTGTTTTACTACGACTTTCGGTGTTCCGTATACTGTATGAAAGCACTCTTGCTTGGAAGCAATCTCTGGAAAAATACCCTGCTGTCTCTGTCGATACAACTCCCGGATCCCGGAAAGCGATAGCATGAAAGGGTACGTGATGCTCGGCTATGCTGGAAGTTCTGTCCAAGGTTTTGCGTTATTGGCTTCGGCGGTTGTTGCTGTTGCTTTCAGACGGAAACATAGGGGAAACAGGTTCGGTTCCAAGGGCTTTCGGAATCAGGTACACAACAGAGTGCATTGACTTGCTTTCGAAATCGAAGTGGGCCAGCTCCGCTCTCTCTCGGTGCTTATCCTGGAATTACACCGTGACTTGAGGTTGGATAAAACGCAAAGGGGAAAACAACGAGTATGCGGAATGAACAGGTTGCTTTCGAACTGAAATGTGTCTGGATTCTCTTACCCTAAGAATGCGACCAGTGTTGAGCCGAGGCCCAGGCGTTATTCCCAATTCTTTGATGAAATGTGTATCTCGGTGGAAGACTCTTTTAACAGTGTGCATCGCTCGCCCCAGCTCTTTCCACATTCTGTTAGAGAACCGAGAGTGCTTCTATAGAGAGTAAGAGTCCTTGTTGTTCTGTCTCGTAGTAACCCTTCCGTGAATTTCGTAGAGTTAGCTTTCAGGGCAAGGCATCTCTGTTTCTTGTCTCAAACTTGGTGGACCGGAAGAGATTTAGTAGAGTAAAGTGCACTCTGCTTTCAGGGGTGTGTGTAACCTTTTCCGAAGAGCAACTTCTGATACAACTCGCTTCGAAACAGATCGTTCACGCCCCATTCGATCCGGTATTCCCTTGTTCCCTGTACAATTCGGGGAATCCTCCTTTCGTGAGAGAGAGATTTCGTATTTCCGCTCCGAAAGAAGTGCCTGTATGGAATGTGACTGAACTGCTGTCTAACCCATGGGTCGGTCTCATAGATGTTCGGTGTACGGTCTTGTTACTGTAGGGGGAGCGAGTAGTCTATTGGAATGCTATCGTTACCTGGATTCTCGATTCGCCGATCTCTTTTTGGTTTGTCTTATGTCCTAGAGGGAAGGGTTTGGCTCTCTTTCTTATAAGGTGTTTTGGAGAGTGGCACTCCAGCAAACGATTCGCTGTGATATTCTCGCTGTGGGTGTGTTCGGAAACCAACAAGAGGTTCTCCCCTATGAGTGTTTCGAAACAGCTTAAAGAAAGGAATGGAGAGTATCGGCGTCTTTCGGTTCTTCGTATTTTGGTAATGGGAGTGTTTAACCTTGAATGCTATTAATAAATTCGACAGCAATCGTGCCTCGGACTCGGAAAGTAATCACGAAAATGGCTAACCCAATAGCAGATTCAGCAGCTGCAACAGTTGGCACCAATGAAGCAAATGATTGACCCATAATATCATCCGAAGAAACGGAAAAGACCAAAAAGTTCGAATTCACTGCTAATAACATTGATTCAATTGGCATTGACATAATAGGAATATTTCGTCTATTAAGGAGGATTCCCCGAATACCTAAAATAGAGATAATCATAGAAAATGTGCGCAATATTTGATAGGATCCGTTTCGGTAACATAGAATGCAAGAGAAATTCAAAAGAGCATACAGGAACGCACCATCAATGAGCCCAAGAATGCGATACCTTTCCGCACACTGGAACAGACAGCGAAACACCTTATCTTTTCATCAATGCCGAGCCCTTCGGTCATATTCATTTCATAAAGAAATCCGAGAGCGCTACCTGGAAAAACGAGTGGTTCGGTTGTTAGGAGAGCAACACTACTTGGAAAGCATCTGAGAGGAGAGTGTGCTTCAAACAAGACGAGTGAAAGCAGTTTACTTCCCGGAACGGAGGGAGACTTGGCTGCTCGGCGGAATACCTCTTACGAATCTGTCCGCTGCTGCGCCGCTTACTTAACCGATATGGGGCTGGGTAAAGGGATCTGAATATCGTATCGTCCCGGTAGACCGTAACCGTAGTAGCATGATTGACTCGGTACACTCTTTAAAAAGCAAAACACCCTGAATAAACTCTTCTCGCTCCAACTTCCGCTTCCATAGATAGACGCTCGGGCATCGTAACGACACACTCGGAAAAACAGAGCCTATAAAGGGGCTGGAAGCACACTTAAGAGAGCAACCGGAGAGCTTTGCTTTCACTACGGGTACCCTTAAGCTTTTGGAGGGCGTAGCATGATTAGGTGCTTTCATGGGGAAACCTAAGAGGGCGTAGCATGCTTTTGCGTACCACCAATAGCAGAGAGAACTCGAGAGAATCCAACAATCTCCCCGGGGCGAGGTTTCACGCACTTAAGAGACTGCGTTAAGAGAGTTCCTCTACAAGGCTGCATTCTCTCTTATTGTGTGTAAGAAGCTCTCGCTTTCCGGTGTTCTAAGAGCATCTCTCAACAGTGTTCCGTGCCCGGCCAACAAGAGGTTTCATTCTCGAAGTTTCTCTCCGAACAGAAGCAGAACTCTTTCAAGCACAGCGGCAACACAACACTAGCTCTGCAATCCAATCGGAACGGAGAATCGCTTTTACTCCCACGGACTCGATGTTTTTCCGACCAACAAGCTTGGAAACTGGAAATCTTGCTTTTCGGCCGAACGGTTGCTGGGGCTGCTATCGCATGGATGGTGTTTGACGCGTATGCATCTTTTCTCTATGAGAGTTCTCGGCGGGCTTACAAATGTGCTCTTTCAGATCCGCTCTCCTAGGCTGCTAAACGAAATAAGTATAGAATACCGTGTATCCATTCCATTCCATTTATGAAATACCAATGATCGTAACGGTGCATTCTTTATAAGAGCGATTTCCTATCTTGGGAGTATTGACTTCTTGCGGGGTAGAGGAATATGGTCAACTCATCAGGCTCATGATCTGAAGATTGCAGGTTCAAATCCTGTCCCCGCCTTTTAATATCACTGTCGTACTGGAAACAGACTTAAAGAAAACTCTCCGGCCGGAAAGAGAGCCCTATCTCTTATGAGTTTTGTTTTACGGCAACCCATAGCGCTACCCTTTGTGAAAACTCTTTATGTCGAGAGACAACCGGCTTTTCTTTTCACTTGTGTCCTGGCAGCCGCTCTTTCTTTGTTATATATATATATGAATGGGCGGAGCGTAAGCGTAATGGATGACCCAGCGCTTTTGGAGCACTCAAAAGGAACCTTTTTCAGAGAGCTTTGGCCTACGGAAGAAGTGAAGCAGAATACTGGGAGCAAACACAATCGATTTCTTCGAGACTTTTTTTGAATGGAGGAGAACGCTTTGATAGCCGCTTTACTGCTGCCCCCACCCCAGACGACAGCAGGGTATTGAAATCTCCAATATGAGATATGGAACCCGAGCTTGCACGACTACGGAAAGCAAGAGAAGGTGCACTTCCAGGAGGAGAGTTTTTCTTGTTTCGGAGTTAACATAGGGTGTTTTGCTCTTTAAAGAGTGTACCGAGGGTGCACTGGTAAGGGTAGTGTTGGGAGATGGCGTATCCGCCCCACCGCTTTTGTCTTATTCTGGTGATTTCTTCGATACACTGGCATCTGCTTTTGAAAGAGTGGTGCGTGACTTCTCGTGCTTTTAGGAGCGGAAATCGAAAACCGCCGGATAGCTCTTTCCGTACACAGTAGAAAAGTGCCGGACCCGGTCCCGTTTTCTTTCATAAAAGCTCAGAGCACGGGCCAGCATAAAGATGTCTGCAAGAGAACTGCCGTAACAAGACTGAAAGCACTTAACGAGAGAAAGATTCAGAGGAGAAGAGTAGATCACATGATCGGCACCCATTCGTTGGACAGGATACGCTGCAAGTCTAACTCGTTCATTAAGATGTTTTCGGAACTCTGTCTGTTTTCTCTGTAAGGTAGTAAAGCCATTGAAAGACTATATCTATAGCACCAATTCGCGCCCAGCTCCAAAGAGATTGCTTCTTCCGAAGTCGACACAGAGTTTGCTTTTTTACGAATGAAGGGTGCATACGCTTTACCGGAACGCGGCCTAAGTCATGCTGCGCCTGTACCTTTTGTAACTCGGGAATATCCCTGGACAAGGGGACAGACTCTCCCTGTCACGGCAGCCCTATACCGCATGCGTATTCGGATTGTGTTGTGTACCACTGGAGAGACACACAATCTCTTACGGTGTTCGGCGGACAAAACACGTAAGTGGAAATACAGAGCTCTTGTTTCCGCTTCCGCTTCCGGTTACTCATAGCGGAGAGTCTACACGTTTGGGTTTCGGGGCAGCGAATAGAGTGCACTTCCACCCATATCTCGCGTCACGTACTAGGGTGGTGCTACCTACTCTGTCTTCCAGGCAATAAGAGTGGGGGTGGTATACGCGCAAGCACACACACACACACCCGTTCACCCACTCCGAATACAAGACTCGTAGGGTAGGGTAGACCATCCACTCCGGAGATTTCACTTCGTAATCCCTAAACAATTCTTTTTTGAGTCAATACACACATACAGGTGTTGGGTCCTATTCAGTCCGGATCGAATCGCCTAGCCTTCGCTCTATACTTCTCTCTTCGATCTCTGATGAAAGACAGCATTGTTACCTACCTGACTAAAGCCAGTGTTCCGTAATCCCAAGCTCCGGACATCTAGCTCCAGACACCGAATTGTGTGTGCCCGATGGGTCTATACTTCTGTATTTGATCTCATTGAAAGACAGCATTGTTTTGTAGCTCTACGTACCCCGCGAGCGTCCAACACTGCTTTCGGCGGAATTGCTAAGAGAATCTCCAGTGGTTTGCTGTGCTGTGCTCTCAAAATGTGCCTTGGAGATCCGCTCTATTATGATTTTCCGGGTGGGACTGTCATGGCTTGAAGAGTAACTGCATTGGACCGACCATATCTGAAAGTCTGTCTCGGTATCGCCCGGTACAACTCTTGAACTGCGGAGGTTGCAAGCACAGCGGCAACACAACAAGAGCTAGATGCCGGAACCTCTAGTACTAGTGCTTTCTCTTCTAGAAAAACAAGAGACTGACTATAGGCGGCAGTCATACGCCGGTGCTCAAGAGCTACTCTTTCGTCTGTTGAAATCCATATGCTTTTTCTTTCTGACTCCCGATTCCATTTCATAGGCTCCGCTGTCAGAATAGGCTCCGCTGCATAGTCTCGTACGTTCACCCACTCCGGATACAAGTACCGTCCATTCCCATACGGTTTCCCCCAGCCGTATCACCCGAAGCCTTCCCCAAAGCTCCGGTAGTCACACCTGTCATGCTGTTACACCGTATTCCGGGCACACTCAACAATGTGAAAGAACACGCTAATTACACATGAAATGGTAACTGAAAGCTACTTGACACATTACATGGTAACAGAAAGCTCAGTAATGACACATGAAATGGTAACTGAAGAGCCCGGAGCGTAACCCGGAGAAATCGCTACCCTGTTTCCATTCCTTTCCTGTATGCTACTGTCCTGTCCTTTCCATTCCTGTCCAGTATGCTACTGTCCAGTCCAGATACCGAGCCTTTCTCTCGTTAATTCGCCTTTT